>CM076923.1:12359139-12833844 GCA_039566165.1 Maruca vitrata
ATTAAACAAACAATACGTACTTATAACGTATAATTTTCTCACACTCCTATCTCATCATCACACCCCACCACAAATTGAACCATTAAACCCTTCCCCGAAATTCAAAACACGGTTCTAGCCCATTCACACGCCTTGTATGAAAAGAAGAAATAAATTAAGTCGTCTTAGACCAAGCCTTGCCGCCCTACAGCCTCCTTGTGTCATTAGTCCGCCCAGAAGGGCCACTTGCGTAATTTGTGTCCTAAAAGGGTTTCACAATTTATGTTTTTACCTGTCTTACACAGCTGAGCGCCTACCCTAATTCAAATCCGTATGACGGCGACAGAGGCGTAGTGAGGTCTGAAGACGATTTATTTGATCCTGTGGGGACGGTTCATTGTCTTAATATTTAATAGGTATACAGTTCCGCATTGAGATATATTGTACAGTCAGTCAAGTAAGTGGTCTACCACTTTTGACAAAAGTTTCTGCGAGATGTAACGATCGTTAAGGTTGACATTTCACTGACACAATTTTATTGCCTGGGAAAAGGAGAACACCCGATTCCATACAAACTTGGGCCCAACGTTACAAAGCTGAAAGTTGGCCATCAGATAAAGCATATAAAAGGTTTCCATGAGACGAATTTTCATGTTGATCCGCAATGGCCAAATCACTAAAAATACAGTGAATATTTTTGAGGTTATCTGTTTTTCTATTATGAAAGAAAGCTTGTAGGGTGTTTCTTTTTTAAGTTTTGCATTACAGATTGTATACAAGCTATCCAACAGTACAGATAAAGTGGTAAAATGGTATACAAGACATAAGCTCTATGTCATCTATATTGGTCAGGGAACCTTGCATGTGTCCGTGAAATATGATTTTGTGATTTGTTAAGTTGTTGGGTAATTCTGAATATTAATAACAGAATATTAACAACATAATATTCCCAAGCGTCGTTGACGGCGCAATGCCCGGTCAACCCTGCGCCCCACTGCACCGCGCACACACGCAAGCACGCTACATAGTAGGTAATGAGAATAAATCTATGGATATTGCAATCATTCGACTTATGAAGTCAAAGTCTTATATCTTAGACATTCTCCTGGGTGTCAGTCTCCTCCTCATTTATCCTGGGTGGGATTCGAACCCATGACCCTTGGTTTAGAAGCCAGAATTCACTAGCAACTGCTCCATCGAGCCAGTCAACTATAAAACCAATTTATTAGATATTTCATTAAAGTGAATAATGAACTAGGTAACTCTAAATGCATATTTGCTTATGGCTGGACAGAGCAGTTCAGTATAAAAAATAAATGTAACAAAAGCAGGTCATTACAAAATAATAATAAATTATTTTATTCATCCTTATCATCATAATACATCTAAAAAAAATAGCATCTTAAAAACTGTGCGTCTTCTTCTTCTTCTTCAGCTCTGTATCACCCATTGTTGGGTATAGGCCTCTTCATGTGCTTTCCATTTGACCCGGTCTTTTGCTGCTCGCATCCAGGTCTTGCCCAATATTTTTGTGATATCGTCGGCCCAGCGCATAGGTGGTTTCCCAACGTTTCTCCGTCCGAGTCTAGGTCTCCATTCGGCAATTCTGCGTGTCTATCTGCCATCCTCTCTTCTACACATATGTCCGGCCCGTCTCCACTTCAACTTCGTCACAATCGATGTAATGTCCGTGACTCCGGTACGTCTCCGAATGATAGTATTTCGGATACGATCTAAATAAATATGATAAATAATAAAACATTTTAATTATTAATCGACATCAGTCAAATCGATCAATGTCATAAGTAGATTCTGTTTACTATACTCTATGGATAGATTTCTGTATCACGTTTGCGAAGATAGCTACGTTATTAATAAATAATATAAATGAACGTTTACAAAACCAGTAACATAAGGAAAATAAAAAAAATCTGCTTTTTTCCCTGTTGGCCATTGCTGTTTCGGCTAAGATTTCTATAAGTTAACTTACAAAAATAGACCGATTTTTTGATATATAATTTAATCCTGTAACGTTGGGCCCAAAATGGTGGTTCTCCTTTACCTTGTTTTGTGACTTTCAAACGAATCTCAAGCGTAGGTATGGTAGACCACATATTTGGTTGACAATACTATATGTACTATTGAGATATTATTTTTGTAAAGTAAACCTTTGTTTGATACTTTTTTTTGTTCAATATTTTGTTAAAAAATTCCTTGACAACTGAGCAAGAACGAAAATTTCAATGAAACTTGTGATTATCCAAAGAGTGCAAAGTATTATGAATCACAGAAAACTGAAAATGTCCGGGGAATTTACCATTGTTTTGAACTCAGTCCACCCGTGGTCATGGCGCTTGCAACAGTGCCGAAATATCGGGAGCTTATTAAAACAAAACAACATGGTAAATATCCTTGACACTTTCAGTTTTCTAATGTGTGTAACCATGACAGTTTAAAATTGAATGTTATGAGTGTCATTAAAGAAAGAAATAAGAAATACTATGTTAAACACACTATTATTATTAACCGGTTCTTTAAGTAATTTAAATCGTTTCCCTATCCAAAGAAACCGATACAAATGCTTCTTTGACAAAACACAGAAAGTTGCTTTTAAAGAATAAAATCGAAGACCCTTCGTCCCTTTATCCGGGTCTGGCCATTAAGAGGCACTGCCCAAACTGTTTAGCACCTTTGTGCGCTAGGGCTCGTACAAGGGCGCTTTAGTTAAGGGCCACCCTTTGTGTGAATGGAGTAGGTTTTCGTTCCAACTTTCATAGAGCCGTTTGAAGGAATATTTTGAGTTCCTTTCATCCTTTGCCCCACGGGATCGGAGCAAAAATCTGCGGGGAAAATTAACGGGATTGCTTAATATAATACTCGTAATGGCCGAGTTTATTTAGAAGTAGCTGAAATGTTTCCAAGTTATATATTTGTTAGTTTATTCAGTTTCTGAATAGAAACTTTTTGTGAAAGCGAATTGACTCTTTGATATTGAAATTCACTTATTTAGATTTGATGAATACAATTTATTAGCATTAACAGTTGACGTTTATTGATGCAGACCAACTGAATTTGTTTATTAGATTGCAAAGTTTTTCTTTTTGAAATCGTATAAATAAGTCAACGTCTTTAGTTTATTAATGATATTAGGTTCACTCTCTATTTTCTAAGGCTTTTAGAGAAAAGTTATTAAAATAACTGAATTATAGAATTCTAATTTAACAAACACAAAATATTAAATTATATTAATGAGTGCTTATGGTTGGTAAAATGAAAACTATACTAATGACATTTACTAAAAAAAATCCTTTCGTTTACAATAAAAGCTTGTAAGACTTTAAGATAACCTAATATTTTGAATTCTTGATCGAATCAATCTCACTACCGCTTACCATCATGTGGAGTGAGGTCATCCTGTACGCCATTAAAAAAATATATATTTTTGGACTATTTTACTTACTAAGTCACGAGGTATTTATAAAAACCCTTATATTTTACAAACAACGCCTATCAAGTACATATACCAATTTTTAACTTTTGAAAAAAATCTCGTACATTTTTGGGCGCATACTCTGCGAGGGTTAAAATTTTGTTGCATAGTACTTTTTGTTTTTTACACGGCACGTGCAGGTTGTTTGACAAAAAAAAACTTTGTCAACTCAATGGAACAGTGAGCGAAATTTATACTTTCCAAATGTTCAAGAATAACATCCATTCTTCCTAATACGAGTAATATAAACTGGAAATAAAAAATAACATGGATTAAACTATATTTTCAGGAACTTAAAAACACTAATTACATTAATTTTTTATGGGTCTACACGCGATTAAAAGAGTCGCATACACATAGCTATATACTTACTGCCCGACGTTTCGACTATTATAGCAGTCATGGTCGCTCGCGAAACAATGTAATGGAACTCGTAAGTCTAAAAATCATACGTTGAGGGACTTAGTTAGATATAAATAATGATTGAAATTTATATTTACTTACAGAATAATAAAACATCTTATTACCTTGTACCCAGTGAATTTACCAGAAACAATAACTTCTTGGGTATTACGTTTAAAGAGTTATGTATCTTAAAAATTCTATGACGTCCTATTTACTTATAGGCAATCACAACCTTCCGAGAAATTAGTGACTACTTAGGTATCTGGTTGCATTTTCCTCTTGAAAATAATTTCTGATTTTAAATATTATAATTTTTTTACTTTGCGTCCACAACTTAGACCGTGTGCAGTTATTTAATTATCGCGTAAAACATTTCCCCCTTAAAGCAAATTCGGTTAAACGGTTACCCCTGCCCTTTCTCAGCTGAAGTCAGCTGTAGCGCTACCATGAGTTTAAAAGTTACGGACTCGATATCGCCTACGTAAATATGTCTATGAAAAACTTGTACAGCGCCCCTGGTGGTTACGCTAAGAACTAAAATCGGTCGTATGAAAAAAACAACTCGATAGGTTTTTAACGTACGTAAGTTTTTGATAGCCAACTCATGGTACCGCTACAGTAGCGTTACTGGTAGCTACGATATAGTGTACTGTAGATATGAATATGAATACGTCCACATCCTCAGTTTAATCGTGTGAATTGAAATCGATGGCCGATTTCAATTGACTGACTCGGTGGAACAGTGGTTAGTGACCCTCCTCCTCCCTCGTGACAGTGAGTCTGGATGGCGGTTCCAGGAGTCGTGGATTCGATTCCCATTCGGGACAAATATTTGTGTAATGAATATATAAATAGTGTTTGTTCCGTGTCTGGGTGTGAATATGTATTCATGTATGTATTTATAAATATCTATATGTATTATGCACGTATATCAGTCTGACGCCCATAGTACAAGCTCAGCCTAGTTTGGGATCAAATGACCGTGTGTGAAAATGTCCCAGATATTTATTTAGTTATCTGTCATTATTGCTATAGTCCTCTTATATGTGTTCTTTTATGTACAGACGATATATTTGTTTCCTTTGCCATACTCTCTACTCTCAGGTCACGTAGGGAACTCTCCAACGAAATAATATAGGGTCAGCAAATTGTGAGGACTACGGATGGGCTATCTTTTTCGCCTACCGTCATTTGGTTTTGCTACGAAATAAATAGAATACGTACGAGGGACTCGGTCGTCGTTTATTGTTCTGACGATGTGGTAATTTGTTGATAGATCTTTGTGCTTAGAAACCAATATTGAAATGTATATTCGCAACTGTTATAGGAAACCAATATTGAAATGTATATTCGCAACTGTTATAAGAAACCAATATTAAATGTATATTCGCAACTGTTATAAGAAACCAATATTGAAATGTATATTCGCAACTGTTATTAGGACGTTATGAAACTGTAATTCTTGCTTCAAAAGTTTTTTGTGTTCGGTTCATCGTTACGCCTTAATTATTTTTATTAAATTCATAATTTACTTTGCAACAGATAATATAACAGTTTTGGTATTTTGTTTATTTGAGTATTATCATTACATTGCTTCAGCCGAAATCATAAAGGGTTTTTTAATTCATTAACGTCATTCTTAATTGGAATGTTAAATATATGTTTGCAATTTCACAATGCAAATAAGCATTGTAAGCAGTTATAATGTAGTACAAGGTGCTTACATTAATTTTAAGCTGACCTATTATAAGATTTAAGTGTTATTTAGAATTGATATTGTAATTTGTACTAATTAGGGGTGAGAGCTATCCGCTCCCCCGCAAGTCCGGTGATGATGACGAGGCTACTCCAAGGTATCATCGTAAGTCAGTAAGGTAGTAAAGTAAAAAGTAACTGTACTACATATAACGTTATACTATATTCCTACCTACAATTGAAAGTATAATGACGCTACTAAGAGGTATATTGCATTTGAATGTATTAATTTAATTTGGTTTTCTCACAATTATGACGCTTAGAAAGTATGACAGTTGTTGGGACAATAAATACCTACTATTCGTTCCAACAACACTACTACAACAATAATAACATGAACGAATATAGCCATTCAAGCTTCCTAGCAATATCAACTATTTACAGAAGCACTCTCCGTCTTTGCAATCTGACAGTGTGAGAGTGTGGGATGTTAAAGCGAGGAGAACATTTCAAATCAAAGTTTATTTCATTTAAAATCGGTTTAACCTATGAAATAGCTGAGACTTTAAGCGGGGCCTGAATGATCCTCATGATAATTGTAATGATTGCACTATGCATTTTTAAGAATAATTACCTAAAAAAATCTCATTCGACATTAAATATTGCAAAATGCATTTGTGTTATGTAACAGGACACAGTTTTAACATATTACTCCTTATATTTGTTATACTTACGTAAACACTTGGACAGTAAAGCTCAATTTCATAGTCTCATTAATAGTGAATCTATACTAATAATAAATCTGTAAGGGTCGGTCATGGAGTAAGTTAGTTTGCTTTCAGAGATATAGTGTTTATAGGCTCAATATATGATACTGATACTAATTTCACGATTTTTAGATTTTTTTTTCTGTATGTGTGTATGTATGTATGTTCCTCCATAACTCTTAAACCAATTATCCGAATTTGATGAAATTTGGTATAAAAACACATAGACATCTGGGACACAGGATAGGCTATTTAAATTCTAGCTCCAACGCGAACTGAGTCGCAGGCACAGCTAGTAGTGAATAATTATATAAGTATGTACTTTAGATACTCATGATCTACTAGTGACCCGCCCTCGATTGAGGTGTATTATACATACAAACCTTCCTCTTAAATCCCTCTATCTATCAAAATGTTTTGTGGTTTTAAAGATTAAAACATATATAGGGCCAGACAGAAGCGGCTTTATACTATGTAGAGAAGTACCGTGTCTGGTAAAAACAAAACCTTCCCACCCTTAATACGAACCGCTTTTCGCTGTTCGAACAAAATAAATAGCCGCGTCGATGAGGCTACGTCCCCTTTACACATTGACCTATATTAGGTCAGGGACTCGGCTGTAAAACGGCTTTATGTATCATAAATACGGCTAAGTTAAAGTGCCCGACTTACGAGTAATCGAAAACGCCCGGTACATACGCGATGAGGTTGTATAACTAAGTTTATTAACTTGGTTATAACATTTTTACTGTCAAAGGAAGAATCACGTTTGTGAGGTCTGATTGGACATTCGCCTGTGATGTTTATGTCTATTGCTATGGCTTATTTTAGTGCCGGGCATTGACTTCTACCGTTGAGTAGTATGATGAATTTCTGCTATCGTATGGCGAACTCTCCAAACAATTTTATTGGTTGTACAAATCTTTCCAGTCCCTAATTATTGGATAAAGCAACTGACATAGACGTGATTGTTAACTTTTGATTGATTTTGAATTTTTGATTTGATACAGTTCCTAGATTAATTTTTTCGCCAATAATAAACAGTTATTACATTCAACTATAGCAAATGAGAGCATTTATAATTAGTGAATGACGAATTAGGATTGCAATTGTATGTTGGTCACTTTACATAGTTAATTCACTTATTAGCCAATTTGCTTTTGAATTGCGTTAATAGTCGTAAAATAATTTAACTCCTATATTTTCTTACTCTGTTTCCTAGAGATTGTATGTCATGCGGTGTTATAAGAAAACTAGCTGTGCCAGCGACTTCGTTCGCGTTTCCCCCGTTTTTTACACATTTTCCATTGTATCTTTGCTCCTATTGGTTGCAGCGTGATGTTATATAGCCTAAAGCCTTCCTCGATAAATGGTCTATACAACTAAAAATATTTTTTCAAATCAAACCAGAAGTTGCTGAGATTAGCGCGTTCAAACAAACAAACGAACAAATACACTCTTGAGCTTTATAATATTAGTATGGAAAACAAACAAACAAACAAACAAACAAACAAACAAACTCTTCAGCTTTATAATATTAGTATAGATTTATGTATTTTTCCTGACATTGCCTGTGTTGACTGCCTCGTTGGTCTATTTGGTAGCAAGCGTTGCGTATGGACTCAGAGGTCCCTAGTTCGAGTTCAGAGTCGGGCAAAATTTGTGTAAAGAAATTACTCAGCCCGAAGTAAGGAGGTTAGCGGTTGCTCGTCCGTGCCTCAGAAAGCACGTTAAGCTGGTGGTCCTGCGTCCGATCTCCCATCGATCAAAGTCGGATTTCCATCTCACCGAATTATAAGAATAAGGGAACAGAGAGTGCACTTGTGTTTTCGCGCACACCTGTGCACACATGTCTTGCACACTTACTTAGCCGATCTTGATTGAGATCGGCCGCCATGGTCGAAAACGGTCGAACGTCTTATATATTTTATTTTATTATCTTTTCAGAAGTTCGCCTGTGGTCGTCTACCGCGGAATGCGTTGACGTCACCAGCGCAAGATGGCGGCCGCTGTAGCGCTTTTTGCGCTGCATCTGGCGCTGGCCAGCGCTGGAAAGTGTACTACGTAAGTGTTTCCATTTAATTACTGAAATATCAATGTAAGAAATCAAGCGTCGGTAGCCGAGTGGTTCAGGTCGTTGCTTGCAACCCAGAGGATGCCAGTTCAAACCCCACCACGTACCACTGTGTTTTACAAATTTGAAATTTCACATGTATTCGACGCTTTGTCGGTGAAGGAACACATCGTGAGGAAACCTGCACACTAACTGCACCTATGAAGCAACCGCACTTGGCCAGTTGATTAAGGCCTGACCGTAGCAGTCGGAACGTATATTATGGGCTGATGATGATATCACTGAAAGAGGATTCATCAATTTTTTTTTCATCCCAGTAATTAACTTTCTTATGTATACTACAACCGTGTATGGTAGAGTTCATAAAATATTGTACCCTATACCCATAAACGCCTTCGTGTTTGTTTATTTTAGATCCAAACATGGTACTACCCAATTGAGATTTAAAATCTTAAAGAGTTTCATTAAATAAATAGATAAACGTTTATTTCAGACATTCTTAGTCCACAGAGCAAAATTTTACACCTTAGTCAGCTTAGTCAGCGTTCAAAATTCAATTTATTAAAAAAGAACGTATTCCTAAATTCATTCATGTGTATTAAATACATGATTCGACCGTTGCAGCAGCCCTGAATCTTAGCTGAAATAAGTCGCATAAAGTTTTTCATAAAAGAACTATGAAAACACAACCATGTGCCGGCAAAAGTTAAAATTAAAACCGACACTTGACCTTCCAAAGAGTTTTAATACGGCTTTACAGCGGGCGGAAATAAAGCGCTTTAAAGCGTTGAAAGCTCGGTTTCATTTGATGGTGCGGGCAAAAGTGAAAGCGTGTCAAGTGGGGTGAACTACACTCACTTCACAGGTGCAGTTGGGTACAGACTCGACACTTTTACATCGGTTTTTAGTAGGGCTAAAGTTGTGGCTTCTGGAAGCGGCATAGTGAAAGTTTTTAAGTCTTAGGCAACTTTTAAGGTCGTGCGTAACATTATTAGACTTTTAGTCAGTCTCTCTTATAGCGGCAACCTTTTCAAACTTGGTGAAACGGGTTTGTGTTATCACCCATTTTCATGGAAGCATGGTGAGAGGCTATTAACGGCGAAGGTGATAGATAGGTATAGTTTATTGCACATAAAAATAAAACGAAAGACTTGGCGCTACATAAAAGTACTACGCTTTAATCTTATCGTAAATAGCGATCGCTTCCAGATAAATAAGGTAAAGAAAAATACATTTAGTTGGAAGGACATAAAAATATTGGATAAATAAAGTAGACTACCACGGTGTCAGCAAATTAATAGATTAGCCACCAGAGTGAAAAAAAAATACAAATTTAAGTCAATAACCTCAAAAATAATCCAATGACTCACAACTCTACAATCCATCATTAACCGCCCGCTCCTAAAAAAAGTAAACCAAACCAAAAAAGCCTATTGTTTCACTCGTATTTCCCCGCTAGACTGGATGTTCTCTCACAATACGGGGCGCGACCCGTGAAAAGTTGAACTGACGTTTGACTTTATCTCGGAAGCCACTTTGTAGCGGGGTATAAAGCGTCCCACACGCAAACGGAAAGGGTTGACTTTGATATGACACCGTGAAAATGCAGCAATGTTTACTTGCACTTTTAAAGCGATAAAAATTAAAGATTTAAGTATTTGAGTGTGCTTTCGGATAGGTATACGAGTGTGATGGTTTAATCAACAATTAAACGAAATGGTTTTTAACATTCTTGACATAATGAACTCAATGACATGAGAAATATCTATGGAAACAAGAACCTTGGAATCCTTGAACGATTATAAGGTGAAAATAGGTAATCTTTTGAATAGGACAATTAAATATTGTAGGCGCGATTAACAACATAATAAGAATAAAATACAGTAATATTTAACTAACTGTAGGTTTTATTCAAAATAGCATTAAAGCAGGCCTTCAGGGTGAGCGCGACAGGCTCAATATGGTATATTGTGCCGGCAACTTCATATGTGGATATTGTGGATCTCACTACCATCAGTTGAAGTGACGTCATCTTGTTAGCCTTTTATATAAAAAAGAGTCTATTTACTTGTTGCGGATGGCTCTCACCCCTATAACCAATACACATAAGGCATTTAGGAGCACGAGTAACCTAATTAAACGCATTTGATGAAACGTTTGAGGTAAGCCTTAAAATTTTACGCCCCAACTTTGGCGATAATCATTTTTCAAAAGGTTCAGAGTTAGGGTTGTTACGGGAGTCGCAAACAACGGGGTTTCTGGCCAATTTCGAACCCGAAGTCATTTAGTGAAAGCGTCTTAATTTATCTTTGTAGGGAGCACTCGATGTTCATATACTTGGGTGATTTAACACGACCTTTGTGAACATTATATTGCCGCCTTACCTTTGTGAACTTACCTAACATGAATGGTCTTAATTTTTTTCTCAATTTTAAGGTTATTTTTAAAATAGGAACGATTTTTAGTTGATGGAGTTCTGTTTAGTTGACTAAGTAGGTTCAAAACTTCTAAATGCAAAGGGATTTTTTTTTTTGCTTTTCTTTTGAGTATTCACCAATGTGTTAGATACAAATATGCTGCTACAACTTGGGTTCTGGTGAATAATAAAAAAAACAAACGAATATTCAAAAGTTAAAGGGACAATTTTATATGGTAATTTTAAATTTGACCAGTTAACAAAATAAATACAAGGTAGTATCATGAAAATAGTCTAATTTTAAACCTGATATTACTAAATAAATTACAGAATTAAAAAGAAAGTGTCAATTTATATCTAACCCATTTCCTTAATCTATCCAATTGACCTTCAAAACCATCCAACTCAGCTATGACACTGAGAAAAATTAATCTGTCTCCAACCAAAACATTATTGAGCCCACTTTTCTTTTGGAAGCCAATTCAAATCGTCCATTAACGACCCTTCAACTTCCACAAAACCCGCCAAATAATAAGCTTCATTACGATATTCGGAAGACTCATCGACATTATTAATCTTTGGAGTGATCACGGAATAACGGATCTCTTGCCAACCTTTCGGATACCTTACGTTCTTTATTTTCCCTGCTTTGTCCGTAATTATACTTGTTACAGTCAGCAATTCGGTTGATTGATTGACTGCTAACGATTACGCGGAAGTATTTGATTTTGTTTTTGGTGACGCAAGGTTTCTTGGAGATTCAATTGAAATGTGACGTCATGGTTTAGAAAAAGGAGACTCGTTCGGGGACAGGTCTGTCTTAGACACTATAAATAAAAAAAAAAAAATTTAATTGTATTTCAGGCACGAAGTTTAACATGTTGTGCCTTTCACAAGTGTACACTTAACTGTTATGTACAGTTACTATGGTCATTATCGTCAGCCCTTATACGTTATGGCCTACCCTAAACCAGGGGATAAGGCCTTAGTGCGGGTTGGTCGACTACACAACCTTAAGTGTGCAGGTTTCCTCACGACGTTTTTCCTTCACCGTTAAAGCGTCGAATAATCGTACATATGGATCGGCAGGTTTTGAACTGGCGACCTCTGGCATGGCTAGCAATGACCTTAACCACTCGGCCATCGACGCTTTTTTTAGTATATGGTAATGGTAACAAAAATATTAGAATTAGATTAGTTATTGTTTATGTTATGTGGTCAATAAACGATTTCTATTCTATTCTATTCTATTAAGTTGATTTTTTTGCTTTATATTGATTTTAAGCCTTGATACTGAGCCAAAGTGCTTAGCTCCAATATCAACCACACTGGAATTAAAATATGAACCTTTCGGACAGTTTTTCTAAGACGATGACGATAGTGAAATAAAAATAAGAAAGTAAGGATCCTAGACAGTTAAGAAAAATAAACATAAAATGTACCCTAGCAGTGGGGACGTAGATGGGCTGATGATGATGTATATTATATCTTTTTACTTTGTAAAATACAACGCAATGAGATTATTTGAATCATATGGCGCTTACCGTCTGACATACCTACAAGAAAAAGTACTTCGGTATGTCCTTTGATCATAATATTTATGAGCTCATAACTTTTAATGTCATATTCTTTGATATAATTCTCAATGCTTTTGGTGAAAATAAATTAGGTTACGCCTCACAATATTCCAGTTAGCAAGTAAATAACTTAGAAAAGCTTTTTTTTCTTTGAAACATTTACAAAGGTTGTTTCTATTGTGGTTTATATTCGTAGATATAAAAAAAGTAATCCTACAAGCATGCCAGTACTTAATTAGTAGGTGCCTCACTTATATTATGGATAAAATGAAAAAGTATTAATTCAGAATAATATTCTTTTTTTTTATAAAAGGCTAACAAGATGACCTCACTCCATCTGATGGTAAGCGGTAGTGAGATCCAAATATGAGGTTGACAGGCACAATAGATCTCCTGTCTCCTGAATTCTCTTGAATTCTCCTGAGTCTTAACATAAAATTACTCATGGCATTTCCAATCGCCCTAGAGCTGTTACATCATTTAACTAACACTCCGAATAAAGGAGAAGCTGCAGGAAATTTGTTTGTCATCCGTTATAGGATGCTGGCAACACCGAAAATCAATTAATCATTTTCGTTCCCGCTAATAAAATTTACTACTTGACGTCACGGAGGGTGGAGAAAACTCGATTTATTTTACAAAGTCATCTATTTAATTGAAGCAACTTTGCGACTTTGAGGGGAGCTTTTCAAGGGAGTCCTTTGAGATAACCCTTGAGAGTTTTTGTTTACTTAGTGTGCTAAGTTGGGTGAGAGTAATTTATTTTTTGCTTACCGTACTTTTGCTTAGGGAAGCGCTACATTTTATTTCAGTTCGCGGTTAATGAGGAAATGTGCAGAAAGTGTAAAGCTTGACTATGACCCATGTATTTTTATTTTATTCACTCCACAAATGAACAAAAGAGGAAATGACCAATTGATTTGATTATTAACTGATTTTCGTAACTTTGTTTTCATAAAAAAAATGAATGAATTGCTGAAACGTTCGCACATTAAATAGCCACTACTGTTATATTCCAAAATTTACCATTGATCGGTCGGTGTGTATATTATTACTTTACGCAATTAGAGTTTATGTCTCATTATAAAAATAGATGAAATGTGTAGTAATTTAAAAAATAAGAGCCTTATTCCATTCTGTCTTCATTATATCTAACAGTAAATTAGAGATCGCGATAGGCAAATTGTACTTAGCCAAATAATAATTTATTGTCACGTCAATTCTGTAAATCGTTTTGCTTTTAAGTGCAATAAAGTATGTATGCCTGTCTATCCATCATCATCAGAACGTGAGCTCGCAAACAGTACAGTCGAATCGCTGACTGAATGTACAAAGTCATAATATGTACCGTTGTATTGACGAATCTACAAGGATATCGTATCCCTGGATATGTTTAAAATTGCTATTATGACTTTTATATTTATTTATTTATGACGAACTTATGTACAAAAGTATATGAGTTCTGTGACTTTAATATTTATCTTTGGTTTTTTGTAAAAACTTTACTTGAGACATATTAGGAGTGGCTTGGAATAATATTTTCATGGTATACGTATTACTTTAGATCATCTATTTTGGACTTATATCCAAATAAAAACATGGATAATTATGTGAATAATTTATTACCGAATGAAGAAACTGTTTTCTTAGTTTTTCAAAGGTAAAAAGTTTTTGGGGCGAACTTGCGGTGAAATAACAAGACGACTATCATGAATAATCGGAATCGAGTAAAAACTTGTTATTTTACTTATTCTTGTTTACCCTTTTAAGGGCAGTCATCTTATGAAATTTCTCAAAAATGTGTACGATAAATGTTATCTGTCGCCACCCACCTTATTCTTTACACTTTTCATGACTCGAGAATTTAATCTTTCTTTTTACGAACTTTTTCAAAGAGTTTTAATCCAATGAATGTTTTTATCAAGGCGAATGTCTTCTCACTTATCACGTGCAAACTGCAAGATTGAGTAAACATCGCATTTACGTCGAGGCCATAAGGTTCATAATTGCCTGTCACTTCTGCACTTCGCTTTAATAAATAATGTATATGTACTAGGGTGGTCCTTATTTTTCGACTTTTGAATTATCCCCGGGGCACTTTCTCATTCGATTATATATCTCTAAATATGAAATAAACTTTTTTTTTTTTTTATTTGGTCTAGATTTAGATGTCGCTACCAGCTGTCAAAATTTTTACAAAAAGCGTTGAAGGATATCTTAAATCATGGTTTCATTAATGTTTTATTTAAGTCTTTGTATCACATTTTACGTGCAAATGAACATCGCATAGATAGAATAGACAATCGCTGTTTGTCCCCTTCCCCCCAACCCCTCTTCTGTACCGACGCGTCGCCATTTAGCCCGCCCCGCACTTCAGTTCTAAGAAGTCATCAACTAGGGCGCAAATATGTACAAAATATCTTAGTTCATAGCTACAACAATCATTTTGTAATATTTTTATTTCTTGGCTATAAAAAAAATGAATCTAAAAAATACAGATTTTGTGTTTTTACTTAAAATTCAAACCTTGGTAGCGACCCCTAAATGTCTTTAAAAAAAAATAAAAAAAATAATGAAAGATTTTCTTATGGTATATATTCAAATTACGTAGTGCCCCGCACAAAAAAAAAAAAAAAAATTTTTCGTAGGAATAAGGACCACCCTAATATGTACCCTTCTCAAGGTCGTTACTACTGAGTAATGAAGCGGTCAGTGACATTATCATCCCTTCTGATTTCATTGTGAGATTGACTTCTTTTATTTCACGGTTTCTTTTCTGTTTATGAATATTTCCAAGTAATAACTAAAACCAAAAGGGTGCTCACTCATCTTGTATTACTCATTTATGAAAAGTTTAGTAATTCATTCATTGAGTGCAAAAAAAACTCAAGTAAATTTTACTTAGACTGCTGTTTAATGAATGTAATGATTTTCCCCATATATTGTTATGAACTGTTGCAGATAGATGATCAATGATTAATTAAACATTAAGCCAAGTAATATATTGGTATGCCATAAATATCGTCAATTCTATGAGATTATTCTTTTGATAGTTATTACATTAGGTAATATATCAAAAACCGGCCAAATGCGAGAATGACTTGAAAACTGAGGGTTCTCTAGTCAACTATCAAAAGAATAATCTCATAGAATTGACGATATTTATGGCATACCAATATATTACTTGGCTTAATGTTTAATTAATCATTAATTAATATAGACAGGTGTCTATTCCAGTATTTTGTTCGTTATCTCGTGTAGCTAGATCTGCAACTGAAGGCTTTGTTTTCGCAGCACATTCAAGCATTCGAGAGGTGCGTTTGAACTGCATACCGTAGTTGGACGAAACTTTGACGCCTTTGAGAGTTTGTCGTTTCATTTGTTCAATATTATTAGATCGTGCATCCTATATCTGTGTCTTGCATCAGCAATTTTGCTTACAAACATTCCATTTTGAGAACTGGATTTTTGATTATTGTTTATTGACTGTATTCGTTATTAGCAGTAATAGGTTTAACACAAATAAAGTTGCAGGTAGAAATTAATCAGTAGATTTCTACGTAAGGCGTTTTTAGAAGTCGTTATTATACATACCTATTACATCTTAAAGCAAATTCAGTCAAAAACTTTACATTTTATTGATAAGTGAGTAATTTTGTAAAAGACAAAGTCTGCCGATTGATTAAAAGATATTTAATTGGTGTTTTCAACTTGTATCGGTGAATATTTAAAATATTCTATTATCACTCAGACATCTTAATAACAGTCCAGTTTTAGATTAATAATAACTTAGAATGCGAAATTATAGTATTTATTCTAAAGAAATAAGACAATATATTATGCATTTCCATATCAATTTTTTTTTTATGAATGAAGCATAAGTCCCCACAGATTTTAAATTAAATACCGTTCATGAAAAAGGCGGCCCGGCAATTTCAATTCACATTTTCAGAATATTTTTGTAATTCACGTGAATAAATGAACTAAAATCCAACTGCAAGTAGGAATCGTGTGTACTAATTCGAATTAGATTAAGATTTAGTGTGTCTCTTATATTAAAACCTTCAGTTGAAACTGAAAAGTAAATTAAAAAATTGACAAGAAACTTAACTTCAAATCTCTTTGTCGGTTAAAAAATAACCTCAAAATCGCAAGTCGTTGCCGTGACGTCACATCTCAAAGCTAATGGCTACGCAAAGACGGTTTTTCTCAAGCTAATTCCAGCCTCCGGAGTTGCTTTGCCCGCGGCTCATTACTCCAAGTAAATTATTCACGCTCCGAGCCTGACCTACTCGTTGACTAGACTTCCCCATTGAGGGTTCCGTGATGATGACGGTAATTTAGATGAGTCGTATTCAAGGTTCGATTGGGGTTTCAAAGCTTTTTAGTGTTAAGAGTAGTTCTTGTATTGATGCTGCATGTTGCCTGTTCGCCCTAGTTTAGGATAGGCCCGTGCACCAGCAGTGGGGACGTATTTGGGCTGATGATGATTGCCTGTTCGACTAATAAATGATAATTGCCTGGTTCTGTTTCATTCATATGGTGTTAGTTACAGTAGGAGTCCGTAGTGATAGAGAAAATGTTACAGGTTCAGAACTGTCAACAAAAGTATCAAATAGACACTAGCTTTTTAAAGGATTGTTGAGTTTTCTCTTAAATTCCGGTATTTACAATGTTTTTCATTGATAATAGATTAAAGATAAATCAAATTCTTTAACACAGTTAACATTTTCTTTACCTTCTAACTTACATTTTATATCCTTGCCTTTACCCACTTTATTTATGAGATAAATTGACCATCAAAGAAAGATCCATCGTCAATTACCCAACTGGAACCTAAGCGGCTTGCCAGCACGCAATCCAACCCTCAAAAGTGCATCAAGTATAACAAACAAAAAAATCTCCCCCGGATCTCACGTATAAAACGTTACCGTTCCTATTTATTTGTTGGCCGGGTCGTTTCGACCCCCGTCAAGTATCGGCGTGTTACAATGAAGTCACGCGCGCGGACCACTTACTGGGTACTGGGTGGCTTCAAATAAAAAATATACGGGTCTTTTTGTACACAACGACCAACGGGTTACGTGAATATACCTATACTATTATACTGGACTTTTTGGTATTGATTAAATGGGGTTAGGTTTCAGCAATAAGAAGTGGTTTTGAAAAACTACAATACAGATTTATTTTTTTTCAAATAGCTGGCCGTGACTTCTTGTGCGCAAGCCCGGTGATGATGATAAGGCTACTCCAAGCCATCATCGTAGTCAGTTAGGAAAAAATCTTTTTCGAGATTTTATATTGGCCTATGGCTGCAAAGGATCAAATTTTTTTTTTATTTTACAAATACCTCGCTCAAATATGCCCCTACCAGAATACCAGCGCCCCAGCGGCTCCTTGTCGTTGAGGCATATGCTGAGGCTGGGACCTAATTGACCACAAAAATCATGAACCATGTTGTGTTTTTTGTTTTTTTTTTAATTCCTGTACGTTTGTGGTCATAATTTTTTCTTATTCTTATTCTTAAAAAAATTCAATACGTACAAAAATAGTAATGTATGTATTGTCAAATACTTCGAGTTTTATTTGTATCAGAATTCCTCCATTGCCAATGAGAAATAAATACCAATGTACGTACATTGTTTTCATATTGCTCGGTTGAGTCTGTTCTGTATTGTGAAAGGTAATATGAATCTATTGAAGCATTTATTAGTTCGAGTACTGAGATACACAAAATGACAAACAAACAATTATTTGGGTACTCGGTTTTATAGGAACATCTTAAAATAAATGCTTGTAATTTAAACAGTTTGCGAATTTCTAGTTACGATTGTGTCGGAATTAGTTTTAGATGTAGTTCATCATCAGCCCATAAACATTCCCGCTGTTGGGGCCCGGGCCTACCTAGACTAGGGTGATCAGACCTTAGTCAACCACGCTGGCCAAGTGCGGGTCTTTCGACTACATGCAGCCACAGAATTCCAGGTGTGCATGTTTTCCTTCACCCTAAGAGATAGAAAATATAGTAGTTAACAATAATATTGATTGAATATCAATAACTGACGACCTCTTGCATGGCAAGCAACGACCTTAACCACTCGGCCATCGACGCTTTTTTTAAGTTCATACCCCGCCAGGTACCAACGTCTTTTTCAAATTTGAAATTCATATGTACCATCATTCGACGCTTTAACGGTGAAGGAAAACATCGTGAGGAAACCAGCACACCCGAAATTTTTTTCGACGGTGTGTGAAGTCATGTCAGAGGCCTACGGGCGGTTTAAAAACTCTGACACCAGGTTGTTCATCAACCATACGATAAGAAGAAGAAGAAGAATATCAATAACTTCAAAGGAATATAATTCATATTCATAAAATGCAAATAAAACACTCATTTTAAGAAAAAAAATACATAAAAAAGATCTATATTGAATGGTATTATAAAACTACACTCAAACAAATCTGAGCTTCATAAATCGAAGTAAGTAAATACAACCGTAAAACAATGTTTACGGCGTACGATTTTACGTACATGCCTGTGTAAACAGATGGTAGCAATTGAATAATAAACCCTTTCATCGTTCGCAATAATAATAAAAGATACGACAGAGCGGAGAAGAAGGGTAAAGTGAAAGATCGTACGTACCAATTTATTTGGGAGAAATTTAAATTTAAAAAAAATCAATCTAATATTAGTCTTTATAGGTCTACACGCGTTATTAGGAGTAGCAAATACATAGCTACTTACTGCTCTACGTTTCGACTGGATTACACCAATCGTGGTCGCGAGCTGGTTTGCACGTCGGGCAGTAAGTAGCTATGTATTTGCTACTCCTAATAACGCGTGTAGACCCATAAAGACTAATATTTAGTGTAATGGAACGCGAAAGTCTAAAAACATTCATGAAAAAAATCAATATTTGGGTTATCTTTACACATTGCTATCGGACCTTTTACCGTAACTGACAAACAATAATGGCTTGGAGTAGCCTCATAACTATCACCGCAAGTCACCGGACTTGCGGAGGAGCGGATGGCTCTCAGCTGGTTTTCATTCAAAACGTTTGAATGTTTAGCCTTTTACATATTATGTACATATTTACAGCCGACACGACAAGCAAAATATTCATCACATGATTATTCGACCTTGATGGGGATTCAACCTCACTACTCTTAAAACCGTAGCTAGGGTAACTAAGCACTGTTCCACCGAGCCAGTAATTAATATTAAAGCCAAGTGTTGGTAGGAGCAACCAGTAAACCAATACGAACTGCAGCGCCTTGAAGACCTCGACGCCAAGCGCCAAGTACGGAAGACTCGGCCGAAGCCCTCCTACACTTACACAGTCAACAGTGCTGGCCAGCTCTACCGCGTACCCTGCCAGCGTATTTTTAAAATTTGGTTTCGCAAGCCACATTCGACCGTTCCATAATAATTATTAAAAACTACATATTTGACATGCTTGAAGTCACCATTACCGAAAACGGTACGGAAATGATGATGATGATGATGATGGAAATATTAAAGATACTACAGGCTAGAGAAGTTGGATAAAGTGAAAAACAACATACCGCAGTGGTATTGTGGTAAAAATTGTATTTACTTTACTTTAGTTTGAAATAGCTCCATAATGTGTCGATTTTGATAAGGGTCCACCAGTCGATATGTCGGACACATATCTATTGGAAGATTTCCTTGCGAGACAACCTTTTTATTTATTTGGAGCACGCAATGAACTTGTGGCCTTAGGGGTAGCGGGGTGGAAGTGGAAAAGTACTACGCCATACTTTTAGTAGTGAGAGCCATCCGCGCCCCTGCAAGTCCAGGTATGATGACGATGCTGAAAAAATAAAAACCATAATGATGGTATTCGAGATAACATCATGACGAACATCGATGTTTTTTCTGGGTGTGGTATTGAATATATTTAAGTATGTTTTGTATACCACTGTTGTTTCTGATAATATCCGTTACACAAGTTCTTAAGCAATTTATTTCGGAATCAGAACAACGTATGTAATGTTGTGTGATAATTTAAATTTAATAGTATGTTAGTGACTGTTACAGTAAGAGCATACCAATGAACACAACCATTTCTAATGTTCATATTCTTCAATGACTCCTTCCTTCCTTCCATGTTTTGTCCAAAACAAATATCTATCCGCTGTCATTCAAACCACGGCCTATGAATTTTAGATTACTCAAAGCTTTTCTACACGATGCTAGTAATTAGAATACATAATTGTTACATTGAGGTTTTGCTGATAAAATGTAAACAGAACGAAGTGAGAACTGTATGAAGATGATTTTCTAAATTTATGATCGTATTTTCGTTTGCACTTTGCATTTGTAATAGATTTTAAAGATCACAGTACATCAGTGTTTCATTATTTCTCTGCAAAGTAGATACTTTATAAAAAGAAAGAAAAAATCATTTATTTATCACACATATGTACACAATTACATAAACAAACACACACATATAGTTAAAGTGATCAATAGGTCCTGCCTCAGCATATGCTGTAGCGTCGTAGCGCTGTAGCAGCGCTACGTCGCTACAGCGCTGTTATTCTGGCAGAACCTTTGAGTAACGCTACGACGATACGAAACAGTATGCAGAGGTAAAAAAATATGAAATGTACCTGATACAAGACTGAATTTCAAAGCTTTTCATTGTGCCTATATTAGCCAAACAAAGTAATTCAAAACAGTTCAAATTAAAATGAAAATGTATTAACTTGTATGAGACTTGTAAATGTGAAAACTAATTTCAAGTTAACGACTTCAGACATCAGACAATACCACGAAATAAGTTTTATATCACACAAAAGTAATTTCTTTTTGAGGTAAATAACCTGCAAGAAAGGTGACTCGTTGAGATTACGATTTTTATTTCAGACAATTTAAATATTAAAATGTCTTTATTATGCAAATTTGGTTGGCTACGATAATTTATCCAGTGATTGTCTCATCGAAATAAAATTAAGTGTCTGTTTGTAATATAAAATTAACGACTTTTTTAACTTTTGACTTAATGGGTTAAAACTTTTTACTTAATGGGTCTTTATCGGATACTAATTACAAAAACACAATTAAAAACATTTTTGTCCGTCTGTCTGATTATCCTTGTTATAATATCCGAAACGGCTGAACCAATTTTTAATATGATTTCAACTAATAATAATTAGCAAGTTTTGTAAGGTACAATTTAGGCTATTTTAATAAATCATTGCTACTAAAACCATTTCCTCACGAATTTCTCAGCAGCTAGTTATAACATAATTGCCTTTGCGTAGTAAGACCATTAATACATTCTCAGTTACTTAATACAGACTCATTATGCAAAAGATAGAGTGGGATATATCTCACCTCACTTTTGTGTCATAACACTTGTCAGGTACATATACCTATGGTTTGTTTGCAGAAACATCTGATAAAGTTAAAAATAAAAATTACATATCCCACTAAAGTTTTAAATACCAAACAACACCGAAGAAACTGAAAAAAGACACATAAAAAAATATACTAGTAAATACCCTTGAACAAAATATACCATTTCATGTCGTTGCTTGAAAAATTGTGAAATAGAAAAAAAAACTCAACCAGAATTTATTTGAACGTAGCCGTCGCACTTAAGCGTCCATTTGCAAAGACTTAGGCCCTCATTCGATAGTCCGTATCGATTGACTCCAAGTTGGCAACCATCCATTTGCCGCTCTTTCTTGCGGATCCACATTCTATGAAACTTATTATGGCACGTACAAGAACATTTTGTATGTATGTGAATTCTACAGCATGTTCCCAGAAAGTCTTCCAAAGTGGGCCAGTTCTGAAATGGAGTTACGAAATATGATACCTTCAGATGTACGTACCCGTTTCTGCATATTCGCCGACTATAATATGCGCTTCAGTAGTTACCGTATAATATGTAGGTATAATATTATAAATTTTGTGTCTTGACGTACCTACATTCACTATATAGTATCGCAATCTCTTACATTTTGGAAGATTGAGTGCGTATATTTATGACGAATAAATAATTTGAATGACAAAATATGAATATACTTCCTATAAAATACGAATACCTTATTATATACCTTTATAAAATAATAAAATGGTCATAGTTATAAATTCATGAATTAACGTCATGTGCAAAACAGGTAAGCGTCATCAGTCATTAGTACCCCGGCAAGTGTGATGAAAATCAGGCTACTAAAGGCAATATTTTTAGTCAGTTAGCAAAAAATAATATACATACATACATAAAATCACGCCTTTTTCCCAGAGGGGTAGGCAGAGATCACTTCCTGCCATGTGCTACGATCCTGGCACACCACTTTCGCTTCATCCCCATTCATCAACCTCTTCATGCGCGCTCGTCGATTACGGTAGACAAATATAAAGTTCAAACAGAGAAAAACAACATCAAAAAAAATAAATAAAACAGCGCTATAGACTTTAAAATATATAGATTAGGAAATCCGATTTCATATTACGATCTTTAAATTCTTTTAAATTATTTTCTTTCCACGTTATACAACAACTGATATTAATCGTTAGGTTTACGTATTTTGTCTCAATACAAATTCATTCCGCCCACGTGTCAAAACGCTGTTAATACGAGCGCAAAACAGTACAATAATTTATCACCATCTAACACCCAAGTCGTATTTATCTTTCAAGGCGTCTATCCACTTCGGGGCACTGAAAGAGAGCACAAATAAAGCAAGGAACTTATCGGAAGCTGCGGTGCTAGTTGTGAAATGTTGTTGCCGAAGACTCGGAGTCTCCCGTAGGATTTGTAGTTGTTTCAGTTACTATTAGACTGGGTACAACGGGCGTAGCTCACAATTAGAACATGAAAACAGAAGGCGCTGCCTACCAACAAATGGTACATTTCGTTATTGGATTCGGGGAGCTTTCAGAATTTCGTTGTTCGGTAGAGCGTGAAATATTAAGCTGATGTTTGAGTTTTGTAAGCATACTTGTTTGAAGTAACTGTAATACATTTTAAAAGCACTTGTAAGTGAAGTAAGACAGTAATACAGCTTTTATTAAACACTAAAATTTTACCCGATCCGAGATTGAGGTTAATTTTTAGTAACGAAAATCATGAGGGGCAATTAAATTATATTCTAACCAAATTATCAGATAGCTTTTTCGATGTGGTGAAATCAAGAATAGTAGGAAGTAGGATTTGAATCGTTTATTCAGGATTATTACGATAGTACCGGTTCAATAAACTCCGTTCTTATAACTGAAAAACTAAATTCAGATCTATTAAAAGTTGCGTATGCACTTGCGGTAAAAAATCGACGATAGGTACCTACCATACGCTTCGGAATCTTACCTACTCCAATAGAAGCTATTCTACCTACCTAGTATATTCTAACAGAATTCGCAGTTCGGTGAAAAATGTGTTCTAAACACTCCCCTATTTCTATTTCCTCAACGAGCAAGCAAAGGACTGCAGTGCGACAAATCGCGCGGACACGTCTGGATTATTGTATTCGAACGCGCGCACCGAATGCCGAATGCCGAATGCCGAATGTTGTTTGACGAACGCCCGCTCCCGGCCTCTAAGAGCGATGGATTGAAACGCAACAGGGTTGGCTACTGGCTTCTATTATTATCGAGTTGTTCAATATAAACGAATGGATAGTGTTGAAAATATGAGTGGAGACATATTCTTAAAAAAATCCTATAAAGTCCTACAAAAAAATTACGTTGCGTTGCCACTTTTATGTAGCACAGTTATAAAAATAAAAACATAAAAAGAACCAGAGAATAGCACTTATGTAATTTTTTTATTTATTCGAGTAAGTATACGTAATTTCATACAACTTAACTTACAATCTTTTCATAACATCTTTCAATTCTTATTATTTTATCTGTCTAATCTCAATAGGTTCAATTTTTATAATGTTAAAAATACTAAAAAAAAATTATTAAGCGATAAATGCTACTTTAGCCTCTCAAAATACACGTTTGTCACTCTATATGTATCTCGAATGAATATAATTTAATCTATATAATATGACTATATGAGGCTCATAATATGACTGCTATTCCGCACACAAAAGCCTTCAATCGCACGCCCGTGTCACGTAAGACAGCCAAAATTAACCTAGTTAACTTCGCTTAGCAATATCAGGCCATTCAGGCACCTTGCGACAAAGCCGACTAATAACATAATCAACACAGCTCTAATTAGCGCCAACAAATTAACCAGGAACAAAGGCGTCACACTATGGGAGGCAATGGTGGCGGAAATGGAAATTCTAATGAAGATCTCAGTTCATTCCGCAGTTTAAAACTAACTAAACAGTATCGTGGGCGGGCTTTAACTGGAGCGGTAGGGCTGGCTATAATATTCAACACTAATGTATTATTGGCTTCAATAATATTAGAACTAGAGTTATTTCTTTAATAAATAAAAAGATCCATTTTAGTGAATTAGCACAAATCGTAAAAAACTTGCTTGTAACATTCAGCAGGTATAAATAAATAAATAAATAAATATTAAACAACATCACATACATCTGATCCCGTGGTAAGTAGCTTAAGCACTTGTGTTACGGAAATCAGAATCAACAGTGGATACACAAATAAACTTAAATATATTTAATAATACACCCAGACACGGAACAAACACCTATGTTCGTCACACAAATATTTGTCCAGAGTGGGAATCGAACCCACGACTCTTGGAACCGTAGATTATGAACCTGGGTCACTGACCACTGTTCCACCGAGCCAGTCAATGTAATAACAATAATAACTTTATAGCTGTGGTGTTTTTCATTTGCCAAATCTAGTCAGGTATTTTATATTGGTACTTCTAAGCTATTACCAGATCGAAACCTTTAAAATTTTAATTTTGTTTTTTACAATGAGATAAGGATGCAAATTGTCCCACCACTTCATATTCAAAGCAAATTGTATGCGTAAAAAAATATCTGATTGCATATCATATCTACTAGGAATTATTTATAAAATCTAGGCCGGCAATATACTTTTCTTTATTATAAAGTTATGAGTATCTAGACTGGCGATATACCTTTCTTTATTATAAAGTTTACCCTGCCAAATACCCCTATTTGTATGTTTTTTTTTTATATTCACAGCTTTTGGCAGCCCTATTCGTTCGTTTAGCGCGATCACTATCTTTAGTACTTCACTGCGAAGGCCGGGTTGTGATATTAAGAGAACGCCGCTTGTTTGTACTCTAAGATTTTACCTTATTCTGTCCTACTTTCTAGATCGAAATATCATACCGAGTCCATTAATACCCTTGTCTATGGTTACTAAAGCTTGCTTACTTTTTTATTCGTATTTGATATTTTTAATGCTTAGGAGTACGTATAATGTTTATTTAAGAAATAGGTAGTTTAAACGCATATGTTGCTTGCCATGCGAGAGGTCGCCAGTTCAAACCCCGTCAGGCACCAATGTGTTTTTCAAATTTGAAATTCATATGTACCATCATTCGACGCTTTAACGGTGAAGGAAAACATCGTGAGGAAACCTGCACACCTAAGAAGAAATTCTAAGGTTGTGTAGTCGACCAACCCGCACTTGGCCAGCGTGGTCGACTAAGGCCTTATCGCCCTAGTATAGGGTAGGCCCGTGCTCCAGCAGTGGGGACGTATATGAGCTGATGATGATGAAACGCATATGTATATTCACTCACAATGTGACATGTTTCGAAATTTATTAATAATTATAATTAAAATAATATTTTAAAATAAAAACCTAAAAGCATTTAAAACAAAAAATAAGAATATCATTTCAATATACAAGAAGTAAACTGAATCGATTGCTCTCAAGCCTTTTACCCGACCAGTCTCATAATAACAAAATGTTACCACGTGAACAAGAAAATATAGGAGGGAACTTGGCGGATAAAAGCATTATAAAAGTTTATTGAAAGGTCCGTGAAGGGTACCATGCGTCGAGCTCTTACATATTTCTAAATATAGAAAAGAAATAAGAAACTTACCACAATTCCAACTAATGTTGGAGTCAATTCGATGTAGTTATTTACGCCTACTAGAAGTACGAATAATACACGCGAACGTGTAAGGCGAAGATTAAAAGATTAAGTCGTATTCAATTATCGTGTAGGTACTTTGTGATGGATTAAAAAGTCTGTAAGGTTTTCTTATTCTGAAAAGAATTGTTATTCTTATGTTACTTAATGTACAAAAGAGTTCTAGCACGTATTGAGTTAGTAGTACGTAATAATTTACTGCTTGATATGTATTAGATTTCCATTAAGTTCCAACGACTTTGCTTGCGAGCTTAATTGTCTTAATATTATTGTAGTAGCTTCTGTGTACCCAGATTTGCCTTCGTAACTCAAATTTGGTTATCTAACTAACAAATAATAGTACCAAATATTTATTCTCTCGATACTCCAAGATGATAAAGATAGCATACGTCCTTGATGTAGATTGTTGTTTTTTTTTAATTTGAAAAGATTCTAAAGCTGCGCATTGACGATCAGTTTTTCGCGTCAGTCTAGCCGTCAAACTGTGGCGTCACTCCAAATGGTTTGGTTCCGATTGAAAACTGAAGAACCGGAGTGATGCCAGTGAGTTGGGAAATCTATTTGGCCTAAAACCATTTGGAGTGACGCCACAGTTTGACGGCTAGACTGACGCGAAAAACTGATCGTCAATGCGCAGCTTAAGATGCCGTTTCACACCCCGCCTGAGGAGCCTGCCATTGTATGAGGGTAAACAAGAGCTTAAAGGGCGTTTCATGCCTTAATCGAAATTGAAATTAAAGTATTACCTAATTCCTACTTTAAGTAACCTCCTTACTATATTAATGTGATGCTATGCACTGCGTGCTCTCCCTGATAAGGTATCTGCGGAAGACCAGCATCGCGGTGTCCCCGACTCCTCGACACATGCTGAGCAGATCCCTTTTCAGTTACCTATTAACTACTTTGTTTTTATTTTTTTTTGTAAATGTATGTGTGTTTTAAGTGGAACTCAATAATATCATTTCTTTCTTTCTATATAATTTTTATATGAAATAGTTTTAACCTATATATCAATGATAACAGCTTATTTTTTTGTTCACAGAGGCTTCTCAGTAGTGGCTCCAGAGGTAGCCGTACCCGGGAAGACCACGGCTATCCTGGTCACACTCCATGGGAGAGCTGGGGATGAGACCCTTGATCCTCTCAATGTAACAGTTCGACTGGAGACCCAAGACGCGGAGAACGATGTGAAGCTATTGACCACGGCCAGCCAGATGATCACAGGTAAGATTAGTTAACTCATTGGTCTAGCTCATAATACTTCCCTACCAAGGGACTCGATCCTTAGTTAAATAAGTAAATTTCGTTGCACCATAACTTTCTAATTAATCCTTACTATTACATAAATGCGAAAGTAACTCTGTCTGTCTGTCTGTTACGCTCTCACGCAAAGAATACTGAACCGATTTAATTTCACATTTGGCACAGATATAGTCCAGAACCAGAGAAATAACATAGGCCCAGGCATTTTTAACCGACTGCGCTATGAATAAGTAATGTTTTACCCGTTAAAAATCTCTACGCAGACGAAGTCGCGGGCGGAAAGCTAGTAAAGTATATTATAGTAAACAATGAGTAACTTAGAGTAAAAAGTATCTTTGTAATTGATAGATTTTTAATTGAAATGTACCCCATTAAGTATTTTTAAGAGTCTTAAATAAATATGTAATACTGATTGTAGGTACTATAGGATACACATACATACACACATACAAACAATCACGCCTTTTTCCCAGAGGGGTAGGCAGAGATCACTTCCAGCGATCCACTTTTCACCTCTATGGGAAACGTGACGTGACGGGTTGTGGGCCACGTCGCCGCCATTCTGCCTTGTGCATTGTTTTAACAAGGTCATTGCGATCCCACGAGTAGCAAGGATATATGACGGGGGAAGGAAAAGGGGAGGAAGGATAGTATCGCCTCGGATGATTTGGACTGAGTCGATAGTAGCTCGAGGAGCCGGGGTCGCTTACCCGTATACCGTTCACCAACCACCGGACAGACAGTTGTGCCTGGTATCCCCTGACTTATAGGATACACGCGTCTCCATAATATTATTATGTACAAGTTCTTTTATGTACCTTGCCTAGATAATAAAATTGTCCACAACTCTCAAGCTAGCTAAGATACTATTTTTGCAAATCATCCGATATTCTTCGTGAAAGAGCACAATTATAGTCGAACACAAAAAATATCGGAAGCCAAAAATATATAAAGCCGCTAAAATTCATGGCGATGATAAAGTATATTATCGCTGAGTAGCAAAACTTCACCAAAGCACTATCTAGGTGGAGAAATGGTGGAACTTCCGTAGACGTCTCAGAATGTCTTTATGATTCCCGGCGTCGTCGTAAATTGATATTTATTCCGAATCCCCTTCCTCCATACTCACTTAGTATTTCAAGTTGGTACGAAGTCAACTTTTAGTGTATTTTGCTCGCAAAATTCTTTGTAACCCCTCGCTTTTATGCGCGCGCTGTAAAGTTTTTATTGTTCACGATTTTTAGTGTTGTTGTCTTGCGCACAATTTTTGTTTTAACAATATTAATTACTAGCTGTGCCAGGGACCTTGTCCGCGATTTTATCCGCTTTTTACACATTTCCTTTTGTTTCTTCGCTCCTATTGATCGCAGCGTGATGATATCCACCAAAATGTTTGTTTTTTTCGAACCAGTAGTTCCTGAGATGAGCCCATTCACACAAACAAACTCTTCAGCTTTATAATGTTAAGTGTAGGTTAGCGTCACTGAAAAAAGTTAAACAAGTGAATCTTCTCATTATTCCAAAAACATCAATTAGTAAAAAAATCAATATAATGGTGATTTCGGTGCTTGTAGAGTGGATATTTATCAAGTATTTAGTTCCGTGATTATACATACGTACGTTATTGAAATAATAAGTACAGATTTTAATGAGGTTATTGAAGCTAAAATAACAAGAGCTTTTTTCTTAAATGGATTAATTTCATAAAATAAATATTGAAACTTAATATTTGCAGTAATTAATCGCAAATTGAAATTTTAATAAACTGCGTTCACTCAAATATTTTTCCGGACATTCAATCACTTCTCGTTTTCCACCATACAGATTGGAAGTAGTAAATTTAAAATCGCTGCGAGCGGGTTTAATGGACATACTGCATACAGATGGAATAAAATTCACATTCGCCCGGTGGCAATACAACCTAAATTGGCAAATCGTCAATAACTCTTGGTGAATATTTTTCCAGTACATGAAACTTGATAGCATTTTACATCTGTTTGGAAAGCTCCACTTTTCAATGGGGCATCTGGCTGGAAATGAGATTTTTACAACGTAATAACTTGATCGGCCGGGGGTAAGACTTTTTGTCCGAAAATAGTGTTTCTGTTGGAATGAAGTGCCGCAATAGTCTCCACGTTTCACCGTTCCTACAATCTCTGGTACTATTAACTTTTGTTGGGGTAATGCTGAAGGAAATTGAACGTAATGCGGAGCTGTTATTTTGTTTTATTAACTCACACCTGCTACGTTCTTTTAAAAATATTATTTTCACATAATAATATTAAGTTTTGTATGAAACGAAGAACGTAGTAAGAGAATCTTTTATAATATGTTAGTATTCTTATAAGAAAAGTATATCCTAATATAAGTAGTCAAAATGTAAAATCAAAGGCATTATTATGCATTTTTAATTTCATTGATGCACAAAAAAAAAAGTCCAACAAACTCTACTTTTAATAGATACCATAATAACGTCTTGCTAAGAAGTCTAGAAAGGATGAGACAATAAACTTCACCGCGATATTTAGTCCTTGTCTTTTCAAAGCGGTGCGATAAATAAAAGCGCTTCTACATTACTAAATTCATTGAACAGCCACTTTATTGGCTAACGGGCAATCTCTCTAGTTGAAGTAAAATAAAAAACCGGTCAAGTACGAGTCGGACACGCGCACGAAGGTCAATATTCATTATAATCATCATCATCTACCATATACGTCCCCACTATAGGGGCACAGGCCTACCCTAAACTAGAGCGGTCGGTGGTTCACTAACCATCATGGGCCAAGTGCGTGTTGGTCGACTACACAACCTTGGGATTTCGTCATAAGAGTGCAGGTTTGCTCAAAAATTTTCCTTCACCGTTAAAGCGTCGAATAATCATACAAATGAATTACAAATTTGAAGAACACAGTGGTACGTAGCGGGGTTTGAACAGTTGATCTCTCGCATGGCAAGCGGCCTTATCAATATTAAAAAAAAAATATTACTTGTTGTATCTGGATTGGAATGCCCCCTGGAATACTTTTTTTTTGTTATAGCGGCGATATGTCTATTATGTGAGTTTTTTAACTGTCTAGCTATCACCGTTTTTGAGGTACAGCCTGGTGAGATACCGGATGGACGGATAGCGAGGTCTCAGTAAATCCCGTTTTTAACCTTTCAGTACGGACCCCTAAAAACGCCTGGTGACAGTCAAGCTGCATAGTTGTCGCTAGTTCCCGACAGAGACTAATGCCTCCCTCAGTGATTGTCCCCACCGCTATGCACCCAAGAGGTTTAATTTAACGCCGCGAGGTTTTGTCAAGTCATACACTATGTTAGGATAACATCTAGCTCGCAGATTAATGCACTGGCTATTTGTATAGCGAATTGTTTGTGTCTCATTAGTTTAACAAATTGACTGTCACCGCAGTCGGGACAATGGTGAGGGAATAACAATAGTGGTGGTGCATTATATTTAATGCGCACGACAGCGGAATAGACGTTAGGAGAGTTTTTTAAAGTTAACTTAAGAGAACAAGTATCGCACTTTCCCTTTACGTTTAAGCACAATTACCCCATATTCATCGTTACTACTAAGTATTATCTATAAATGGGATAGTAAGTTGTCTATCTTTCTGTCTTCTTTTCCTTCTTGTGTGTTCTGCAACGAAAAGACATTTGAACCGAATTAAATAGACACACAAGTAGTTTTGGGATTGTGAAAGAACATCAGCTACTTGTTAGCCGACTTTTCTTTCAGACTAGCTGTGCCCGCGACTTCGTTCGCGTGAACTACAGGATTTTGATTTTTTTTAAACTTAAAAGTAGTCGTAGTCAACAAAATCTTTTCTGCCACTTAAGAAGTTAGTCTTCAACCGGAAGAAACATTTAAAACAAAATTATTTTGGTTTTTATCATCATCATCATCTGTTGTTTATCGTGTAGTAATAAATAAGTTCGTTCGCGTGAACTACAGGATTTTGATCTGTTTGATGAACTTAAAAGTCGTAGTCCCGTCAAAATCTTTTCTGCCACTTAAGAAGTTAGTCAACCGGAAGAAACATTTAAAACAAAATTATTTTGGTTTTTATCATCATCATCATCTGTTGTTTATCGTGTAGTAATAAATAAGTATATTACACAACATCACATTCATTGATCTGATCCTGTGGTAAGAAGCTTTAGCACTTGTTTTTATCAGAACAGTGGTATACATTTAAAATTTTTTATTGCACAACCAGACACGGAACAAACATCGATATTCATCGCAGAAATATTTATGCTGAGTGGGAATAGAACCCAAGAAAAGAAAAAAAAGAAAAGTCCAAGTGCAAGACGGACTCGCACAACGCAATTTATTTTTAAAGTTTACGCAATTCTCTGTACTTGACGTTGCTTGAGAATCTGAGTATTTCGCAGATAGTAGATCCCTTTGCGAGTGTCAAAAATTGGCAGCATAAATGAATGTTTCTTTTGATTGTGTTGGCTCAGGCGAAGGGACAGTAGACCTGAGTATTTGATGTAACTTTCAGTTTACTATTTTCTCCTTGACAAAAATTGACGATGATAAACGGATCCTATATAAGGGGTTCGGTTATTCTTTTCGACGTACGAAATCCTAAAATCTATGTTTATAGTGAACAGCTTCCTCATATTGAATAGATTATCTTCAAGTCATCCTAATTGTTCATCGATCAATGTGAAATAAAGGACGTCCTATTCCAAAGCCAGGTAGCAGTTTATAGTTAGAGAGGAAAAAAGCGTCCATGGCCGAGTGGTTTAGGTATTTGCTACGTTGCTTACGTACCACTGTGTTTTTCAAATTTTAAATTCATACCTATGTACGATTATTCGACGCTTTTACTGTGTGCTTGAATCATGTTCTTTCTTAATCCCTGGCAAACCCCTCATTTTCTCTTTTCGAATTTTATGCTTTACCAAATTAAATATGCTATACTTTTATATTGATTTTCATATAATTTTTTGAACTCAATATTGAATTTGTTCAATTTGATTGAATATTTAATACCCGGTTGGTGCATACAATGTATTAATCGCATTGTGATCATCTCATCCTTTTTTCTGATACCAAACCCTTGAGTATTAATATCAATGTATTTTTTGACAACCAACCTTCTTCAATTCGGCAATTATGGAAATTTGAATGCTCTCGTTAATTTTGACAGCTTAAAAATATGTCAATTGGATGACACTATTTTATTAAATTAAAATAGAAAAAAGGTGACAATTAGAATATTTTCAATACATGTTGTCGATTCAGAACCCTTCTAGTAATTTACGTTATTTAATGGCACTCCAAATTTATCAATTCCAAAAGACAAACTTCACATATTTGACGTATCCCAACAGACTTCGTCCTGTCAAAACAAATTGTAAAAATTTGTTTGAAATTTGATTTTTTTTACATCTTGGGTGACAAATTTGGGTTTTTCGTACGGATCCCTACTTTTTTTGAAAATGTAATATAGCCTATAACCTTCCTCGATAAATGGACTATCCAACAGTGAAAGAATTTTTTAAATCGGACCAGCGGTTCCTGAGATTAGCGCGTTCAAACAAACAAACAAACAAACAAACAAACAAACAAACAAACAAACAAACAAACTCTTCAGCTTTATAATATTAGTATAGATTTTTTTGCGGAATTTTGTTACGCGTTTATGGCGGAACAAAAATAGCGCCGATGGCTGAGTGTTAAGGTCGTTGCTTGCTATGCGAAAGGTCGCCAGTTCGAACCTCGCCACGTACCACCGTGTTTTTCAATATGTGTACATATAATATATTTTATTTATAGCAAAACGTCTAGTTTTTCACAAACCGTCTCCGGCTCTCCAATCAGCAGGAACGTCAATTATTCCGCTGAAGCAAGCGTTAAATCAAACTGTTAATAGCTCAAAGCTATTTCCAATCCTCAAAGATATCCGTGCTCTTAATGAATCTCGATTGCAGGCAGGATAGTGAAGTTAACTGATGGTAGTAGGATGTCGATAGCGGGGTGTTCCTGTTAGGGCCTTGCGTCGCGATTGATTTGACTTCGGAGTTTAATCATTTGTAATGATCGGATTATGGGTGAAACGTGTCTCGAATTTCGTGTTGAAGTAACTCATGGGTACTTTTGTTTTGAAACTTTAAGAAAGAAAAAAATTAGCTTTAAATTGTTGATTTGAATTTTAAATTTACATTGAGCTTTAATAGCATTAAAAATAACAAATAAAAATGTCGATTTGAAGTTAGAGATTAGATTTGTAGTAATAGATTAGACGCAAACAAAAAATAAACTAAAATATAACGAACAAGCGACCACCCCTGACTGACATCTACTGTACGTGTGAAATTAGTTATTTAAACTCCATTATTTTGCATGTTTTAATTAATAGTTTACGTTTTAAACTCGTATGTATTGTTATTTAAACATACGAGTATTATCTAGTGATTCGACGTTTCGAGTTTGCTCGTGACCACGAGCGCTGTAGTAAACAGTTCGAAAGGTCAGTGGGGCTACCATGAGTTTAAAACTTATGCGCTCGATATCGCCTTCGTAAATATGTCTATGAAAAACATGTACAGCGCCGCCTGGTGGTTACACGAAGAACTACAATCGGCCATATGAAAAAAACAACTCGATAGGTTTTTAACGTACGTAAGTTTACGATAGCCAACTCATGGTAGCCCCACGGGTCTCTAAATTATGTTTAGAATAACAGTACACGCAAGTTTAATCTGTAAATGTAACAAGTTATAGACAATTCAAGTAGTCTTTGTATTATTCTGATAAGATTGCTTATCTTATTATGAAGTTTAACTAATTATTGTCTACGTTAGATCAACACACAAACTTACATGCAACCTTACAAACTTTCACTTTTATCATAATAGTCGGAAGTTGCTACGAAACAGAATTGTATTGATATAAGCTTGTGAAAAAAATTTCTTTAGTTTATATAAGTGTTCACTAATTAATAAAAACTTGAGAGTACTTAAGAATAATTAATATTGAAAATTACTTTAGAAGCTTTTCCATGAAATCTTTGGCGTTAATCATCTTGGTATAACGGCTTAGAAATATTTTATTATATTGTAACTATATCAGAATTACTAAAGAAATTTCTTAGGCTAGCAACTATTAATCGACTCAACGACGTCCGTTAAAAACGTACCGGAAATTGTAAAAGATCAATTTCGCTCGAGCCATCAGCATGGGAAATTACGTGTCAGTTCATTTAAACCATCTCTATCATTCGCGTCAAAGTAATCGTCAAATGCAGGTGCTTCTTAATTTCGATTACGAACCAAATCGTTTGGGATATCGCAAATGCTGTCAACATCAGGTGTTAACGGTTCAAAGTGATTGCTAATTCCGTCTCAAAGAAATCCGATTTGCACATCGTCTAACGAACCGTACAATGTCGGCTTGAACGTCTCTCTCGGTGGCACGAAAAAGGATCTGCGCCATGGCAGAGAAGCCTGTGATAGAATTTATTATGTTCCCTCTACCCGCTTGGTGTAAAAAAGTAACGATTTAGAATTGCTTTTAAATTGTTAAAGGCACGAACACCTCTTCAGATCAAATCGTTTCATTTAGTTTTGATTTTTAGTGCGACAATTTTGGTTTAAGATAACATTTTTCTATTTGAAAACATTTAATGGATAAATAATTATTAACAGTTTTAGTTGAAATTTTACTTGAATGAGACCTATTTTATGCTCTTACAGAATACTTTTATATAAATTACTTTCGAATGCTTTTACTGCAAAACAGTTTTTTATTTTCAAACGTTGTATTGGAAAACAAAAGCCTTTGTTTCGGTTTATTTGATAGATAGTTGTTTCTGTCTATACTTTTTGATTGATTGATTCGTACCAACGAATATTTATAAAGGCTTACGCTTTTGGGATCACATTCAATTTCAAGGACTTACTCATACATATAACTTAGAAAAATAAATAACAGAAAGTGAGGGTAGTAAAATTCAAATTAGTAATGAGTGAATAACTTTGTTTTATGTTCTGAAATTCACGAGACAAGCATAGCCCATTGTGGAAGTCTCTGAAAATTGGAAATACTACTATAGCAGAACGTTGAGCTCGTTTTATTAGCTTTATGCTTACGAAGAGGTTAAGTAATAAAAGCTTAATATCAAACCATAGACAACACATAAATCAATTAAGCTGATAGCACTGACACATTATTATCTTAATGAAACTTTTTCAAACAAATATTTTGTAGAAAATGTCTCCGATATACTATGCCGATAATTCATCGTGTCGCTCACACAATCCCAATTGCTATGTCGGTCTGATTGAGTTGAACGCCAAGGGATGAAGGCCGCATTAACATATAAACGGCACCACGTCCCGGTCAAAATACTTCGATGAACAACATTGGTGGAGCCAATAAAAAAAGCCCCGCAGAAAATTGCACGGAATTAGCCCCGCTATTTTAAGTCAAGAAACCAATCGACTGACTCGGTGGAACAGTGGTTAGTAACCCAGGTTTACTACCTACGGTTCCAAGAGTCGTGGGTTCGATTCCCACTCGGGACAAATATTTGTGTGACGAACATCGGTATTTGTTCCGTGTCTGGGTGTGTATTAGGTATATTTAAATATATTTGTGTATCCACTGTTGACTCTGATATCTGTACCACAAGTGCTAAGCTACTTACCATGGGATTAGATCAATGTATGTGATGTTGTGTAATATTTATTTATTATTTAATCAGAATCAGGCAGCATCGATTTAGTATACACTTCAAATATATTTTGTTGAAATTACTTTTACGGACACTTGTGTATAGGATTCAGAGGAAAATATTTAGACTGAAAAATAGCCCATTATGTATCGGAGTTCCCTTTGAAAATGTATTTCTTTGTTATACCGGAAACAGGAATACTAGAAAAAAGCCTGGGTAGTTTTTTTTTCTGAGCTTTCCTGAGATGAAACATGGTGAGAGCGTCTTAGTAATAGGAACTTCTTCGATTTCCCCGTCGAGGTTGAACTTCTATAGTCCAGTAATTTAAGCTTAAATTAGGTAAGAATCTCGGAATTCGAGATACCCAGCTGTAAGTCTGTAAATACTTAGATATTGACACCCTAAAAGTGGTCTCAAAACCTACATATGGTAGGGTGTACGCAACTATTAAATTTTCAAGGTCAAATGTCACAAATATCAGTTTTATGAACTTTTGAGCGAAACGGGAAGTTTTATCATAAAAGTGTGTAGAAGAAAATTGCTTATAATCTAATTATCTATAAAAATTGTCTCTACGTTTTATTCCTAAGATTCACCATTTCAGAGATACAGCGATGCAAATAGTTGAAAAAGTTGTATTTTCAAAAGCTTCCAGACCCCCGTGCGATTGTGCTAGACAGTTGAAATTTTCACACCTGATGTATTTCAGTAGCCTCTATAACATCTAATACTAGAAAAAGCTTAAAACCAATGTTTAAGTGGGTTCTCATACAAAAACTATGGTTTTTTTTTCTCACACTTGGCCGGTTTTTAACGTGGTTACCCCAGTAAACCTATTCCAGACGACACCTTTTATACTTACAGCTGGGTATCTCGAATTCCGAGATTTTTTCCTAATTTGACTGGACTACTATGATAATATTAGCCTTAGGTATAACATATTACCATTCTCGTAACCTAGCTAGTGGTGTTTACTTGTAAAATGTACGTATTTAGCAATAATTCATAATCCCCGTTTATTGTAAGAATTGACACATTAATTGTAAGTGAGCTTAAAAAAATAAATATTATGAACATACATTTCATTTCCTGTACGATCATAGCTTTAATCAAAACTGTACCTGAAATTCGTTTAATATATTACACGACACTAAGTATTTAAGTAAAAAAAGACCCGTTTTTCTTTCTGTTTTCATTAGAAACCCTCAAAATGCTCATTACTTAACTTATTCATGCCGATTTCTCGTTATTCTTCTGCCTTTGAATACAAACTCTCTTGTTTCTGATTCCACACAAAGACAATCTTATTAGATTTCTATGCAAAAGACTGCATTTGAAGGAAATATTATCTTTTATTATGTATTGTTGTTTCTCGCTTATGAGAATGAATCTCCCTTGTTATTGTATGGTTACTTTGCAATCAATTCACATTTTTCTTTTCTTTCATTTACGTTTCAAATATATAACTGCATTATACTAATTAAGAAAAAATAAGAAATTATTACTGCTGAAATTTTTTCACATTAAAATTTTTCAGTTATTTGAGGAATAAGTATAATTTCTCTGCAATATTGCTTTCATGTTTTTTTTTCTCTAAAATAATCATGATAAATAAAATCTTTAGTATGCATAATCATGTTACTTTGTAACACAAAACATTTTTTATTATTCACTAATATGACATACTTTATTACGTAGATTGTATTACATACTTATTACAATGATAAATTAATAATGTACCTAATTCAACGAAACTTCAGTACAATCCTCGCTATCCCGTCAATCCTTTGCCAAGTCCAAAGATTTATTTGCTCAACTGAACATTGTCGCTGATAGAAACTCGACTTATGATCAGCAAACTTTTGAATATGTCGGTCTTGTTAAAACTTGTCTGGTCGACAGCAGTAAATAACATTCGGAACGGCAGTCTCCAATTTTTCGTTGCACAGATAGATTCCCGTTTGCTGTCGCCAAAACTTGGCAACCGTTTACTTACTGAGCAATATTTTCCTTCCACTAAAGTATGGCGTCATTCCAATGTCAATACTGCAAATGGGACTCACTCTAGACCCACTTATAGACGGATAACTTAACGTCATTAGCACCTTTCGGTGATTAAAATGTGTAGTCGTTTAAATTGTCATCGTACTTTGGAGTTTTAGAGATTTGATATTGAGGTGTCCTGCTTATAGACCATGTACCTTTCTTGGGTATGAGGATTACCTTAAGACAAATCATTAGATTGCATCATATCAGCGGAATTGATCTTTTGTTTAAAGTATTTCACATTTTATTAAGCTTTTATACGATACATTTGCGATTAGCTGAAGACGAAAAGCTAAGTGTTCAGAAACCGCTCAGCGGCTTTAAATCTAACTAAAATGTCACACTGTCTAACTACACTTGTTCGAATGTAACATAACTAGCTTTCCGCCCGCGACTTTGTTCGCGTAGAGACGATTAACGGGTAAAACATTGCTTCCTTATAGCGCAGTCGGTTAAAAAGTAGCCTATAACCTTTTCTAGGCTCTGGACTATATCTGTACCAAATTTCATTTAAATCGGTCCAGTACTCTATGCGTGAAAGCGTAACAGACAGACAGACAGACAGACAGACAGAGTTACTTTCGGATTTATAATATTAGTAAGGATACCTATGAATATATTCTAGAACGTGAATTCGAGCCAAAATATAAAATTTGACAAAATTGAACACAAAATACATTGTCAGATATTTCCACAACGGTCATCTCAGCTTTTTAAGTGAGAGCTTTTAAAAAGTATACCGTAGTTGCGTAGGAATTTTTGGAATTTCGTTTTGTCACTGCGCTTTTTGAGCAGAATCCTTTGTCTGGTTTTTTGTAAACAAAAAGCGTGGAAGTGCATATCGACGTCGATTTTTTATCATGCTGCATTTTGTGGAAGATTTTTACGGAACTTTGTCTTAACATTTTGTTAGAACGGTCTAATCAGAATGAATTTCTGAGTCACGAAGTGTGTTCTTAAGTAGTATCTACTGGTCAACTCATATATAAACATAGATAGATCCAGTTTTTACATATACCTTTTTAAACTAAATAAAATTTACTTTGAAAAGTTTAATTAAAAAGTCGTGTTAAAATCTGAAAATCTTCCACACTTTAATCAGCTCAACAAAATATTTTACATTATTTCAGTTCTCGTCGCCTCATTATGGCGGACACATTTTCGCAGAAATGAATGCTAACCGACGCTTCAGTATCGAGTCTTTACTTGTTTTGTAGACTTCTTTTTTTATGAAATAAAAAACTCAAACCAGATCTCAGTCGAGTTAGAGCTGCCAGGTCTTGTTTCAACTTGTCTCTTTTTCCGAGCTGGAAGTGCGATCTTCAAACGTATAATTCATCTTGGTTTTTTTCAACGTGTTTCCTTTCAACTGGTAAGCGAATGAACAAGTTTATTTTCTTTTGTTTTGATATTATGTTACTTTGGGATTCGGTCTTTTTACGGGGATTTCTCGTAAAAGTCTTTACACCTTGCGTCGACGGTTATTCAATAATGTTGTAATAGAGTTCAAGGATTTTTTACCGTAAAGTAAAACTTATACAACTTCCATCATGCCACATAATCTGAGAGATATTATTTCTTGTAGATCTCCTGTCACTAAATTTGATATAGCGACTGAATAGCCTCAAGCCCTAGGCCTTTGAGATCTTTCGATGTAATAGTCTTAAAACACGGCTAGTCCTGGTTTTACAAGTATTATTACACCTTTTAAGAACAGTAGAAATTTCTTTAATTTTTACCTACATAAGCTTATATTTATGAGTACTTCTCCTGCCCTATAAAACCATTTTGTAGGTTTCGCTTTGACTCTCCCTGTATGTTCCCAAAATAAAATCCACGCTGACATTTCATATACCTTTGTATTCATACGCCGAAATTAAGCCAGGATTACGTACGCGCGTAATCCTCTTAGTCATCCGTAATGGTTACTCGGCGTCATACAAATTACGTACAACTGACTTTTACGCAAAATTAACCGCGTCTCTCAGAAAGCTCACGACGGTAATGACGTAAGGTCCCAGGAGTATCAAGTCGAGTCACACTTGATCCTTAATAGTCAGAGCACCGAGACACAATTTAATCGCGGAGGTAAACTTTTAATTGAATTCACGGTGAGAACGACGATCGGTACTTTTCTAATTACTGGCAGAAACAGATTTTGTCGATTTAAGAGGCACGTGCGCGACAAATTGCTTTTCCGGTGTTTGTGATTTTTTTTGTTTATAAAGTACAATTTGCACTTTTATTCTTTACTTTTTTTGGCTTTGAGAATAGAATAGAATATAACAAAAGATACATTATGTGTTAAATTACTAAATTATTACTAGTATTGTTATTCATTATATTTTTTTACCCTGCCCTGTCTGTAAAAGAGCAATGATGACTTTTGATAACATCAAAATTGTATTGTCCGCGTAAGACATAACTCCCCTGTGCCATAAACCTCGTCTCCATTTTGCTAGAAAAATGGTCCTGACACAACCACGGTTATTCATGAAACCGCTTTAAGGATAATGTCGAAAGCTACCAACTTGTGACGTGTAAATCTTTTGCGACGGTGCCCAGTAATATCTCTTTTTTTGTATTTTGAAAACTTTTTCGGAACAAGTCGAAACTTGTGCGAGTTTAGCGTCTCGCAAATAGCTTCCGTGTAACAGATGTCAAAGCGGAAACACCGTTGGGAACAGCCATCAATCTTGCGGGATTCCCTCTGAGGGCTCTTATGACAGCGGGACTATTATTTAAACTTTAAAGAGCAATTCCAGAACACTATAGAGCACAGGAAACAAGTAATAATGAGATTTGTTAATCAAAGTTCAGTCAAAGCAAACTGTTCGCTTAGACTAAGTAGATAAAAATGCTGTCAGTAAACACTCAAAACGGGCACTCTGTCTCACTCCTTCAATCTCATAATTTGCAATGACTGGATTGGTAACAGAACCAAACGGCTAGAAATGATGTCCAAAGCATGATGAATCATCGACTTTCTAATCTGTACTTGAGTTGAGTATTTTTTAATGACATATTCTGAACAAAGTAATCCAATGTACTAGTTGCAGAAAATTGTTATGGTTTGAGAGTCATCCCCTCCCCTACGTTTGATGTCCGGTGATGATGGCAAGGCTACTCCAAGCCATCATCGTAAGTCAGTTAGGAAAAAAAAACATATGCGTTGATAATTTTTTTGGATTGCATTGATGTGGCAATGTATTGATAAACATTTCTTGTTGTTTTCTTGCAAATGACCAAAGCAGAAAACGCAAACCATTGCAAACGTGAACCATTCGAAATTTTCTTTCGCATTCCCATTTAACCTAACACAACATTTGCTTGTGCTACACAACTGAATAAATCTACAAGGAATCGTCTAGATCCGGGCGGTCTAAAGCATTTCCGTGTCTAGTTGTAAATCGCTGCTATCAGATAGGCTTCACTGGCTCCGCTACTGCGTTGCACCTGCAATGCACTCCGTGCGACGTCGTTGCCTTCGCTTTGTCGGAATAATGTTTCGAGGCAACGGACTTTGTAACTTACGAATTGAGTAAATATTTATTGGTACCTTGAGTGGGAATGCGCTTGATAATCGCGTCGAAGAGGTTACCTCTTTTAAAAGACCTCCTGGTAATATTAATCTTCTTCTTATAAATAAAAATGAATTGCTGTTCGTTAGTCTGACTAAAACTCGAGAACGCCCGGACCGATTTAGGTAATTTTGGTTTTAAAATGTTCGTCGTAGTCCAGGGAAGGTTTCAATGAGAAAAATATAGAAAAAGAATCAGTATTGGCGGTATGGAATTCGCCGGGACCACTAGTATTTCATATTTTTCTTTCAGTCAATAATTATCGTAGTTAATTGTATTGGGATAAAGAAATATGTAACAACTGTGATTTTATGCTGTTTTTCAAAGGTTCCCGAAAGGTATCAAACTTATTGCGCTAATCGTAACTGTCGCGCTGGGTTAGTAGTACTAACTAGTAATAGTATGTTATATTAGTATATTAAACTAGTGACCCTCGCTCGCTTAGCTTCAGGTACTTACGTCATAATTTAATATCTACCTGTATGCTAAATTTCGGCCCAATCCGTCCAGTGACTTGGGCTGAGCGTTGATAAATCACTATACCTGTTAGCAACCTTAAAGTTAATATACATTTATAATATTGTTAATTTTGATAAACAAAACAGTAAGTTGATAAGTGTTGTCACTTGTTCTCGAACTTTTTAAAAAGTAGAAATTGGAATCCATGCTAAAATCTTAACTTTAGTTTTCCGTCTGTTCTTCAGCAAATGACGTCGTTGTCACAGTACAGTCAGACACAAATGCTTCAGTTTTAATTGGTAGTGCGGCGGAAGTTGAGATTGATGCCTGTTTCCGAAGTCGGTGGCTCGGGTTAGTTCGCGCTTGTTGGTTAACGACTCTTCTTTGACGTATTTACGTAATTTACCGGTTTAGAATTAGCAGATAGATAGCATTTACGAATAGGTTACGAGATTAGTTATTCTTTCTCTTATAAAAGATTTTGTTCTTATACTAATAATTTATTACAAGAAGAGCAAAATCGTTAAAGTCAATTAATGTCATCAAATATAAAATTATTGTGATTTTCGAACATTCCTAAAAGGTATTTTCTACGGCTATCACTATTTTTAAAGCAGTCAAATTCTGTAGTTCTTGGATAAGACAAGTATGTTACCGACTGTTTAAAATGATGATTCCATCAATGAATATCCATTACCAATACTGTCTAACAAACAAACGAATATAATGAATCAAACTCACACATAAGTAAAATCCAAACTAAATTATTTAGAGAAACAACGGTTCAAGCTTAACAAGCTTCGCGGTCACAAGAGACAATACAGTACATCTATTCAGTTCGATCACAAAAAAGAACACTAATCCAACATTGTCCTCAAACAATTGAAGCTACACCTAGAAGCGTGTACGACAAGATTACCCGACGAATCTTTATCTTCATCCCGAGTGTTGGAACAAAAGACCCATGCCTAATCCAGCCGCGTCGGTGAACGGAGATAATTTGATTACCTTGGATATTCCGCCTCTGTGCGCCCCAATCTCGCAAGCCCGCGACAAACGCGCTCTAAAATAACCCAATTTGCCACTCATTCCGACCCAAATCTTCTTAAACATTTACAAATAGAGCTCAATTTTGAATGCCAGGTACGAATCTGAGTGCTAAGATGGCTGCCGTCAGTCATTCGGTAGCCGCCTGAATATTGGATTGAATTAGTGTGGACAACGGAATTGTTTTAACTTTCGGATAATCTTTGCGCTTGATTGACGGTCTCGAAAGGACAGAGGGGTCTAGACTTGAAATCAAGGCGGACTGAAACTTTATAATATAACTACTATGATAATACCCATCCTCGATTTGTTTTGGTATTTTATACATAAAAACGTCCTCTTAAATCCCTCTTACTATTAAAAACGCATCAAAATCCATTATGTAATTTTAAAGATTTAAGCACCCATAGGGCCAGACAGATGCCGAAAGCGACTGTGCTTTATACTATGAAGTGATTAAAAATGAGTTTGTAATTATCATTAAACATCCAAAAATGTATTGTTACTTTCTAATTATTATAAGACACAACTACTAATATAACAGCTACCTAAAAAGTTAAAATAGCAATTTAAAAAATTTGTATATTATTTTAAAACAACTTTGATATTACAGTGTCTTGTAAAAGTTTATTGAAGACATTTAAAAATAGGAAATGAATATATACAAGCATCGGCTTGATCCCCGAAAAATAACAGGGATATTTCAGGCTAGAAACTGAACAATACAACCTCATTATGTAGCAACTTCATTAGCTTGCACAATTAATATCTTGCACCGGCTTTATTTAATTATCTGAACAGTTGCCAAGAGATCACTCAATACAATGCTAATTCAAGCTGTGGCGAGCCAAACTCTCTGCAACTGGCAAGGAGGAAACTACCACTCTGTTCATAACATTAGTGGTTTAATTAGCTTGTAAAATTAATAGCTTGACGCTAAATTTAATGGATACTTCACAAGGTTAGGTCGCTTTTACTCGCTTAAAAGGTTTAAAGTGTGATATTTTAAACTATCATAATGTAGAATTAAAAAGTTCATTCAAAAAGTCTTAAACTATTAAACTCTGTGTATAACATCTCCAGTTAAATGTATTGATATTGTTGTGTACCCAATTTCACAAGATAAATTATAATGTACAGTGACAAAATACTTTCAAATAGTGTGATCTTTTGTCTTTAGTTTACTTAACATTAAAACAAATGGTAATTTCTCTTTTATTTCTAAATCTAATAAATGCCAAGTATATTATATTTAACTAGCGATCCCGGCGAACTCTATACCACCAACTAGTCCATTTCCTTTCTACGAAATTTGCTTGCCAAAGCATAAGCAATGCTTATGCTTTGGCTTTCATAAGAACCTTCTCCTGATAATAAAGAACATAACAAAAACAATTAGCGAAATTGATTCTCCGGATTTACGCTTATCAACACATTCAGTTTTTTTTTTCCTAACTGACTAACGAGGAGCCTTGTCATCATCACCGGGCTTGCGGGGGAGCGGATGGCTCTCACTCCTAAAAAAAGCTACTAGATTTTTACACTAATCAAATAAACAGGTCATCATTCACATTAAAATAAATGTCAAGTAACTTACTTGAATAACGTCACATTTATTAGTTAAATTTTAATTTAAAATGCACAGCTAAACAGCAATTTGACTATGATTTTAATGATATGCAATTATTCTCGAATTATTTTATAGCGTTCTACCATTTAAATTGAAACTAAATTATTCCTTTGATAGTTTAAATTACTGCGGGAGTAAATAATGTCGCTCTTGTGTAATTTTCCTAAACAACTATAATATTTCAGCATTTCTGACCATTAAAATCTATTTGTAATTTTTAAACTGTCATGGTTTCATTTCAAACATTAGAAAACTAAAAATGTTTGGGATATTTATCATGTTGTTTCGTATTTGAGGTACCAATATTATTTTATCACTATTCTAAGCGCTTAATTCATGATCTATTATTACAGAACTAAAAGAAGGCGACTAGTAACTACTTCATTTTATTTCAACTCAACCAGGGGAATGAGTAATGAAGATCGTAAAATATTCTACACATTAAAAGCCTTACTATACGACGTAGCAAACTAACACCGGAACAAGCCGTGCCGTAGCCTCGTAGTCTCGTAGCACGTAGCGGAGCTGTAGCATATACGACGTAGCCGCGTAATGACTTTGCATATCATTTCATAACATGAGACTTGGCACAATAAATAAAATACTAGTGACTATTTCCTTTTAATACAGTAGTACTGTGCAATCAAACAATTTTACATTTCCGAACAGGTTTCAAAAATATAGAAATGAAATATATTCAACTCTGCAGTTTACTCTATAAAAAACAAAATATAACATGTTCCGGGTTCTTACATATAATACGAATATGAGTATAAACTTTAATCACGACACCGAATTAGTTATTATTATAATTATATTATGCCACTAAAGCCATCAAATTCTCATTAAATTACTTCGCTGTTATAACCTCAATACTGTATTTCAGAAAGTGCTATCCAAAGCTTGCTTATTGCAAAACTTTGCCAATTCCCTTTAAAGGTTCTGGAATTAATAAGAAGTTAATTTAAATAATCCAAGAATAATCATAAACATTCATGTTAATCCCCTGGAACGTTAAAAGCCACAACGTAAACTTAAACGAGTTTACAAATTAACATTTTAATGTTGGGTCAATTTTATTAAGTAGGTAAAACACGAGTATTAAATTAAAAGGTATGGCTAAGTAAACCTACTACGGTAGTGGCCTAGGGGCGGTTTAAAAACTCTGACACCAGGTTGTTCATCAACCATACGATAAGAAGAAGAAGATGAGTAAATAGTATGTACAATAGTAGAGCAACATTGTGACTTATAACCCTATAATGCTGAATAATTTTCGGATGCAGGCATTTGCTAACTGCATTATTTTAATGTAACATTTCTGAACTTCTCATCATTAGGTTTTGAATGTGATTTCTTGATTTGTAACTTAAACTTTTTACTTATATTAAACACTATCCATTTATCACTACATAGTATAAGGCAAGGACACTTCCCGCGTCTATCTTTATGTATGTTTGCTTTAATCTATTGAACTTCGCAACGAATTTAGATGGGTTTTTTTAATAGATAGACGAACTCAAGAGAAAGGTTTTTATGTATAATGTACCCGAACGAAGCGAGGGCGGGTCAGTAGTGAAAACATAAAAAAAAATCTAACTGATCCTAGTATCTCTGCGTGATCTTCATAAATTTAGTTATTTCATGTGTAAGTGTCATAATTTATCTGATTTTAACGAATAAAAAAAGAGATTTTCCAATTTCCAATTGGGGAAGTTGTTCTAAAGTTGAACGCATACGTCCATTTCACTTCTATTTGTAAAAACACAAATGTTTTAGGTAACAGTATTTCTGCTTTGACACAATCCATTCAACCACACGAAACTACCCAGTTTATTTTACAGAAATATGCTGCTGCCTTTCAACCAACGTTCACTGGGGAACGTTCAAAATACAAAGTCCTTTGAAACGCCGACCTTTTAATAGTGGTGTTCAAGTACAGTGCAAAAGAAAAAAGTAAAGCAAAATTGTAAAATAGAACTTGTACACTCCATTTAAACCTTGGGGTACAGTCGTCGATACTGACAATAAAAGTATTTGGAGCAACTCCAAATGGAAAGATGCTGGGGAATTCTCCGTTCGTTCGCCAACCGAGCGGTTAAATGAAGCTATCTGGGCGCAAAACAACTACATTTTTGTTATCGCCATTTTGTTTTTAGGATTCCATGCAATTAATTTATCGTCAACCTCCTAGCGTTTTTAAACCTCTTATGGGATAGAAGCATTTTATAAATTGTACACCTATGAAGAAATTGTTATTTAGGGCAAGCCCGAACTCCAGCAGTGGGGACGTATATGGGCTGATGATGATGATGATGACTTTATGAATTAAGTTAATGATTTGTTGAACATGATTTACCTGCCGTTGATAAATTAGAACTTGAACTTTGCATAATAATGAGTTGCAAAGCTCAAGTATTTTTTTTTATTCCATAAATTATTTAAACATGTATGTATAATCAGTTTAATTTAGATTAAAGATTATTTAACGGATAATAATAAAATTAGGCGATATTCAACCGTTTGTAATCAATTACTATTTATTGAATGGGCAGACGACGATGCAAACTTGTCCCGAATTCAGACAAAATATATACATACATAAATACATAAAATCACGCCTTTTTCCCAGAGGGGTAAGCAGAGATCATTTCCAGAGATCCACTTTTCACCTCTGTGGGAAACGTGATGGGTTGTGGACCACGTCGCCACCATTCTGCCTTGTGCATTGTTTGAAAAAGGTCATTGCGTTCCCACGAGTAGCAAGGATATATGACGGGGGAAGGAAAAGGGGAGAAAGGATACTATCGCCTCGAATGATTTGGACTGAGTAGATAGTAGCTCGAGGAGCTTACCCGTATACCGTTCACCAACCACCGGACTGATTGTTGAGACTGGTATCCCCTGACTAATATCAGACAAAATAATGTAGATGATAAAAAATATATAATTCTTTTTCTTTTTGCTCCAGGATACGGCATCATCCCGCTAAAGATCCCCTCGTCTCCGGCTAGCCACTGCACCCTGCACACCACTGTGGGATGTATGGGCAACGAAGACTGCACAGCCAAGAGTCACAGTGTCATCAAACTGCTGGGGCCTGTGAGAGACATCATCGTCAGGCCAGCGAGGCACCACTACCGACCTGGAGAAACCAGTAAGTAAAGAAAGAAAGAAAATAGGACAGAAAACATTTATTGATTACACATAACACAATTATATTACTAAGCAAACACACATAAATTTAAGTGATCAATAGGCTCTGCCTCAGAATGTGCTGCAATAACTGCAATAAAAAAATGTTAAATTCTAATACAAAGCATACAAAAATAAAATGCATAAAGACATTGACAAAAACATAAACGTTACATTACAGAAGAAGGTATAGTAAGTAAAAAAATATCACAAAACCTCATATACATATCAATATCTGATCTCGTGGTAAGTTGCGTAAGCACTTGTGTTACAGATTATCAGAATCGAAACAAATTGGAAGAATTCACATTCATGCCTGGCTGGACGGGGACTCGAACCCACGTTCTACTACGAACTCACTTGTAATAAAAAATTGCACGTCGGTCACGGCAAATTTCGCTTTTTGTTTTTACTAGTGCGCGTTTTCATTAGAGCAATAACACGAATTTCGCTTTATGGATTACTGTGAACAAAACATGTTGCATGCTATTTTTCCGCTCAATGAGCATTTTGGATTTTTTGTTTATACCATATACAATTTATAATCAGATTTTAATGCCGACTTTTGATCATAGAAATAATCTTTACATATTGTTTAAACTTAAAGCTTAACTAATAACTTAAGGGATAGTTATTTACATTCCTTTGATTTATTTCTTATAGGGTAAACAGAGTATTGATAAACAAATAATACTTTAATATTTTTATACAGAATGTTCCACGGGATGTACTATCATAATATTACCTGTACAAAATATACTGTAAAATAACTAATAGTTAAACTCGTATTACAGAGAACCTTCGCTTGCGTCCACATTTCAGATTCTGTGAATCGTGATCCAATAAATATGAGTCACCGACTTTTAATATTGATGGAAATACAAGACCTACATATTCTGGTAAAATAATCTGAAAGGCGAGTACGCAGAAAGAAATATCGGATATTAAGCTTATTAAATTTTATTTGTGCCTTCTATTCGCTTCTGAGTCGTGATCCAATAATAAAATATTTCGAGACACATAAAATCGTGGACACGAACCACAGATATAATGTATTTTTTGAAATACCTAGCAGTAGTATTTTATTATAATTACTATCACTACATATAGTATAAAACAAAGTCGCCTTTTCTGTTCCTATATCCCTATGTGCGCTTAAATCTTTAAAACTACGCAACGGATTTGGATGCGGTTTTTTCCAATAGATAGAGTGATTCAAGAGGAAGGTTTTTATGTAAAATGAACCCGAAGCGAAGCGAGGCGGGTCTCTAGTTATATATAAATCAGACATATTTTCACTTCGTTTATGATGTTATGTATAACTCTAACAAAGAAGTTGGGCAAATTTATCTCTACTGTACCTTTTTACTAATAGGAATACTTTTACATTTAAGTTAATCCGGACTTGAACTTGCAACAAACTTAACTCGTGTTAAGTTTATTTATGAGGCATCCAAAACGGCTTCCAAATTAAAGTCCACGGGCGAACCGAGAAAATTCCCAACAATTTAACACCAATCGTCCTTCTGTAAGTTTGTTTGTCTCAACCAGTTGTTAGTTGTATGGCCGTTTTGTAATTAATTACGTCGCATAACACCCAGTTTCGAAGTTGGACAATAAAGAGAAAGTGGCTAAGTTCAGTCTGCCCGGCTGCCCTCAACGACTTGGGTTTCAACCGTTTGGGTAAATACAGTGAGTTACTAGCCTTCTCTGAGACATTAAACTAAGCTTCCACAGGTCAAATCTTAAGATATAGGACGCATAGCATCAAAAGAGTCATAGTATGCTTTATATAGCTCTCTTGAATAACCTCAAGAGCATCCTCTCCGAACAGTGTGGTTTCTTAGCTTGGAGATCCAAAGGTGGTTGTGCTACCACCATCACACGACTATTGTGTTGTGTAATACATATTTATTTAAATAACCTTTAAGGTTTTAGTCATTTTGTAATTGAGCCTGTATTTATATCTTTGTATGCCTATCGGTCTCTTTACAAACTCTAGTTAGTTTGGGGTCAGTAGCGGTACCATGAGTTGGCTATCAAAAACTTACGTACGTTAAAAACCTATCGAGTTGTTTTTTTTACGACCGATTTTAGTTCTTAGCGTAACCATCAGGGGTGCTGTACAAGTTTTTCATAGACATATTTACGTAGGCGATATCGTGTCCGTAACTTTTAAATTCATTGTAGCGCTACAGATGGCCCTGTCTGGAGGTGTTTCAATGATTTATAATGTTTATTTTTGTTTCAGTAACTTTCTGGATCCTGGCCCTGGACCACGATTTGCGTCTAGTTCGGCAGGAGCTCGCGTATGTGGCGCTGAGCGACCCTGCTGGTACGAAGGTTGCCATTTGGGATCAGCTTTCTTTGGATGAAGGTGAGTTACACATTGATTTTCGCCCACGACTCTGTCTGTGTGGAGTCGCTTATCTCGTAAAACATTACAACGTAGTCGGTTAAAAAGTTACTTACGTCCTTTTTGGGTCCTTTACTATCCGTGTATCAAACATTTGAAATTTTTCAGTAGTTTTATTTTGAAATCTCAGCACATAAAATTACTTCGCATTTATAACGTTAAATAGAGATAATTCAAATTTAAAAACAATCATAAAAGTTAACGCTATAATACATTTGAACTCTGTTAATAATGGGTTTAGCAACAAATTATAATTTACCTAGCGTGGATTACATGTAACTTAACATCAACCTAAATAGTATTGTCTATTTTTATTTGCGTGAGCACTACACATCTGTAAAATTAGTTTTATTTCAAATCAACCTTTTTAGTTAAGCTTTTTTGTTTTTATTTATTCTCATTACGAGTAAATACTTTGTGTGAACTTGAACACTAAACATATCTGATTCCAATTTTAAAACATTAGCGCTCGATGCAGCAATAATAAAACAAAAAAATATCCGTAGAGAAGTTTTTTTTACGAATTACGTCCTCTAGCCAACACGTCTCGCGTTACCTCTCTGGTCCACGTGATCTTATTGACTCTAAAAGCGTTTTCTTGTAACATCAATAACGGACTTATGCGACCCGTGTGCTTGACAGACTCGATTCCCCGTTACAAGTTTGTTCGGCTTCACTTGTGATGTTTAAAAACACAATGGCAAATATAGATTTGCCATTGTGTTTTTAAACATCACATATATATATTTCTATACTAATATTATAAAGCTGAAGAGTTTGTTTGTTTGTTTGTTTGAACGCGCTAATCTCAGAAACTACTGGTTCGAATTGAAAAAATCTTTTTGTGTTGTGTAGCTCATTTATCGAGGAAGGCTTTAGGCTATATAACATCACGCTGCGACCAATAGGAGCAAAGATACAATGTAAAATGTGTAAAAAAAGGGGGGAAATGCGAACGAAGTCGCTGGCACCGCTATAAAGAAATAAAATTTGGTGGTTGTTAGATACTTATTTTTTATACTTTGTTCACTTCTTCTTTTCAGTACTGTAAGGAATGTTTTCTCAGACGCGAACGTGAAAAAAAGCATCAAAATTAGTTACAAATTTACAGAGAACAAAATCCTCAACTGTTTTAAATAAATGGGAATAAAAACAGGTTGTGCGTTTGTTGTCTGTCTCTTTTTTTTACTTGTTATGGCCGTTTTTAGCCATTTGGTCTGGCTTTAGATAGTAAGCATAAACGAAATATTATAAAGATTGTATTTTATTTCTCTGTAATTTTTTGCAAATTTCTTACGCATAATTAATAGGTTTAGATACCAATACTATAATTTCTCAAAACGTCGAATCCTTGTACCGTTATAAACTAATGTTATGTGAAATAGAATATCACTCAGAAATTTCCAGTTTCAAATTGTGGTGAGTTCAACTCCATCCTTGCAAAGTCACTCAGAAACTAAAAGGTGGTTGTACATAAATGTCAATAGTCGACCGAAGTAGTTAAATGCCAGCGAAATACGCCGCGGTGGCACTAAGGCAGACCCCTTGAAAGTTTTTCACGAATGATATCAGAATTAACATTAAGGAAATAATAAAATAAATATTATAAACAAACATTGATGTATGTATGAACATTGATCTGGGCCTACAGACAAAGTAACAACTTTAAAACGATAACGGTTCGAAAATAATGTATGGGATTTACATTAGATTGACCACGTGATATGTCGCATCTAATGTCAATCCCATACATTTTGTTATTATCGAACTTAACAAAGTTAGTCATACTTAGACAAATTAACAATATCAAAACGATAACGAACGTTTTGATATTGTTACTTTGTCTAAGCTCCCTGATCCCGTGGTAAGTAGCTTAAGGACTTGTGTTACGGAAATCGAAATCATCAGTGTATATAGACATATATTTAAATATATTTAATAACACACCCAGACACGGAACAAACACCGATGTTAGTCACACAAATATCTGTCCCGGGTGGGAATCGAGGCCACGTTTCGGCTCTTGGAACCGTAGGTAGTGAACCTGAGTCACTCACAACTGTTCTATCAAGCCAGTCCACCGACCACATCGCCAATTCTTATCATACCAAGTTAATTAAAGCTCTGCCGATTAACTTTGGGAGCCTAATGAGGTAGTAAAGTTTAAAAGTAGCTAGTTCGGAATTGTTCGACTAAACTATTTAACTGGTTTGAATAAATCAGCTTTCTTCCGGCGCAAGTTCGCATCAACGGAATTGAGGAGAATTTGGATTTTGTCCAACATTTTTTTTGTTACTTTTTATATTTATTTTACGTGTCTTTCTCTGTTCGATTATATTTTTCAATCTTAAGATACATAAGAAGTGTGGAGACTGCGATTCTTATATATTTGACTTTGCGACTATTTCAATGTTTGGCTTACTAAAGACTAGTGATCTTTTCAATTTCTCCTATTATGGTCTATCTATTCAACTAGTAGATTTTTATACTAAGCAGGCTTTATCTTTTTATTTGGTATCCCTTTTAGCTTTCTAGCAATATTCGCCCCGAGATAACAAAATACCCACCATAAATTCCTACCAGTTTATTCCTAGAGAATTTGGCTCAGTGCCTACAGGATCGTATCTAGACAAAGGTTCATTACACTTACGTGATACAGTATGTTTAATATCCTCATTGTCTTTGCCATGAATATCGTTACCATATCAATTGAATTTTCTGCTACGATTTTTGTTACCTTTGTTTCACGAAACTACTGTTTCATTCAGCAGAATTATATTATCAAACGGCCATTGAATTTTCACCATTTATAAATATTGTAAAGTAAAGTTTTGAATTATAAGAAACAATTGAAGTCAGGGGATACCAGTCACAACTATCTGTCCGGTGGTTGGTGAACGGTATACGGGTAAGCGACCCCGGCTCCTCGAGCTACTATCGACTCAGTCCAAATCATCCGAGGCGATAGTATCCTTCCTCCCCTTTTCCTTCCCGTCATATTTACTTGCTACTCGTGGGAACGCAATGACCTTGTTTAAACAATGCACAAGACAGAATGGCGGTGACGTGGTCCACAACCCGTCTCGTCACGTTTCCCACAGAGGTGAAAAGTGGATCGCTGGAAGTGATCTCTGCCGACCCCTCTGGGAAAGGGGCGTGATTTGATGTATTTTATGTATGTAATTGAAGTAAAGGTGTCCGAAATACAATTCTGTAACGTTCTCTTTCCAACAATACAAACTAATATTATAGTTCTTTATACTATCACAATGCTCCTTTCTATATTTACTCCTTATAATATTGAGTGTAGAAACAAGATACTCTACATTATTGCCTGGAGGAGGGAAGCTGAGGGGCCCGCGTTTGTCTTACAAGTAAGAGGGTTTGAGAGGTTTTAGTACGTTGTCAAAATGTATAGAGACCACGTTAGAGACTACTTATGTACTTGACAAGTTTTGTCATCAAACCGACTGAGTTTCTAGGAAGCTATTGTCGATTGAATGACCTGACTTCAAATGCTTTATTAGATAGCGGAAGCCCATGACTTCGTCCGCGTGGAAGTAATTTTAGCAGCGATGATTTAAAATTTCCTATATTATATCTAATAAAATAATCTGCTTATTAAATCCTGTCAAAATTCGTCCAGCCGTTCATATCCATTTAGTAAAAGTCGTTATTTCAATTTTATTAAGTTGTATAAATTTGTTTTCGAGAGCTTACTACTTTCACAGCGAAACACAATAAAGTTTTTGTTTATTTATCAGATCATCAGATTTTTTTTTGCTTTCTAAGTAAGTGACACCCAGCAAAAGATCATCCGTCGCCTTCAAATAATCGCTCATATCGTTCATTCTGAACTAATTACTTTAATTACCACGTAAAAATACTGAACAATTCAATTCGAAATCGCTCCACAGCGTTGCAGTAACGGAAGCCATTCTATCTTGACCCGTCTAATAGGCCATTGGAATCAACCCACGAAGTTACCAGCTAACACAACTTGACTCGAAGAGGCCAACTTACTCCGGTCCTCTGTCGAACAATCCTCTCTAATTGTGAAATAACTTCTGTTATTGTTACTGCTTTCTGACTCGATGGAAGTTGTTCGAAATATTACGAGTTGAAACGAACTCCTTTTATTTTTCGTATCCGTAATAGGGGAAAGTTTTCCATTTTCATTGTCCCAAGAGTATACTTTGGCAAATGAGGCGGAAGTTCGCCTGTTATTATTATTCATATGAATTATTATTGCGTTCTGTTTTTACTTTGAATGTAGGCACTAGGCAACTGAAACCAGTAGAGGCGAGGAAGTCACATTTATTTATTTTCAAGAAAGGTAAAATAATAATTCCCTCGTCATCTAAATATGTAAAAGGAGCTGGCTGACTGACTGACATATCAACGCACGCACAGCCTAAACAGTTAAACGATAGGTACGGTAGGTACTTTAAATTTGGAAGCACACACATTGTTTGCTATAAAACAAAAAATTACCACAATTGATCGTGGTATTTCAAAGAAAAAAGTGGGTTTAGTATGTCCTACTCTTACTAGATTTTGCACTCTCAATCCTTTACACATGTGAACGTCTCTGAATAAAAACATGGTTCCTTAGTATAAACAACAGCAAATAACAACATAGACGATACGCACTTATGGTTTTAACGTAAAAAACCAGACCTACGGCTTACCATTAGGTAAGGCTTGTTTGCCATCACCGTAGTACACAGAAAAGGAAAAATATTTTCCTTACTCGTACAAATTAGGCGCCCCGTGCATCGCATGTTCAATAATATTTGTCAGTTATGAGTCAATCACGTCAGCGAAATCCAATCTATCACCGTTTGACAGGGGTTAGCTCGGAGATGACATGGAAACGCTTTCACGGCATACCGTTAGCACCTTATTTTGAAAGACGCGACGGGGGCGAAATATGTTAATGGAGTGCGAATCTGAAAGTTGAATCCTTTAAAGGCAAGCGTGCATGCATATTCTACAAGCTAAAGAGTAAGCCAGTGGCGTTGTGGCTTTTTAATTAAAAATGAAGAATGGCGTTTGGTGTGAAAACGACCTAAGCCGGATGTTGGTCTGTTTTATGTTGCACGAAGTGGAATTTTTTGTAGTGGAAGTATAAAGTTTATTAAATTAAGTACTTGCTCTGTGTGTTTCAATTAAAATAATTGATGTGTATGAAATCATTGATTTTTGGTTTCCGAGTTCCTTGGGCCGTGATTTCTATTTTCAATTCTCAAAAGCAAATATTTATTTCAAAATGGACTAAAGTATTGATATTCTAAACTTTAATTTTCAGAATATAAATACTTGCGTAGGTAAAATATGAATAAGTTTAATACAGTAATATAAGAGAATAATTACTTTCGTGGACAAATAAAAAAAAGTAGGTAGATAAAAAGTACAACATACATCTAAAATAGATCTTTAATTCTCATCTCAATAGTACGTTATGGCGACTGTATTTCAGACCAAATAAAAACCACATAGTTTGTCACGTCACCCGCTATTGAGCCAAGTGCCAGCCTCGCGACGTGATTAATTACCGGACGGACCCTCTCAAAAGTTACATGTCATAGCCAGAACTTTTGTAATATACGGTCGTCACGCAACTAGGCTAGGATGTCAGGATGGCACTGGTGACCTGACAAGTTGTCATGGCGTTACATTTGTTATGATGGAGTCAGTTGTTTTAAAGTATAATGGTATTGGAGTGAGGGCTATCGTTTTTGAGCTCGCTAGGCGGCGCCACTGTTGAGTGAGGTCCTAAAAACGTCTGTTAATACTTCTTCTGGGAGGCGAAATGGAAATGTACATTTAAATCATATTTAAAAGATTCAAAAGTAAACCTATTGGCTAAGCAACAGAGTTTCTCAGTACCATTTTGCTCAAATATAAGGGTGGACGTAAGTATTTTCCTCAGCTTCGTTTTTTAAAACCACTCACATTCATGAATGATTGTTATATCGACTCTTATTTAATAGGATCATTCCTATCCCCTCAAAACTGACCTGCTAACAGTGGAATTTGATATTTAGAGGACCTCATTCGACACAAACGCCCCTAGCGGCCAATTCATGCGCGATAACCCCCATTGATGGAAGTGTGTTGTAAATATACGCTCGTCACGTAACTAGGCTAGGATGTCAGGATGCCACTGGCGATCTGACGAGCTGTCATGGCGTGACATTTGTTATGATGGTGTCAGTTAGTTTTAAAGTATATAGTGCAAGACAAGTGTAACTTAATAAATAAATAAATAAATAAATAAATAAACAAGGATATTTTTGTGGAATGAAACTCAAACTCAGAACTATAGCGCTACCATCTTTGAAGCGTCACATTTCAAGGTCAGAAAGTTACTACTTGGGTCCCTATCATAAAGACTTTACTTTCCCACGCCCGTCACTAACAACAACATATAGCAAGACCACAGGATATTGTGAGATCGTGTAATTGTGCCCCTTCGGCCACTTTCGAAACCAAGTTTCGAAACCGGTCCTGAAATAAGAATTTTTTTTCTTCTTTCGAAATTGGTTTCGGTAAAAGAATAATATTTCTTATATCGAAATTCGTTTCGGGATAAGAAAATAGTTTCGTCTTTCGAAACTATCAGATCGTAATCAAATCCTATATGTTTAGATGTATAATAAGTAAAGACTTGAAAGTTTATATGCAATATTTATATTTAATTCAAATAGAAAAGAAAAAAATATTGCAATGAAAACTGTGCAATAATTTCCAGGCATTAGCCAACCGGCATTTCTTTTTTTTATAAAAGGCAAACATAATGACCTCACTCCATCTGATGGTAAGCGGTAGTGAGATCCAAATATGAGGTCGACAGGCACAATACATCATATTGAGCCTGTCGCACTCACCCTGAAGGCCTGCTTAGATGCCGTTTCACGCCCCGCTTGAAGAGCCCGGGATCATAGGAGGAAGGGAAAACATGAGCTGAAAGAGCATTCCATGCCTTAATCGCACGGGGCAGAAATAAAGAGCTTAGCTTAGTTGCTTGCAAACCCCGATGCATTCTTTCAAAACATCCAGGACTTGAACTATTGTGGATTCGTAATTTCGTACGCGCAATGAATCTGATTAATTTGGAGTGCCACCCCTCCAAGTAGTTACCCCATTAATTTTTGCCTTACTAGAAAATTTAAAAAAGAGACTTCTAAAGTATAAATATTCCCATTAATAAAATGACAAATTCCATTATTTGAACCACAGAAGATTACTTTAGATTTTGAGAAAGCATCAATGTTGGGAATCACCCTTAGAGAGATGTCTATCCAATGACCGAAATAAAGTTATGCTACTTCCATTTTAACAGGGCATTATTCCGAAAGGCAAAGAAACTGAACTTAAACTCCAGTGTCAAATAAGAGATACGTAGCTCGTTGTGCAGGCTTAGCCCGTTTGCCGCACATTTATTGCAAAAGGATATAACTAAGTAATTAATAAAAGCCCAAATGACATAGAAGTTCTAAATTTTAACAAATCTTTTAAAAGGAAATGGTTTGAGCAAAACAATTTTCACAAAGTTTTCAGCTGCAGCGAGAAAGAAATAAGAACTACGAATCACTTGGAGAAGTGGCACTCCAAATTAAACAGATTCATTGTGCGTACGATTCCTACATTAGCTATTACATAGAAAAATGAAACCGGAGTTTGCAAAAAAGCAACTAAGAGGAACAAAGTATACATGGAGATAGATGAAGACATAAAATTTACAATCCAACAGCTTTAAAAAAATGAAATGCCGGTTGGCCAATGCCTTGAAATTATTGCACCGTTTTCTTTGCATTATTTTTTTTTTCTTTTACATATATATTATTAACTTTCAAGGCTAACTTATTGTACATCTAAATATATAGGATTTGATTACGATCTGATAGTTTCGAAAGACGAAACTATTTTCTTATCTCGAAACGAATTTCGATATAAGAAATATTATTCTTTTACCGAAACCAATTTCGAAAGAAGAAAATTAATTCTTATTTCTGAACCGGTTTCGAAACTTGGTTTCGAAAGTGGCCGAAGGGAATTGTGCGTGTCATTGTACGTGCATCACGCAACTAGGATAGGTTGTCAGGATGCCACTGGCAACTTGAAAAGCTGGCATGACGTAGCATTAATATTGGATGACATTTGTTTTGTGTCAGTAACTTTTTTTTAAAACATACTATACTAATGCTATAAATTGATCGAAGTGTTTTGATATTCGCGCGTCACGCTACTAGCAAGTAAGGATGTCAGGACCTAGTGACGTGACAAGACATTATTATGACCTCATATTATGGGGATCTTTCTACCGCTCACCATCAGGTGGAGTGAGATCATCATGAAATAAAAAAAAATGTTTTGAAACATTTTTAGTTCGAATGACTATGTTAAGATATTGGAAACATTTCGGTGTTTTGGTTCACCTGTGACGATTGTTCCGTTTTTGTTTAATAATAGTATTCTGGTTTGATAAAATAATATTGAATAAAAATATAATTTGAAACAGTTCACAATCAATAAAAGCTTCTTTCTTCAATTTGTTTCTGCCCAATCTCTATAAATTATATTGCCATTATATAATTTAGATCAATATACCATAATCCAGTACATATAAACAGAATTTTTAACGAGACGTAAATGCTCAATGAAAAATTCAGCTTTTAATTCCCAACGAACGGGCAGTAAAAAAAATAATCCCTCTGTCGAACTGTATGAAGTGAGTTTTATTCGCTCTGTGACAGCTTGAGGGTAATCTTAACTTGATTTAATATTTAAAAATATAATAGCATGCACTTCATACAAGTAAGAAGTCACGTTATATCTTTGTTACCTTATAACATTGTGCATTGTTGTTAAATCTCCTCTCGAATAACGAACGAACGAAAGAAGGTTTTACAGAAATAAGGTTTTACATAAAACATTCGAAAACTCGAAAGTAACTCGAAAGTAACAATAAAATCTGGCAAAATGTATGACCAACATCCATTGCTGAAGCGTAGGCTTACCAAAAATTATCGTAGCGTTTTTCTATTAAAAAAGTAGTTCATGTAATCGCACCGTTACAACGTGATTAATTGCGTGAACTCCTCTCAAAAGTCACGTGTCACGGCCAGAGTCCAACTTTTGCTGTAGACACTCGCGTCCATGTGTCATTCATTGTCACGCTTTCGTTATAGTTTTTGCTCCATATAATGAAAGTTGAAATGTTTTGTTGTTGGATGAGGTTTTTGGGACGAATAATTAATTATCTGTATCGCTCATTGTAGTGGAGGTCAGACCGTGGTCACTCCTTTTTTATAAACTTAGAGTGTCGACTCGAGGTCAAAAGTCAAGTTGAAAATGACAAAAAATGAAAGTCGAAGTCGAACGACGGAAATACGAGTTGCTTCGTATACTCTATTACGTATATTTGACTTCTGTGTACCAATACTATCTACTAGGTATGTTAAATATATGTTATCAATATCATTGCTAATCAATTAATTCACTCCTATTTTCTATCAGCAAGTGCCAAATTTGTATTCAGAGAGGTATGTGAATCGGAATGCTAGACGCGCAGTGACAATAGATTTGATAGCGTACATTATTATATACGTTAAATACGGTAGATACGCGTACATTAAATTATTAAACCAACACCAAAACCCTCTTCCACATACTCAAATACATACTATAAAGGAACTGAATATCGCCTTTTATAATATTGATTGTCGGTATTCGATCTTCACGGGTTAAAATCATTTACTTATTGCCCGACATTTCGACTGGGTAATACAAATTTAATGCTCGCTTTTTATCGTATGAAAACTCATTTTAAATTAAAACCACGGAAGCCTGATGTCTTAATTGATATTTATCTGGACATGACTCTTTAATTTATTTACTTAACTATAATTTACTTTATTGCAATTTTTATGACTCTACCTCGGTCAATGATCAAACCGAATCAGACCAATATCGGTCAAAGCATAATTTTCATTTTCATGCTAAATAATAGTGGGGCAGTCACAATAGATGTTAATGTCAACAGCTCGCCGCCCACCGGCCCAGATAAATAATTCATAACGTTTCTTCGGCCAACAAACTGATTCTATGAACGTGATGGAGGGACGGAAAAAATGTGGTCCGGATTCAAATTACTTATTTGCTTACTAATTGATATTATCGGAAGTGTTCGCCGTTGTGAAAGCTCGAAATAAAAAGGTTGATTTGCGGTGAATGTTAATTTAAGGTCGACCTAAAAGTTCCTTAAATATACTTCATCAAATAAACATTTGATGATCTTTTTTTGCCGTGGGATCGTCCAAATTGTACTCGAATGGGTAGTAGTGTAGATAGTACGCTGTGTTGTTTTGCATAAACTTCGTGTCTTTGAATTAAGAAAAATTAACGCATGTATTTTTATTCTTATAATCGCGAAATTGGATACTAGTTTTCATATTGTGGTGTCATTTTAACAATTTGTTTTATATCTACCTTGTGATACGATCTCAAGGTATTGAAATAACGTTATATAGTTATGTGGCGTTGCCATTGTCTAAGTATGAAGCTTTTCATGATGATCAGCGTCTGTTTTTTTGGTATTCAAATTCGAAAACTATGCTTTGTCTCTTTAAGCAATGAACAGTGACAAAGCTTCCCAAACGTCAAAGCGAGGTGAATAGGTAAACTAATACTAATCATCTTTCTTCTTCCACAGGCGTCCGCAAGCTCAGTGCCATTTTAGCTACCGGCGCTCGGTCAGGCCAGTGGGTCATCGAGGCCCGGTGCGGCGGCGGGTCAGCCAGGGTCGACCTGACGGTTGGCACCAGCGCCAGTAGTTCCTCAGCAGCAGCCCCGGCCGCTGAACAGCATTACGTGGAGTTGCGCTTCGCTGACAGCATGAGGAGGCGGTACAAGCCAGGACTTCCATTCGTCGGGAGGGTAAGTGTCTTTTGTTTCTTCTAAACATTGTCTTATATCCTCGCACCTGTCAGTCTAGTGGGTTATAGGGATTATTTGGTGGACCGTCTTTTGTTTGTTTTGAAAGCTCTAGCAGCGTTTTACGTGCAGCTGCGCTGATAGCATGAGGAGGCAGTACAAGCCCGGCTTGCCGTTCGACGGTAGGCTAAGTGCATTCTTTTGTTTCTTTCTTAATATTTGTCTTCTATCCGCGTAGCTGTTAGTCTAGTGGGTCATCGAGAAGAGTTCGTGGACCGTCTTTTGTTTGTTTTGAAAGCTCTTGCAGCATTTTACATGATATTACGTTTCGCTGCCAGCATGAGGAAACGGTATTGCCGTTCGACGGGAGGGTAAGATTGTCTTTTGTTTCTTCTTAACTTCTTTGTCATGTGTCCGCATAGCTGTCAATCTAGTAGTCATGGAGACACGCTGCCACGACGACTTGGCGACGGTTGGTGTCTTTTGTTTGCTTTAAAAACTCTCATTGGTTAATCTGGAGTTGCGCTTAAGAGACAGTACAAGCCAGGATTAATTGGGAGGTTAACTGTCTTTAGTTTTATTTTTGAAATTTATATTATATCAACGTAGACTGTCAGCATAACACGTAGATAAACTAGAAGTTTTTTGAGATTGGAACTAAGAGTACTTAATATGTAATTTATTACCTGTTTAAATATTCATAACACTCAAACATTAAAAAGAAACTTATTTAAATCACTGATGTAAACTTGCGTATCTCTCTATTTTATCGTTGAAACTTAAGGTAATTAAATCTCAAGAAGTTAGTTAAAAGTTCTTTAAGTACTTTCGACTCTGATAGCGTGAACGAAGCCACTAGATTAACTTAGTATCAACATTGGAAACTTTATTTATCATGTCTATATTTTCTAATGTCTAATATAGAATGTTAAAAGTCAACTAGAATCACATTTTTTCCTTTCTGTATAACCTTCGTACCTGTTGGGCTAAGCGAGAAGCGTAAGCTTTGTATTTGCTTCTATGCTTAAAAACGCGTATTTCCATTGAATATTATTGAATCAAAAAGTGTTCATTAATCGTCTCAAGAATCTCCAAGTTTCGAAAGAATTATGTTAAACATCGAGATTTCTCCAAGTTAAAGCACGTTAAGCCTCATCTTGTTCTCTCACCGGTCATGTGGGATTGACATCTGACCAAAATATGAGAGCAAGGGAACATAGAATGCACTTGCATGTGCATTCTTGGAGAAAATGTGTTTACGCGCACACTTTAGCTCTATAATATCCCGAATGAAAAGGTTTATTTTATTTTATTTTTTTATTTACAAAAACACACACACCACCATAAGTTGGTAAATATTGTAAACAAAATTAATTTAATAATCTAGATTGTACTCCCTTTCTTGTGTTTTAACATGATATTTTATATTTTTATTTACACAGTTATACCTATACCTGGCGCTAGCAAAATAATTTTAAGAAAAAGACTGATTTTAAGTAGGAATACAAAAAAAAAGGTTGATGGATGTGGATGAAAGGTGTGCTAGAACCGTACCACATGGCTGGAAGTGATCTCTGCCTACCCCTCTGGAAAAAGGCGTGATACTATTTATGTATGTATGAAAATACCCGAATTAAGCTGAAAATAATAATAATACGCTATTTTTATCCATAAAAATTGTTTTATTTGAAGGAAAGGAAGGAATCAAGGAATCACCGAGATCTGAAATCACATAGAAGTAAAGCTGAAATATCGTGTCAGACCTACATAAGGCCCATTGATCCGCTGATATGCTACTTCGCTGGTAAAAGCCTAGGCGGTACTGCTGAGAGCTTCTAACCTATATTTTAACTCTAACCACTTATGCCACTTTATCGAAAATAAAAGCTTTGTTCTTACACTGCTGTTCGATTTGACCCAATAACATTTTGCTTGTGTCATGCTACATCTAAAGTCAGTACTTTAGCATTTTTTTTCTTACGCTGGGATATCATCATCATTGCCTTCATCAGCTTATTACTATCCAATCCTGGACATAGGCCTCCCCGAATATTCGCCTCTTATGTCTGTCCTCGGCTACTTTTATCCAGCTGTGATATAGGAATAGGATATCACACAGGGATATAGGAGAACATTCAGAGAGTTCTTATTAGCAAGCCACTTTGTTTCTCTGTAGAAAAATGAAATATAAATTTTCATGGCAAAGACAACTTTAAAACTGTAATGTCAATCGTAAAACTTCTTTCTTTCTGAATAGATACAATTTGATTGGTTAATTGTTTAAAATAATGCTATTCAACTATAGAGTCTTCCATAAAAATACATATACAAGTATTTTGCAACAAACACGAGTGGCCTAATAAATTATTCCTATTGCAGTTTAATTCATGCGGAACCGCTACACTTCTTTTAGAAGCGTACTTAACCGTTTTTTTTTCAAATGAGCGCACTCCCGACCGGACGTCCGCCCAACGGAGTGGAAATAAAAAAGCAACCGTCAGGCGCAAAATCACTGAAATTTTAAACCGTTTCTCAAACTTTTCCAGTTTAATTTTATTTTTGCCCGGCGCAACTGGACCTCTCGCGTTTGTCTCAAGTCTTAGACAAATTGATCCAAGTTTAATTGAAACCTTTGAGTACTAAGATAGTTAGGTGTAGTGCGATATATCAGCAGGTATTTTGAACTATACCTGACTATCCTTAGGGTTTATGTTTTAAAACCTACTAGGTAGGTACGGTACAGTAGTACCTAGTATCTTTTAAAACATAAACCTTAATGATTTATTTTAATTCAATATTATAACCACGCCATTACTCTTACCTAACGCCTTGTCTTGTACTCAATACATCGTCAAACCATATTTTACTCTTATATGACACTCCTTCGACTACCACCATCCTTATGATTCCTTCCTATCGTTGCCAAGAGAACAATATAATAAATTACTGCAGCACCAACTCAGACAGTCAAAATGAGATAACATTCTCTGGCAATCGAAATAATGTTCAAACTGCATTGTCGCATCATTACGGGACTACGGATTTTCTCTACATCCAAACGATAATCTGTTCGAGTTTTATATGTGGGTCCGATGTGTATCTAAATTAAAAATTGGTCTTCGAGTTCAATATATTGGAAGATCGTTTATATGAGGATCGTTTCGGGCTTTTGTTTTTTAATAAATGTATGGATGATAACCAATCTACCTGCCTGTAAAGAAACTAATTTTACGGATTAAACTCGCGCGTATGTTATTTTAAACATATGATGTAGAGACCCGACGTTTCGAGCTCCTTACAGCGCTCGTGGTCACAGGCAAGACTCTACCTGTCATCAAAATTCACAAGGTATTGTATGTAGCGTTTGAATGATCGGTTCGCAATGTCCAAAGTATTGGCATCAGATGACCTTATTACTAATTACAACTCTTCAATCATTAAAGCCAACTACTTGCTAGGAATTAATACAATTGTTACATTTAAAACCCAATTTAAAAAAGAAAATTACGCATTAAACAGCATTTATAACATCTTAATGTTACACATGTTATATATGAAATTCTCGTGTCACAGTTTTCGTTCCCGTACTCCTCTCAAACGGCTTGACCGATTCTCATGAAATTTTGTGAGCATATTGTGTAGGTCTGAGAATCGGCCATCATCTATTTTTCATACCCCTGAGTGATAAGGATTGTCCACGCGGACGAAGTCGCGGGCACAGCTAATAATAATATACTAACCCGACATTCCCAGCTTTTTATACACAATAAATGAAAGATTTTATTCGTCAAACTTGAGAAACAATTCTGAAAAATGACGAGGTACAGATTTAATCAGAGCTCAATAAAATACTTCAATTATGCGGCGTTGCCCTCTCTCTTCACATACCATCTCAACAAAGATAGTCTCCCACCTTAATTAATTAACTCCGTTGTATTTTTAGTGCTTTGTCTCAAAGACAATATTGATGGAACCCGACTCATTAATTAAAAGAACTATCTCAAGATTCATTGTTAATTACTACGCACTCTGCGAGTGATTTCTTTTATCTCAGCTGAAGTTGTTTACTTAAGCTTCCGAAATTACATACTTCATTTTTACTTTGATGTCATAAAATGTAATGAATTTAATTTAGTTGAAGAGATTATTTTGATTTGTATATATTGAAGTGCTAAGTTTATCTGAATACAAACTATTCAAACAGTAGGTATGTTGACGCAAATGTAAGTCCTACTTTTGGATCAATATAATAAATCAGTATGTATTAATGTAAAATAGGCATTAATAAGAGGAATTGCAATTACCTACCTTTCCACTCGATATTTTGGATCAATATAATAAATCAGTATGTTTTGATTTGTAAGTAGGTACTTCTCATTAACAGGAAAAATTGCTGTTGACTACCTTTCATCATAATATAATTTCCAATTTCATATTTATCATAAGGCGCCACTTTCAAAAACAAATCCGCTAATCTTTCCATTTCAGCCGAGAAAAGATTTCCAAACGGAATCGCGGACAGCTACCCACATCGCTTATCTTAGAAAGGGCATTCCCTGTTATCATTTCAAACCTTCTAACCCTTGCCTAAATGAAAACGATATTGCGCCGCCTAAAGTCTTGATTAAGCCATTAAGTTTGTCAACCCGACCTGGCTTAACTCCAAAACCTGCCGACAGAGGTTCCGATATGAAATGTTGCCCTAATTAAACGCAATTAACCGTATCACACCGCAAACATTCGGGCACAGACGACAAAAGAGGTGGAATTTGTTAGAACTGTATGCAACCTTATTGTTTAGGGATTAGAGATAAAGATGTTTGAAGTGGAAGCTGCTTTTAATGCTCAGGGTATAAAGCATGCTGTTTGTAAATTTTAAAATATTTCTTCTGGTTATTAATATTCTATGTCTAGCTCTTCGTAAAACGGCATTTAAGCGGGCCTTCAGGGTGAATACGACAGACTCAATATGGTCTATTGTGCCTGTCTACCTCATCATTCTGACTACCGCTTACCATCAGGTGGAGTGAGGTCATCTTGTTAGTCTTTTATAAACAATGAATGTTTTAATTGTGATGGGTACTGTACCATAAAAACAATGAAAAGCAGAACAGTGTAGTTAACTTGCCCGTTTATAAGATACCTTGCTGATAATTGCTTGCTGGACATAAATAATTTTTGTTTAATTTTTATCGTTTTTTTTTCTGCATTGTGAAATAACGCAAATTAATTTTGTGATAAAATTTATAAGATTTTGAACCGAATCATTATGTATTTAGAAATAATGTTATTAAGGACCGAACCGAAGTCTCAAAAAAATATAATATAGGTAATGTATACAGGAATATTATATTTTTTTTGAGACTTCATCATCATCATTATAAGGTCATGTTTTTTTTTGTCGGTGTCTCTACTTATTCACTTACTAATTTCAACATGACTTTTCTGTATGTATTTACTTAATTATATCCACTTCACAGGTGGAAGCCATGAGCACTGAGAAACGGGTTCGAGTCCGGGTCAAGCTCTACGATGACAAAACCGACATCTACAGCCAGGATATCGACATGTCCACAGGGGAGGGCGGATTCATCGTGCCCACTGTCATGGCCGATGCACCATACGTCAACTTACAGGTGAGTTTATTCCTGTGACAACAGTTTTCGTTTTCAGATTTAAAATTCATTCAGCGCCATCTAGCGTGATTTTAGCGCCAACTATAAGCCAAGTAGAGATACAATTTAGGCAAATCCATAATTTTTGGGATAAAAAGTAAACCATATACCCAATGTTACTACATTATGTACTTATATCCTTTTATATGCGGAATTTTAAGAATATAGTAACTAGACGAAACTCAAAGAAGTTACAAACACGCTTTCCCATTTCGTTGAGATTACTATTTCATAAAAATGTGTTATATATAATTGATTACGATTATCCACAAAAGCAACAGAGAATATGCATGCTTGGATTTTTTACTAACCCATAAAAAACCTGTACAATTTATGAACCCGAAACATAATCTGTTATCTCTAATTGCACGCTAGACATCGAATACGTTTGGTGGTTCAATAGTTTGTCAATGTAACTTGATAACATTATACATAATATCCTTTGAGCTCTACAGAGTCACGTAACATAATAATATAAAGTTACTGCATAATTTCAAGCAACATTCAGTATTATTTTCCATTATCTTAAACAATATCCAATTTTGTTGAAGACCATCCCAAATGTATCATCAAATCTGTGAGAATATAAAATCAAACAGCTCTCTTAAGATGCTAACCCCACAAAATGGATGGACGAGAGATTAAACAGAATTAGCAAAAGCTGCTTTTTAGCCTGACCCAATTCCTCAGGAAACCTCAAGAGAACTCGTTTTATTTAGTTTATAAACTGCCACTTTATCTTTTTCACGCTCGATTTTTCATTCAATTAGTCTCCGCTCCGTATGAACACCAGCTTTCTATATGTTAGTTTTTCTTTCACTTCGGTTGCAGAGATTGCAGTGATAAAACGACCTTATGCGGTCGGGTTAAGGTTGCGTTTGGGTGCGTTGGATTTGGAGTGTTATATCTGCAGATCAGCCGTCGAAATTGGTCGTTGGCGCCTCAAACCTAATTTAGTTTAATCGCGTCATTAATTGGGCCTACAGAAACTTGCGAACTCCGATACCCATGGGATAGTAGCCGTTGTTCTAGTGGAATACAAATGGGCAGATTTCGGGAGTGAAGCAACGCTTGAACTACCCAGGCAGTTTGGTGCGAATCGAAAATAATTCGTTTTCGACAGGAAACTTTGGCAGTGTTAAAAGGATTTTGGTATCAGTTGTCTTGCTTGCGTAATTACCAAACTTCGAGATTATTACTTTACTGTATTGATTATCAAAATAGCATGCTTAATAAACAAAGAAAAGAGCATTATTAAGATACCGTATTAAAACGAAAGAATCCATTAGAAAAAAAAAACAACTCTTATTTATCAGAAATAATCATAAGCACACATCTGAAACTGGTAGGATTTTCAGAAGCGACCTTACAATAGTTACAAAGGCCCCTTTTTTACAGATCTCTTTCGTAGTAAATGATAAGAGAGAACTCAAGTGCTAGCAATCAATCAATCTTATCTTTTTTGTGCTCACTCGCGTAAGTTACAATGCTATTTATATACGGGCACCTGCCCTGAAGTACGGAGTAACTTGACTGAAAATAGCTTACTTGATAGATAATAAGAAAGCACATTTCATTCGCTCAGAAAGTACTAAACTAGATTATGCTGAAACCTATCAATGTAAATTTTCATACTTCTGGGGAACTACTTAAAGTCTTTCCCGCGTTCCAAATATGATTTATTATTACACATGATACATAGTCAATAATTATGTAGTGTAGTCCCAAGGACCAACGGAAACACTTGAAAAAAACTTAATCTTTAACTTCCTCTATTTATGCAATATGCATGAACATGTAAGTCATTCAGTCTTCATAAAAGAGCTACCTCTTTTATGAATACTACTCAAATAATTTGACATTGAAAAGGTATTTTATAGTATAAACTAATAACCAAGCTTAGTTCAGTCTAAAATTAGTTTACTCCATCGACTGTTAGTTGCCTATCCAATCCCATTCATACCGTGACGCGTGACAAGCCGTCAAACGAGATACATTACGAGTAAATGGGCCCAAACTTGTTATATTGAATTTGGTCCAAATCCACCACATGTTCGTCTGCTAATAAAGCAACTAATTTGAGATGAGCATGGAGCCATTAGACACCGGACCTTGTGACATACCGGTTATAACGACGTTCAACTTTGGAAATGACGTACGAGGGTAGGGGCGGATTTGCTACTGTACTGCGTAGCTAGTTCAGCATGCCTGTTTTCGTTCACAGTCAGTTCAAGTAATTCAATTCTGTGTTCCTTTTTGACTGATTAATTGTTCATGATAATCTATCTTTATGTTTTTCTTATTCTTATATCCATTTTTTAAATCATTTTAAGAAGAAACTTCTTCAAGATCGCCGGTCTAGTATAAATTATGTGTCGTTATATCGATTTTCATGTCTTTATCTTTTTCCATTATATTACTTAAAGTTTTTTTTAATGCAAGCAACACATTGGAAATACCTTTAAGTGAAACAAGAGCGCCATAAGTGAATAGACTCAATGCTTACAAGCACCAAGTATCCGACGGTGAATTAAAGAAAAAAACATTTGAGCATCTACCTCCATCTCTCTTTTGTTACCCGGTAACTTGGTGAAATCGCCCATCGCCCGTTTTTCAAGTAATGTAAATAGCATCGCTAACTCGTGCCGAATTACACAAAATGCAAGAACCGTTAAGCCGTTGGGGGCTCGATGAGAAAAAATATTTTAAAAAACATCTTTTAAATTGACGCGCCCGTACTTCGCGAGCGTAATACGCTCTGCCAACGCTGGATGATAAATCGGTTCTATTTATTGGACGGAATCAATTTGTGACAACTGACAAGTTTCGTTAAGTAAGTGATAAGTGAAAAAGCTTTCGATAGAAATTGATGTTGGATTTTAGAACATAGATATTATTTTGCGTTATTTTCGAGAAGCTTATAAAAGTTTATAACTTAAAATATAATATAACTTGTAGCAGAAATAGTTATACGGGTGAAAAATTTTTGCTAATTTTTTTTTCATTAACAGTTTATCAATAAAAACGGAAAAATATATTGATGTTTTCAATTCAATGACAATTTAAATCAAATTGAACATCAACTAAAATTTTAAGAAGGCCGATCAGGTGGACATTATCAGAATAAGTATCAAACACAAAAAAAAATACTAGGTACTCAAGTCGGTAAACATTAAAAATAAACACATTCAAACGTCAGATTAAACCAATCACCAAGGATTCCGTAACTAAACCACTATGTGTGCCTGTTGACGTAGACAGTTCACATAATAATTCATAAGATAGTTATCAGGGTCTAAAAGCACTTTGGCTCGAGTGCCAATCTCGCCGAACCACTGATATATTTGCATGATGGCCGCGTCATAACCACTCTCGACTGTGTAATTGCTTTCCTCCCGTGACGTCACGGGAAGATGGATTTTAAAATTGAAAGCGGTCCGTTTGAGTGGGAGGAACTAATCATTGGGCTAATATCGGTTCCGTTGTAACAGAAACATATTGATTTTGAGCGGAACTGGGGGCCGACGGGAATTTGCGAAGCGATTTTATTGACAGTTTCTTTGAAAGTATTGAGGGTTTTTAAAACACAGAACCAATCCTATTTTTAAGCTATTGCATAGCTTTTATCGCGGGCTTTGACCGCGGCGACCGAACCAAGAAATTCCGTAACGAAAAAAACATCACAATGGTCTAACGTCGTTTCAGTTCGGCAGACTTCGGCACGGTGTTTGTGTGCGTGCGGTTAGACGTATTGTACGACTCTACGAAACTCGCACGAATCGAGACGAGCTGCGCCGAAATCGGACGATGCTATGCAATAATATACCGCGGCAGTCCCCGAGTGCCACACGTCTTTTTCTTTATATTTTGGTATGCGTATTCATTTGTTTGATAGAGTGCATATTATTCTTTCGATATGAGAGCCATCCGCTCCCCGCAAGTCCAGTAATGATAACTAGGCCACTCCAAGCCATCATCGTATGTCAGTTAGGAAAAAAAAACAAATTGGGTCTTAACACGATAATGACAAACTAAGCAAATACACAGCTATTGCCTGCCTGGTGTTTTGACTGAGTTGTAACAGTCTTGATCACCAGGGAAATTAATACCGATCATTATGAAGTACTTTTACAATGTAGGCCTTGATATATGGAACGTACAGGCTTAAAAACAAAGTGATCCACAAGGCTTCCGTTTTTTATTTTTGAGGGTACCCTAGAAACATAGTTTGAGATACAAATGTTGTTGCGGAGTGGCATAAATCAACTCGCCGAAGCGATCATTACCCTCCTCCCGTTTTATATATTTCCAAAATGGTCCTCATTATTCATATCTCAACATTCTTTTTTTTTGTTCCTGTTGAGAAAATGCCTTTTGTGCTTTATCGGTAGGCATTTTTTCAACGAGATTTTCCGCTAGAGCTTAATTCGGTTGGATAAATTATGCCAAGATAGAGACAAATAATCCGGGACTCCATTAAATCCAAAAAAACGAACGCTTTTAAGAAATTAGCCAACTAATCTTGCCTAGAGTTAAAAGGGGATTATCTAAAAGAAAAATGTACGTGACCTTTACAATTTTCCTTGCATTATTTAGAAAATAAACGAGATTTTCATGTAGGCTTATGGTTGGTGTTGGATGGAAGGGGCAAAAAGGCTTCCTTAGATTTATGCCGTTATAATAATACTTTTTAGTGAAACCCCCTGAGACTTGCTAAGCCCCGGTACGCTTAGATTCCGACGCAGATAATTCCCGGAATATGGAAAAAGCGTATTTTTATTCGATTTTGGTTGGAACTTCACAAGCTTGACTTAACTCTTTGAGGTTCAAATTTAGTAGTTCATTCCTCTTTTCTTCTACATAATTAAGTAACCGTTAGTGTACCTACCTATCAAGTGTTATTGCCCGTTGCGAGTATGCTGGATTTTTTATTTCAGTTTTATCGTTTTTAACTTACTTCAAAAAAGGAGATCCTCAGTGTAAGCTGTACGAATGTATGTATGTTTATCCACCATTTCTTGAGTTTGGCTGAACCGAAACCGAAAACCGAAACGGCAACCGTTTATTTCTGTACCTATTGTAAATCACGTCCGTATGGACGTGGTTTACAATATTTTACAAACTTTTAATATGATGGGTCCAGGAGAAGGGTTGTGAATTTTAAAACTAACTTCAAAAACTTTCTCCGTTTAATTACAAGTCAATCCGTAATTGTAGCATATAATGTCGCCTTTAATTCAAACTCAGATAATAATGAAAGTTCTTAGATTAGTATGAATTTCGAAGGCAGTTATTTTTTTCAAAATAATAATTCAAAAAGTTATAACACACTTAATGTGTGGTCGCGCTTATAAATACCCTGAAAATGACTAAACGTGACTGAAACTGCCTAAATATTTCGTTTCACGTCTTATATGTTCGGAATATTGAAATGTAGCCCTTTTGAGATAAATTAGCAGAAGGCTACACCAGGCCCGGTCAGTAAACTCATCGGTCAGGGCGCAAGTAATTATGTTAATTAATCGGACTTTCGCAGAGATTTGTGGCGCACACGGGGCCGTATTGGCAAAATATTTATATTGCTCTTTTTTATCTTAGGCCTTTTTTTATTTTCATACAAAAATTTATTTATCAGTAATAATGATATAATTTATATGTTTTCTTCATTTTTGCGTTATCAATTTGTAATCGCTAATAGCGATAAGTTTGCCTTGAGTTTAATATTTTATTATTTCAACGCCTGTTTTAATCTGTTAGTGTTTATGGTTATAATATTCTGTTTATCTATAAGGCTAATACTGAAACAATATTATATTCAAAACCCCTATGCAAGGTTTGGATTCAAGCGCCGCTTAAACTGCCGAATATACAATTGCCTTTTCAGTATTCTAACATAATATACTTGTTATCAACTTACTTACATCTAACCCAAAAGAGCCCTCCGCCGCCGTTCGAAGCCGACCCCGTGAGTACCCAAAAAGTGGTGAGCAAAGCTAAAATTTAGTTCGGAATCAATTCATTTGCCGGATTTGCAGTCTGCGGTCAGACCTCAAGATCATTAATTGAAGTTGAAGGCTCTCTCAGAGACGGAACCTGTTTGCGGTTCCTATCACTTTGTACTTTGATGAAACTCAATTGGTAGATGTTTCCAGTTTCTGTTGGTGTTCGTTCTCGTGATTGGACAAGTTGATGTTTTGCGATTGGTTAATTTACTCGATTTGTGAGCGAGATCGTGCTGGTTGGTTAAGTGGTGACAGGTGTCGTTTTCGTTTCGTTTTCACGATTTAAGACATCTATTTTCTAATAGCTGGTTTGTGAAATGTAACTTTTCATAATATACTGCAATCAATTCATACTTATATTTTTGTTCCATATTAAAGGAATTTTGTTCCATATTAAAGGAATGAAGTTAAAGGGATAATGAAGATTTAATCTCCATCTCCGAGGAAAAAAATTGCCAACTTATTTTTCCTCCACATTTTTAAGAACCTAATCAAAAAAGCATACATGCAGCATAGCTTATTCACTAGGAACACCACTACAGCTACAGTATACAATCCAAATAGAGGCATAAATTCAATTATCCCCAATCACACTTAACCCCACAAGCTCTACACAGAGCCCCGGGGGCGAGTGAAACTTAAATTAGAGACTTTGGGCCGAGACTGCATGGTCGGTTACTAATATAAGCTTGAGTTGCACAGGTGCAATACGGGTATCGGGATATCTCTCTTGCTCTACGAAATGCCAGCGGCAGACGTGTTGTTGGTAAATTTTGCATTTATCTGGTATACATTTAGATACTCCTATAATTAAACCGTATAGTTTTAGTTATAGACAATATTGAAATAACTTTAGGTTATAAAAATTTACTTCAAAGTCAATGTCAAAGTTTTTGTTAAAACATGATCTTTAATAGTTAGTAACCTTTGTAGGGTAATGCAATATGAGGGCTAAAACTAAACAAAGCAATTTGAAACTTCTATACTATCAGTCTTCTATGTTATATAAAAAAAAATTGTTTCATTAAGAATTAACAAAATATACAAGCACAAAACTTAACCTAACTGAAACAAAAATACATAACAATATCTTTTTCATCTTCGCATAGCATAGAATAGCGTAGTATAGGGAGGTAGAGTTTTTCAGCCGTCTTTCTAAAATTGTCACAATAGCTGTATAATTCCGCATGCAGCCATGGCGTAAGACATTAATAAACTCTAATAACAGTAAATTTTCAACTGTATACGTTACCCGCGAGCATAATACGGGCTATTTGAAAAGCCTTATAAATATTATTAACTTTTATGAAAACTTTATAATATGAGAACACAGGGAAACTTGCGTGAAGTTGCTGTTGCTTGTAGAAATTATAGGATGCATTTCGGTCTAGATCGTGCCTAGAAGCTATGCGGACCAAACTAGGTTTTGTTTTATGTCGCACTAAAGAAATACGGACGTATTAAAATGCAGCGCATATTTTTCTTTGGTCCTAAATAATCATGATGGGGAATATTATATTTGATTATAAAATATTTGTAAGTACAATAATTTCAGATATATTTTTGATCCTTGGCTATCACTTTTTATTGCCATTTGGAAATATTTTGTCTTAATGATGTTATAGCATATCACCAATAATTTTCGATTTCTGATCTCAATTGCAAGTAATTATTACAACACTTAGGTTTCTACATAGTATACTTAGTGATAACAGTCGCAATCCTATCTCGGCCTCCAATGCATGGTAATTGGTATTAATATTAACTAGATGGGCCGGGCATTAAGGTTTGCATCTTGTATGCATTGAGTGGTGAATTTGAACCTAGCACTAAATTATATTGTGCAGTTAGCTAACATCTGAGCGCGTGGAATATGGCGTGTGAATGTTATCGCATGTTTAGTAACTTCCACGAGTTCGGTAGTTGTCTGTCTCTGCTTGCAATTTGCTTGTATATTATGTTATTCGGATTCAAATGGATGCGTATAATGTGTAGATGATAGTAAAGTGGAAGCTCATTACAATAAACATCGATCACTTTTTGTGACACATAAACTCGCGGGTTCAAATTTCAGCATGTGCAATGCACATTGTGCATTTAGTGCCGTAACAAACTTTTTTCTTAGGTTGAAGGCTTCATTGAAACAAAAAAAAACGAAACAGTTTATTTTTTAAGCTTCGAGATAAAATCTTATGCATGAAATAGAAACTGTATACATACATTCATCTCTGTTTTAACATGGATCTGACATAGCCTTAAACTATACTTTAATCAAACATTGAATCAATTCACTGTTGACTCTCTCAATACCAATCTTTATTTGACATAGCAATCTATGGCGCCGGCGCGCCTCCCGCGCTAACTTAAAGGGACGAACAAATGCCAAACTCGGTCCGAATTGAGGACTTGCCAACCAAAATGAATATTGAGTGGGAGAAAAACTTCGCCGTGGCTCTATCAATCACCGGGATTGAAAGGAGCGGTTTGGACAATACTTTTGTGTGTCGCGTCGAGCGATCGGAAAATATAGATTGATCTATGACGTTACTTACTGACTGGAATAATTCGGGTGTGTATTTTGATGCCTCTCTATTTTTTCATATTTTTTTCGTCGCAAATGTAAATTAACTTTACGATAGTATTATTAAAGTTTTGGCAGTGTTTGGTTTTTTAGTATGTCTAAATTAAAATTAATTTATACATTATTATAACTGTTTGTAGCAAACCAAAAAAAAATACAATATAGGCGAACAGTGAATCATAATTTAATGTATGTTAATAATTCTGATAGCTATGTTCATTTGTTTACCAATCTGTTAATTCCAACTACCATTAGCCTTTAAGCTGATTAACTCTGAATCTGATAAATGAATACCTAACAGTGTAATGTTTGTTGTAAATTTAATGGTCTCCCATACTTGCTATTGTACCTATAACATCGTTAGCCATATCGAGCCAATGCAGCGGAAACAGCGGTCCAAACATATCAGCGTCTACGCGGATTTCCATTAGCTGTTCCGAGTAACGTTAGCATTCTCCTGGCCGTGTAAAATGTCGAGTCAGCGCGCAATCCAATCAGTGAGAGATTAATGAAATTAGTCCCCTCTGCAGCCGTGGTCATCCGGCGCACTGAGAGTACGTATAGGTTATCGATTTGGATGCTCTATTAGAAAAATGTACTAACTTACTAAAAAGATGTGCTGGTCTACCAGATCAGCCTGTTTTGAAGTATAAGTAAGGATGGTAAATGTATCTTAAATATGAGAAAGTTCTTAACTAATACACGAATAGCTAATGATCATGGAAGCAATAGATTTACGAAAGGAATGAGTTTTCGTGTTTTGAGAGTCCAAAAAATATTCTTCTTTTTCTCTTCTTCACTTCCTTACTAATCTTAAAATGCGAAACTGGCTTTCTGTCGCTCAGTCTGTACGTCGCGCTTTCAAGCCAAAACTAACGAAGAATTCGATACACATATTCTCTACAGACTGAGATAGGACATAGTCTGTTTTTAGCCGACTTTGCTATATTGGACATTTTACGAGAGAAACGACTACTTGCGGACGGAGTCGCGGGAGGTAAGCTAGTCATTTATAAATATTATTTAGAAGAAATTTATGAGTAGTTCAAGAAATTAGTACCTTTTGATCGCACTTGTCAAGTACGAACATGTTTATCGATCAGTGATTTACCAAAAACAGTTCCCCGCGTGAGCGACCGAACTCATTACAAACAGCTCTTGGTAAGTTCCGACTTGTCCAAAGTCGCTGCCGGTCTTACGAACATCGATCGTGGCTAATGTGTTTGGGAATTTCTCTATACATTACCATAACTTCAAATACATGGTTATGTTCTAAGTTTATAATGTCGTTCCAATCAAGTTACGGAAATTCGATGACGGCGGACTACTTGAATATTTGGAGTATTACAAATGCCCTGCTAATTATTATATTGGAAACTGATGGTTTACTGCAATTTGCGATCTAGTGAAATAGCGTTTGTTCCTGAAAATAGAATCAAATATACTTACTGCGGATTTGCCCTATAATTGTCTACACCTCTGAGAAGGGCTCACATTCTACTATGATATATTTAGTTAGATTTTGGCTACGTCTATTTCATTTTAAAATCCGCTTGAGGTAGGTGAAATCATTAAGAAAGTATTTAATAATTTTACGGAGATAACTCATGTCCATATCATCTCAAAAAGCATAGAGCGAAGCGAAGAGCGTAGAGCGTGGTTCTGCAGAGAAATTCATAAAACGGAAAATCATACAAAATGTGCATTTTAAAAATCATTGTGCCGGATCATAATAAAAGATCTCACGGACCCATAAATCCGGAAATGGAACGACATCCGCTCCTTGAAACGCAGATTTCTCCCATAAAACTACCATAACGGCGTTTTATTGCTGTCGTATTATAAAACTTTTGAAACTCTGCGAACTTTGAGCTGCATCCGATAGATGGGGAAGATAATATTTTTCATACGAGAACTTACTTTTTCTCAGATCTAATACCTATAAAACTATGTTATTATGAAACTTTATTAAAATTTCACTTATAATGTTATGTCAAAAAAGCGTCGGCTGCCGAAATGGTTAAGATCGTTTTCCATTCGAGAGGTTGCCAGTTCAAACCGCACCATGTACCACTGTGTTTTCATATTTGAAATTCATATGTACGATTAGTCGTAGCTTTAATGACAAAGGAAAAACATCGTGAAGAAACCTGCTCACCTACGAATAACCTCTAAGGTTGTGTGTGTAGTCGACAAATTCTTGGCCAGGGTGGTCGACTGAGGCCTGATCGCCTTAGTTGAGGGTAGCCCACTACCCCAGCAGTGGTGACGTGTGTGGGCTGATGATGATTTCATTTGTTGCCATTTAAAGAATACTTTCAATTATACACCGTGAAATTTTAGTGGTTGTTTCCCCGTGGCAGAACGATTTTAGTAAAGCCTTTAGTAATACTATCGAATCATGCAAATAATTCCTCGAAAAAAAAAATTTTTTTTCAAATTTTCAAAATAATAATTTTCCAACTCGAAAACGAGAGGCTATCGTTCTTTTATAAGATGTGACGTAATGAGGTAGGTACTGCTTGTCTCATGAAATCGATGCTTAAAGCTGAAGAAGCTCGACACCCTAAGTCATAAAGCGGTTCGAACGTGCTTTCGAGTTTCGGTTAAACCTTTTGTAATACCGGCATTTATTGATTTTAACAAAAAATAACTGCACAAATCGCTGCTTTGGAAGAATAGCGTATTATTACCAAATACTACAAAATTGAGTTTTCAACACCATTCAACGTAAAATGATCTGTTTTATATACTCAGTAAAGATCGTATTTCTATAACAACAATTGCTCGCGTGGCGCCATTGAAAGACTGTTTCCTATTGGTCATTTCGGCCGCCATTTTTTTTATATATCGTTGTATCGCCAGTTACAACTTGTCTTTTGAAGTGAACACTCGGTTACCTTTCTGGAATTTGGGCATATTACAAAATAATACAGATTTTCCGTGCGCAATTATCGAGGACACTGTGTTATTTCGGGATGTGACATTATTATTTAAAATAATCTACAGGAACGTTTGGACACTTCTCATGAACAAAGTATCATTTGGAATAACAGCATTGTTCTGCAAAAAGTAAGTATAACTTGAATGTAATAAAATTAGATATTACTGTTTTTTATAACAGATAGGGAGGATAGTATTTGCACAATTAAAATTAGGACGTTTTTCTAGATCAAAATCTTTCGTGACTGTGATTGTGTTTTTCGTATTAAGACTTTATCTGATAAACAATCTGTCGTATTGTAGTACTTGACACAGTATTTCAGATAAAAAGTAACTTGAAAACGCATTTATTTTTTAAATGTCAGACACCTACCTAACTAATTGTATTGAGCATAAAGAACCTAATGTTCCATCAGGTATCTTCTATTATTTTTAACTATTAACTTTTTATAGAAAGCTAAGCAAGTAGTTACTAGTTAGCTCCGTACTAGGAAGCTACCCCAGCGGTTATCGGTTCCACGGCTGATGTGGCTAGCCAACTGCCAATTCAGCTTGCTGATGCGATGAGCTATTCCGATCACTTTCGTTCTCTGCCAGATCGCCTCATATCTGATTCGATTCCGTAGAGAAACACCAAGAATAGCTCTTTCCATAGCCCGCGATTTTGCACTCGTGGACCAGCCGTGCTATCAATGTCCACGTTTTGGCTCAATACCTACGGGTAGGACGCACTGATTAAAGACTTTCGTCTTCAGGCTTTGTGGGATTGACGATAACAAGAATCGGCGTAGTTTTTCAAATACTGCCACCCTGTAAACCCAACCCAGCTGAATTCTTCTATTCATATCGTCCTCAAAGGCTATTTAACGCTGTTCTGTTCGAAAGGCAATCTCCGGAGGCGTGAAGTAAGAGAGTGGTCATCCAGTTCTTCAGAAAAGGTGGCAAAACCTTTTTGAAGAACTATCGACCCATTTCCCTTTTAAGCCACATCTACAAGCTATTTTCTAGAGTAATCACGAACTGTCTTCAGCGAAGACTCGGCGAATACAACCACTGGAACAGCCTGGATATATCGGAGCGGATACGGCACCTTAGACCGCATTCACACTGTGGAAGATTAAACAGAGGACTGAGGAGTATAATCAGACCCTGTGCCTAGCATTTGTGGACTATGAAAAAGCCTTTGACTCGGTTGAAATCTGGTCAGCTCTGGAGTCCCTGCAGCAATACCAAGTAGATTGACGATACATTCAGGTAATGAGATGTATCTACCAAGCCACGACCATGTCCGTCCAAGTACATAATCAGCAAACAAAACCCATACCATTGCATCGAGGAGTGAAACAAGGGGATGTCAACTCCCCAAAGTTGTTTACAAATGCAATGGAGGATTTGTTCAAGACGCTGAACTGGAAAGGACGTAGCTTAACTTAAATAGTAAATTAATCTCTCACCTGCGATTTCCAAATGACATCGTCGTTCGGGCAGAGACTCAATGAACATGTACTACTGGGACCGATTGCGATTCACGGCACCGTCCTCTATGCAGTTGGATCGAAACAACTTTGAGGACAAGGTGAATAGAAGAATTCAGCCGGGTAAGGAAGCATTTGGGAAACTACGCCGAGTCTACTTATCGTCAATCCCACAAAGCCTGAAGATGAAAGTTTTAATCAGTGCATCCTACTCGTCATGGCGTATGGAGCCAAAACGTGGACACTGACGGCACGCCTGGTCCACAAGTTCTAAATCGCTCAGCGAGCTATTGAAAGAGCTATGCTCGGTTTGTCTCTGCGGGATCGAATCAAAAATGAGGCGATCCGACTGAGAACGAAAGTCATCAACTTAGCTCATCGTTAAGCAAGCTGAAGTGGCAGTGGGCTGGGCACATTATCCGTAGAACCGACAACCGCCAGGGTAAACGAGTTCTAGAGCGGAGAACGCGTCTTGGCAAACGTAGTGTATGACGCCCTCAGGCCAGGTTGTCGCAGGACGGTTTGTAGGAGCTGGATGCGAGTAGCCGAAGAACGTCAGAAGTAGCGTGCATTTGGGGAGGCCTATGTCTAGCAGTGGATAGAAGTAGGCTGATGATGTTGATGGTGATACAAAAACAAGAGTAAAAAGAAGAAACGAGGATTATTATGTTTACTACCTAGGAATACAATTCCAAATTCTTACTCTAATGAGTAACAATTAAAAAACCCTACAGATTCTCATAGACTAATGTCTATGAGAATCTGTAGGGTTTTTTACAATACGGCGTTATGGTTACTGGAAGAAAGATTATAATAATTATTTCTTTCAGTAACCACACACTTCTATCTAATTTTTGTATTATCATCATAATCATCAGCGTAACGTTTAACGGTAAACGTTTACGTCGTTATATCAATATTATATTAATTAGGTCTTCGCAGAAATCATAGGTAATTATAATATGACACATTTTTTTTTTGCATATTAGTAATGCGTTATGTGATCTGTTTATTATAATCTCAAATCACTAGAAGCTAAACTAACTTATTAAAAAGGCTGTTAAAAATAGAGACTTGTATAAGGTGTCTTTTATCTGTAACTTTTATCAACTTAAAATTAGGAATCTCATAAATTCTAAGCTTTGTGTCAAGAATTTTTGAGATTCTCCTTATTTTAAGTAAGAATCTAAGCTACAACAATAACTTAATACTTCATCATCATCATCAGCCCATATACGTCCCTACTGCTGGGGCACGGGCCTACCCTAAACGAGGTCGATCAGGCCTTAGTTTACCACGCTGGCCAAGTGCGGGTTGGTCGACTACACAACCTTAAAATTTCTTCATAGGCGTACAGGTTTCCTCACGATGTTTTCCTTCACCGTTAAAGTTACTTAAAACTTAAGTGTTAGCTATTGTAAAAGATGTTAAACTTTTATTTTTCCTATTTTAGTATGTTCATTACTTGCTGTAAAACCAGTTGATACTTTACTTTTCTATAAAACATGTTAAACACAGCAAGCATTTTTATAAAACAATGACCGAAATGGTATCGTAACACTATTTATTTAAAAATAAATAAAGCTAAGATGTAACAACTCAAAATGTATCAGTATCACTGAGAAGAATATAATAAATATTTTGTATTATTTCGAAAAACACCTCTGTTAATGAAAATAACCTAATTTTTTTCTAGTATTTTTTGTAATGCGGCAGTAATATTCAAAATTTTGTCTATGTTATTTTGTTGTAAGTCTGAGACGTAGTAGTTGTTTTGAATTTTGAGTACTAAACAAGTATTTTTTTTTGGAAAATCTTTATTTAATATAATTTTCAATATATTTTTAATGTTTGAATTCAAGTCTCGCCAACATTTGCGCAATAAATAAAAAAATATGGCATTTGAAAATTTTAAAAAACTTTAAAGTGCTCTACTGAAAAATTCACTCATTTTGAGTTACCACAGTATTCTTCCAAAGCAGCGATAATCTATTGTACTACTAAGATAGAATCATTTTACTGCGGGAAAACAACCACTAAAATTTCACGGTGTATGTACAACCATTATAAATGTAATGTTCTTTGAGTTGGTTTCTACTGTGCTATATATAAATATAATAAGCATATAAAATAAGATACACGTCTATCATTTGCAAGCGTGAATGTATTCCAAGAAACACTCCAATTTAGTGGTTCATATTGTATGCTACGTCAGTAATGGGAAATTTATTTGGGTGATACACCCAAATAAATTTCCCATTGCTTATCTGAAAACACCTCGGAATCCCCAAACTGTCCCAACCACTAACTCTTGACGCTCAAACCGCAAGATTTCAAAAGGTCCCCGACCGCTCCTAATGAATATTTCATTGGATAATTAATTGCTACATACATTTTGAAGAGCAAAGTCCAATAAGGTTTAATAGGCTAGGCGATTTAAAAAAATACGCCCGTTATTTAATTTTTTTAAATAATGTTAACGTATTTTTAAATTTGTTTAATATTATCAATAAAAGATGAAGACGTAGTGCTTAGAAGTTTCGAGTTTATTGATAAGAGAATTTAAAAACAATATTAATCAAATTTGTTTTTGAACTATGTATGAACATACAAGTTAAAGATGATCAAAGCACAAAATACTAATCTTACTTGACATCATCATCATCATCGTGCCACAGAAGTGAGAAAGTATATGGATACGTCCCCACTGCTGGTTTCCTCCCGAGGTTTTCCTTCACCCTTAAAGCGTCGAATAATTAAAAAACACAGTGGTACGCGGCGGGGTTTGTATTGGCGACATCAGAGGGCCTACCATGAGTTGGCTATCGTAAACTTACGTACGTTAAAAACCTATCGAGTTGTTTTTTTCATTATGGCCGATTGTAGTTCTTCGCGTAACCACCAGCCGGCGCTGTACATGTTTTTCATAGACATATTTACGTAGTCGATATCGAGCGCGTAAGTTTTAAACTCATGGTAGCCCCACAGGTATGGCAAGCAACATCCTTAACCACTCAACAATCGACGCTTTATACTTGACATAAAATTATGTAATTTCAAATTATAGTCTTCAACCTTATGAAATTCCCGTAGAAGATACGTACATAATAACGTTAGTTTCGCTTTCACGTTTCGTTCGACGCAAACTTAAGTCGTAACTGTAGTTTGGTGTGCGGTTTTTAACGCATTCGCCGCCGCCAACAAGCCGGGTCCCTGTGTCGTCAAAAGCAAAAGTTGCCAAGTTTTGAATGCATCCTGTTATGCAAGTTGATAAGAGTTTAAACAAGGAACGGGAACTTATGTTGATTTTAAGCAAAACTGCGCGAGATGCTATTTCATTGTTTGCCCCTTCGGAATTTTCGTGTGTTTTGATGTTATATGAAGCTGTTATGTTATGTGTTGCTTTATTAAAACTCCGATGATAAAGACTTAAATTTTCAGCACTTTATTATTTCAAACAGAACGTACCTATGGAATAGATGATGTCTTAAAACATATTATTATTAATTTTACAATGACCTAACTCTCTCTCTTTCAACTTTATAATTCCAGGCTAGGGTATATCTATCGTTTGAAACATCCAAACCCCAGTTCATCTGTATATACTTCGTTAAAACGAGCTGCAATATTATGCTCTGTGAAATAAATATTAGTGGTTGATTTCCCGTAACAGAATGATTAACCTTTAGTAGTACTATCGAATCTTGCTAGTTATATCTTGAAAAAAAATTTTTTTTTTTCATTTTTCATAAAAATAATCATCCAACCCGAAAGCGTGAGAAAGGATAGTTTTTTGAAGAAATGTAACGTAATCATGCACTACTTGCCACATGAAGTTGACGATTAGAGCTAAAGAATCACTATGCCCTTAATTTTGTCTGTAACACAAGTGCTTAAACTACTTACCACGGGATCTGATCAATGTATGTGATGTTGTTTAATATTTATTTATTTATTTAAAATAAAGCGGTTCGAGATAGCTTACGAGTTTCGTTTCTCCCTTTCGTAAAACCAGGTGCCGTAGACAAAGAAACAATATCGAAACGATAACGAAGTTCGAAAAGAATAAATGTGGATTGACATTCGACGCGATAAATCACGTGGTCAATCCCATACATTTTGTTCTTTTCGAACTCCGATATTGTAAACCAACTTTGTTTAAGCCCCCAGTATTTATAAATTTGAATAAATCTGAAAATTTTACTGCGGGACAACAACCGCTAAAATTCCACGGTGTATACCTTAAACACCCTTTGCTAATGGATCCTGATGACCTTAATACGTAAAATGTTCAACAGAATTTAAACTTGCATCAATCTCATTAGACCCGACGACACTTTGTCACTCCGAAGTTTGCTTGTACATTTTTGTGCGAAACTTTATCCTTTCCCGACGGAAAAAGATTTGGGGATAAATAACTTTGGAAATACAATTAATAGCCGCCTAAGTCTTCTTGCCCTTTGTCCTCATTAATTGGAAGTAGGGTCGTTTGTTTTTTCAAGAAAATTGGTAGCCAGAGTTGGGTATTCTTGCTGAGAGGTAAGAGGGTGCTCTTACAAGTTATAGCAGTTTAAATTCGAATGTTTTAATGAAATACCTTTAAGTACTTTTTAACCGCAAGATCTAAGTTCAAAAACAAAATATTTAGTGTTCATTCACATGTTTTCTTGCAAGTTATAGGTTAATTGATGAAATTAACCTATAACTTGCGTTTCGATTTCAATTACGAGGTCTACACTTGCAAATTATTTTACTTAAGGCTTTGCCGACGTGAAAATTATTTACGATTCTATTTAACTATTGCTACTTCGAAGATGTTTAATGCTAACTTTAATACCCAACATATCAGTCACACAATGTTACTTTGAAGCAGAGTTTCTTTTAGTGATGTTTAGACCCTTCCCTGGATCGTTACGTACGACACAGTGAGCAATTTACGGCTCATTTGCTCCTATTGTTCCCTGATAACGTCCCTTTAGCGTACTTATCCCCACAATGTCCAAAGAAAGGAGGTATTTATCTAACCGAAAACCTGATAGTGTATAATGGATAGATTTAAATTGACAGAGATTAATGAGTTTAATGTTATAGGTTAGTTTGAATGAGCGAATGCATAGGCGTTTTTAAAGCTGACCGTTGCGTTGATGTGTGTACACTGTACATCTATGGTAATTAAAACATATTTAAATTTAAAAGCTATATTTTTTTAAAGATAACGCTCGACTGGTATGATACGTTTACAATATTTCATGTCGTGAGTGCATACTTGCGTACCTAATTGATAGATACGATATGATTGCCATGGTTCTATGTAATTGTAAATAATATTTGACATTTTATTAAACAGATTTAGCTATATGTTTAAGGTTTTACAATTTAAACAAGAAGTGATGTGATTTATGGTTGTTACATGCAATAAAAGTGAGTCAAATATAAAAAAAATAAGAAGTTACCAATCTACAGGATCATTATTGCTATTTAAATATCTTTTGTTTAAATATCAATAATAATTTCCTCGACTGAAATATTTTCTAAATAACTCTAACCCAGTAACTCACATTCTATATTATAATTAACTATATTTTACTCAGGTAATACAATTTCCACGTCTTCAGTTTAATGGAATGCTTTTACAAAGGCAGCCGCAGACCGTTCGGTCATTCATTTTATACATTAGCGAAATTCTGCAAAATGTTGCGTTCCCCAGCGTCAATGAAATAATTTAAGAACGTCTCGAGAAATGGAATTTCATATCTATACTCGTGCACTCCTCGCCAAGTGGTATTTTGTGAAACGTATTGTGTTTTATTTAAATTCTTTCATGAAAATCTAGAGTTTGTAACGTAACTGATCTATACTAATATTATAAAGAGGAAAGATTTGTATTTTTGTATTTTTGTATGTTTGTAATGAATAAACTCAAAAACTACTGGACCGATTGCAACAATTTTTCACCATTAGAAAGCTGCATTATTGAGAAGTAACATAGGCTATATTATATTGTTAAAAAAAATAGGGATCCTTACTAAAACTCCAATAATGTAACCCAAGGTGTAAAAAATAGACCTTAAAAAATTCCTTACGTTGCCTGCGCTGCGAAAACTATTGAAGATAGAACAAAACCATTTACTAAGACTTTGCAGAACTCATCATTATCTACAAAAAGTGTCGCGACAGCATATGTCTAAATATTATAGTTATGTCACAGTAAGCGGTTTTTTATTCTAAAAATTTAATTTATATGCCGCCGCTTGAAAGGGCTCTTTATTTGTACCTTAGTATTAATCCTTAAAAAAAAAAGTTACTTTATATTCAAGACGGCTTCAATACCTTTTTATAACTTTTTGAATTATTCAATTCGGACATTTAATTCGGAAGATATCACGAGTTTAAAAATGCAAGTATTAGAAAAAAGTCGCGTGGTTGCCGCCACCGCGCTCAGCTAGCCAACATGCGATGTAGGCTCCATGTAAGCGTCACTGGGGTACGGGGGAGTCAATGTAATATGTATTATAATAATATTATAAAGAGGAAAGGTTTGATTTTTTGTTTGTTTGTGTGTTTCGAATAGGCTCCGAAACTACTGCACCGATTTGAAAAAATCTTTCACTGTTGGAAAGCTACACTATCCCTGAGTCTCATGGGCTTTTTTTAGATAAAAAAAAAATAGATTTCTCTTACGGGGTTAAAATATATTACAAAGAGATAGAGATATCCCCGAAGCGAAGCGAGGGCGGGTAGCTAGTATTATATAAACTGAATGTTCAAATTGTTTGCACGATCATAAATATAGTTCAAAGGTTAGCAATAAAAATGCGCATACATGTAAATAATTGGCTGATTTTTCTTATTTTTGTGTTTGATACTTTTATGATAAGGTTTGTATATACTATTGTATATATTGTTTGTGTTTACTATTGTTGTATAATTTGGCTTGACTTTTGTTGAATTTAGTCGTTACGTGAGTCGTAGGTAGTCAAAAAGAATAAAGCATTATGATATCGTCTTTCAGATAACCAAATTTGATTTACCAATATAAAACTAAGTCGTCCAATACATACAAAGAAATCGAATTGTAGTTTCATCCAGTCAAAACCAATAACTTTTGCTTTGAGATCTCGTAAAATCCCACTTCTACTTTGGATCTAACTTTGCAAATTACATTACTTGAACTCGATATGATATTTGACGCGATCTCGCAATTTATACTTTGCGACTGTCTTCTCAGTTCTTATTATTACCTAGAATCCATAAAATGGCTAGATTACGGTCAAATTTATTTTTTGCTTCCAAGAAAGATGTGCGTGACGAAACATTTCTCAGAAAGGCAATGGCGTAGAAATATTATAAGGTATAGCTTTATGATCATGAATCTGATATAAAAAAAATATGTTTGTAGACCGGTCTAATTGGATTGGACATGGTGGTATGATTAGACTTCAAGTATTGGACATTGGACTATATTCCTATAAGGTTACAAATATTGGCTTCAAAATGTTATCTCTGGTTGGGACATTATTTTAACTACCTCGTTGGTCTACGCTGCGTTAGGATCGAGAGGTCCTCACCGGGGACCTCAAAATTTGTGTGAGTTTTTCTGCAATTAAATTACTCAGCCCGGAGTCAGGAAGTTGGCGGTTGAACGCCCGTGCCTCGGAAGGCACCTTAAGTCGATGGTCCTGCGCCCGATATCTCTTCAATCATGTTGGATTGCCGTCCCACCGAATTATGAGAGTTAGGGAATATAGAGTGCACATGTGTGCCCACACTTGTGCACTATAAAATGTCCTGCGCACTTGGCTGATCTCAATTGAGATCGGCCGCCCTGGCTTAAATCTGTCGGACGCCTTATTTTATCAGACTATTGTGTCGATGCTTAATAGTGGTGCATAAGAATACGCCATTTATTGAAGCAGACAGTTCTCTCAGTCTAGCTCTTTTACTCCAATATTATTGGCGGGGTGGTTATTCCGATAACGAGATTCAATACTATATTGTACTACACAATATGCCATTTATTTTTGTGATTATAGTGGGACATTTATTTTATTTATATCATTGGTATATTTATTATAATTACAAAAAAAAAAAAATTGTACAGTTTACTGATTGTATCTATTATGATGGCTTGGAGGAACCTCGTCATCACCATGACCGCGGAATCGAACCTGTCGTGAGTTCAATTATTGGAACCGCCAGCCAGGGTCACTAACCACTGTTCCACCGAGCCAGTTAAAATAGACCAAGTAAAAGATCCCATTTGTATATGATTAAACTAGTTTCAGTTTACGTATTGTATCAATATAGTTTATTGCAAATTTTTATATATTATTAACTACCACAATAATATATTTTCGTTGTTTTCGCGCCATAACACATCGTAGCCATAAAGGGTTTTTTCTAAATCCGCAAGATTCAATTTTGGGGATGCTTCCATCGAAAGCATATTTCTCCCAATAATTTCCGACAGACTGGTCATAATTATTGAATAGAAAGTAAAAGGCTTTCGCATCACTTCAACTTATTTGTATGCTAAAAGTTACGAGCAAATAGCGGAAAATATTGTGATACTTAACCGTTTTTGTATCGAATCTTATTGCTTTAGTTGTATAATTCCATGTTTTCTATTACTAATGTTGAAAAGTTTTTCGTTCTTCTTGTGTATATTTAAACTCTCCTGAAAATTAACTTTATTACAGGCGATTTGTTACTGTGTTAAATTTTAAATTGTAAAAACTCGCACTAATTCCTGATGGGGCCCCGTATCAAGCGTAAAGATTCTCTGAGTTTTAAAAATCACTAAAACTACAAATGTAAAAACAGTTCCTGTTTGTTATTATTATGTAACTAGAATAACAATTGAACCCTTTTTTGGTATTTCAATTAATTAATTTTTTTTAGACCAGTACTCTATCCGTATCACAAAAGTACCTTTAATTTTAAGACCATTATATGTCGCGGAAGCAAAGCCGTCAAACGACAAAACGCTCATGCTTTGTATCCGCTGAGGCCGGTGCCAAATTTACTGGAAACCCACTCCAAAAGAAATCAGCTCAGAGGTTGGTCCGGCATCTACTAGCGAGAACTATGGGCGTTCCCGAAGGCATTTATCTGAGTGCTCTCGGGCTAAAAGATTTTGTGCACCATAACCGGGTCGCTTATACTTTTTCGCACGAAACAGTTGTTTATTTGTTTGCTTGAGTCGCCATTTAATGGCCAGGGTTAGTCGTTAAGAGCGGGTTGCGTAAGAACTTTTTTGATGCTAGCAACGGGGTGGTGTTTTTGGGTATGGGGCTTTGTGAACAAGGAGTTATTGTTAACAATTGTCGGTGAATAGTAGTTTATTGTAAAGATGTAAGGACACAGCTTTATTTATAGGGGGTTATATAAAGATTTTGTATATACCAATAAGTATAATACAACAGCACATACATTGATCTGATACCGTGGTAAGTAGCTTAAGCACTTGTGTTACGGATAAAAGAATCAACAGTGGAAAAATTCGTATTGGTGACTCAACACCTGGATAGCTCAGTTGGTTAGAGCAGCCAACGCGATATCGCAAGACCGGTAGTTCAGGCCCCCGTTCAGGCAGAGACATAAATGCTTTTTTTCAAATATTTTTTTTTATATTTGCCAAAGAAAGGCTAAACGTTTGGTACTTACTTAAATAGTTCTTTGTTGACACGAAAACAATAGCCAAGCAATATAAGATCACTTACATAATATCGCCATGAATCCCCGATTCAACGCTATCAAATATTACAAAGGGTTTAAAGGGGATCAAGCCCTCGTGTATCGTCTGTCAGGAAAAAACGGTCTACCCTCCTCGGAGTGGGAAAAATTCAATAAACATAAAAATAAAACGTAATAAAATTCAGTATCAGTCTGAACCACGCTACTGTACTGGTAAATGCGGGGAAGGGTTGTGCGGGTAATGTGTCTATGGGAATATTTCTTACTTATTGGACTCTTATTTATGGGGATGCAAATAAAATAAGTTGAACGATATCGTGCGTGGATCACGTGGAAATTCGTAGCGGTAATTCATTTGGGGCCTTTTATTTTTTGATACCAATTTTCACAAGGAATTGTAGGACTGTACCTCTAGATATACGAACTTGTAGTTTCATCAGTTTACTCTTTATATAAAAATAATACTCAAAATATCTATGTTTTCTTTTCCTAACTGTCAGTTACGATGATGGCTTGGAGTAAACTCGTCATCATCACCGGACTCGCGGGGGAGCGGATAGCTTTCACCCCTAAAAAGTTATTTATGAATTGACTTACGATGATTTATTCACCATCAATCTTTGACCGAACAAGGGATTCCAAAATATTTTCTTGAGAATTCAGAACTCCCCCTTATTAAATCGGTTAAAAACAAGCCTATTATTGCTAAAAATAAAACGCCCTTCAGTACTTTCATTCACGATTTGAATACGCAAACTTTCCCCAAGGGTTCCTCAGGGTGACAATGAAACCATTCATCAATCGAACTGGCAGAGCGAAACAAACATATTTCCTGCCCTAGGCGCATAAAAGCCATTCCAAGTTTCAATTGATACATCCGCACATCCCATTTCGTGTACCAGGAGCATATTTTTCCCAGTTTATTGCTAGTGTTTTGTATAATACTGCGCGCCGGTAAATCATAGGCTATTCAATTTTGAATACGAAAAATTGTAATTTGTACGCAACGAAATGCGGCGGCGAGCTTTGCCAAAACTAACGCAGTTTGTACACATATATTTTTTTTCTATTTTTAGCGTAGCTGTGATTTCGTATTACTTGTATAGAGAGATAGAGAGTAGAGTGGTCTACAGATTAGATGATTTTTTCATATTTGTATATAATTGGGTAAATATTGAAAACAACTGTCTCATATGAACTAGTGGGTAGATATACTTACCTGTACCACTTTTGTAACAGTATACAAATCCTTTTCCCAACAGATTTATTTAGCTCAATTATAATCTTTGGATTGATTTCGATTAGGTTCTCTTATCATAATTGTGGCCTAACAAACTCTCGACTAGGTAACAATTGAGTGAGTATGTAAACCGCTAAAAGTAATTTATTTCAATCACATAAATACATATAATTATTAATAGTACGTTAGTAATAATATGGTCTTATATACTACTAGTGACCCGTCCTCGCTTCGCTTCGGGTATACATAAACCTTCCTCTGGAATCTCTGTATCTACTAAAAAGAAAAGCCCAATCTAAATCCGCTACGTAGTTTTAAAAAGCATACATAGATACAGGCAGACGCGGGACGCACTACATAGTATAAATACTATGTAGTGATAGTATACCAGCGCTGCAGCTGCGCTCAGGCTGATGTAGCACATGCTGAGGCCTGTACCTCGTTGACCACATCCTGTCCTTATCTGTTCGTGTTAATTCTTTGTACTTCTTTTGTCTATCATATTATATGTGTGTTTTTGATTGTGTTTTGTGTTTTGTGTTGATATAATTTGTTTTATACCTATTTGTTTATGTTATGTGGTCAATAAACGATTTCTATTTCTATATTAGTTCTAGTTAGTGAGAAATGAATCTAGACACGCGGTAGCGTGTCAAGCCAAGTTCAAGAAACAGAACTGGCGAGCCGCACCGTGTGTAATATTACACGAACCATTTGGAACCACTTTTGAACCCCTCATAAATCAAAAACTATTTCATATAAACGTATCAAATTTGGCTCATATATTGTGACTTGCGAGATAAATATGTGTTCTAAATTTCATAAGCTTATCTCAAACAGTTATTTAGATATTAATGTCCAAAAATCCTCATTTTTATCATTGACTGACTGACAGATCAAAATTCTAACCCAGTTCCAAATTACCTAGAGAGTTAAAATTTGGTATGCAGATAGGTAATTACATGAATACAAAGGAAAAAATAAAAAACTGGCAATTTTTTATTAATTAGGTTTTTTTTTTATTTTTTTTATTTTTATAAGAGGCTAACAAGATGACCTCACTCCACCTGATGGTAAGCGGTAGTGAGATCCACATATGAGGTCGACAGGCACAATAGACCATGTTGAGCTTGTCGCACTCACCCTGAAAGCCGTGAAAAAGGAGACCACTGCTGCGGTTAGGTTCTATTATGAACGCTTAACATAAATACCTAATTAGTGCCTAATCACGGATACCGGGGAAGGCAGAGCACTAAGTATATATTTAGGTATACATACTTACTTATTTACAATTAAGAGTAGGTGCTTATAGTCGGTTTTCATATTTATTACTTAGGGTTATACCCCGTAAACGTAGGAAAATACAGTAACTGATTCAATTGTTTTATATTTATAAAGTCTAGTTTTAGTTTTGAATTTGTCCTTTTCAAAGGACCTACGGCGTTACGATGATATATACTTTTCTACAAAAAGTAATGATATCCAATCAAAAACATAAATGTGAAATGAGAGCCAAGTTCAATATTATGATAATTGCCTTGGTTGTTGACTTCAACGACAAAAGAAGTGAGATCTAAATGGGTGCCAAGTTCAATGGTCAACCCTGAAATTTATTTATAAGTAACACTATAACATACCTATCATATCTTCTTATATTATAAGATAATGTATGGTGGTAGCCTATGAAGGTCTGTCTTGGCTAGTTTCTATAAACCTACCAACGTATTATTATGTTCGCTCGCTAGTTTCTACCAACGATCCAAATTTTCGACCGACAAATACCAAACTAACCAAGACAACTAACTAGACTACTAACTAACTAACTAAAGAAACTAGCCAAGACAGACCTTCATAGGCTACCACCATACATTATCTTATGTTATAAGAAGATATGATAGGTATGTTATAGTGTTACTTATAAATAAATTTCAGGGTTGACCATTGAACTTGGCACCCATTTAGATCTCACTTCTTTTGTCGTTGAAGTCAACAACCAAGGCAATTATCATAATATTGAACTTGGCTCTCATTTCACATTTATGTTTTTGATTGGTAATTATAAATGGATGAGTGGCTATTCACAAAACACCAGCAAAGCCTAGTTCTAAATTAATATTGCGGTGTATTTATTGGGATTGCGGATGCGTGTGGTTAATTATGAAATAAAACCTGTCAACTGCAATACGAGTGGGTAACAAAATGAAACTGAAATGCGTTTGACGTGTCGCGGTCGAATATTTTATTTATAGTTAGTAGTATTTATTAATTTATTTACTATGTTTTTGCTACTCTTTATATCGCTTGTAAGCCCATGATACTTAATCAATACATAGTATAAAACAAAGTCGCTTTCGCTGTATGTCCGTATGTATGCTTAGATCTTTAAAACTACGCAACGGATTTTGATGCGTTTTTTTTTAATAGATAGAGTGATTCTTAAGGAAGGTTTGTATGTAAAATTTACCCGAAGCGAAGCGAGGGCGGGTCACTAGTAACATTATAAATGCGAAGGTAACTCTGCTTGTTTTTTAAGCAATCACGTATACCGGACTGAAATTTACTAGATAAGAACCTGAGAAAGGATATAGGCTACTTATTAACCGACTGCGCTACAAAGAAGTAATGTTTTACCCGATTAACTGAATATTCTATAAATTATAGGTCTACAAGCGATTTTACCGTATAAGAACTCGAAAGTTTAAAATCTTAGATTTTAATTATGCATTTAAATGCTATCATGCCATCACAGTTTTTATAAAATTGAAACTCTACTACATTTTCTGAATTTCAAAATTGATAACGTTTATTTTTTTTTTCAGTCATAGCAAACGGAAATCAATGATTTAGCTTTTGTATTTATGATTGCAAATATCTTTAAAAATGACGACAGTTTTTTTAAAAAAATTAATAAAAATTCGTACAAAATTACGTAGGTGCCTGAAAATAAATGATTTTTCTCTTTTGCATTTAATATTTTACGAGAAACGAGTTGGCAAGATATGGCTTTAATTTAGAAATAAATTTCGTGAACCTACCGAAAGCTCCTAATTAAGGAAACGATAAGATGTATTCCGTACTTGGGTTTTAAACATAATTTCCCCTGTTTTTCGACTTCTACAAATTCCATGGCTAACGGTTTATTCATACTATTAATATTTGTTTTTTTTTAATCTTAAGTCTTAACCACTAATTTACATTTTTATATAGCTAGCTGTGATTATCTTTTAGTAATAGTGCAATTATCTTTGGTTTAATTAAATAAATAAAATATTTTTCTGACTCCAGTAAATCACTTTGCCATCTTCATGAATGTAGTAATTAATTTAGTTTCTACTTGAAAAGATTTAGTTGAATCAAAGGAATAATTACCTAATTATTTCTTGGATTGTAATAACGCTTAATATTGCGTTCTTATTTTCATTGTTATATTTTTTAATATTCTAATTCTGAACATAAAAAAATATTAAGTAATTAACTGTATTACTTACTTAATAATTCTCCATCCAGTTTAAAATGAGAAGACAGTAGCTAGGTAGATTATATAACCTTGCCGATGTCAAAGTATCAGACTATGGCAATATGTTAGGCGATGAATTTTTTACTCAATTAAATCTAATGGTAAAGTTTTCTTATCAATGCTTAGAGTTAGAGCAAACACACACGTTTCAAAGTAAATTAACTTTTCTTTTCTACTCGATCCGACATGTTAGTTTAATGAAACGGGCACTCTATAATAATTTAAAAGCTTTAACATTCGCTAACCTTGTTTATCATGGTTGTTCGCAGGCGGAACTTGTAGCCGTCGAAGGGAAGGAAATCGAGACCCATTATGTGCTGGCGAGGGAGAAGATCCGAAGGTGGAACTCCACCTCCAAGTGCTACCTGCTTGTGGAGAACCTGCCCACACCGTTACAGGTAATAGAAACAAGTTTATTTATTCATTATGGTACACAAACAGATAAATTTCATTACACGTATAGGTAGGTTGTAACAATTGACAACTAGACAGTATTCCTAAGTAGAGTACACAGTTCTTTGGAAGATAAAACTCTTTGAGAGCTGACACGACTGCATACTATTAGACCACGCCTAATTATTCTTACGTGTATTAGGAGAAAAATAACAGGATCTAGTTGACATTCACAAGGTAATTTTTATGTATTCGCTATCTCGCATGTGCCATCCGAAATTGACACTCGGAAATTGACACAAAAAAACTTCTTACTCTACGCTTTCGCTGTATTGAAGAAAATGGCGGCGGGAAAACGATAGATGTGGGTGGGTCAGTTGCGCTTGGCTAGGTCATGTTCTACATGGTCCCTAGCAATAGGGTAGGCAGTGTCATCATTACACTTGAGAGGGCGTAACTATAGCAATTGGAGCCCGTGGAAAATTCGTTTAATGGGACTCTAAAGTAATAGCGAATCCGGGATCTTCTAACGAGTTGCCAATTTTAAGCATGTGTTCTTTTGGGCTGGTTATGATTTGGCCAGCTCTACCACTCTATAGTAACGCCATTGGTACTTGATCATCTCGATGTCTTCCCAGGCTGGCGGAATAGCGAGTGCTAGTGTGTGGTCATCCTGCGGATGTCGGCAGCGACTCCTGGCTGCGGTAACAAGTGGTGGGCGGGCGGTGCACTGGGCTGCAGTCCCGGCGCCCCCAGCTAACGATAGCGACCTCTGCCGGTTCAACTACACGTGAGTACACTCAATACTACCGTTCTTCTTGTCCTCTTCTTCTTTAGCCTTTCTCTACTATTTTGGTGTAGGCCTCCTTTAGCTTCTTCCATTTTTATTTCATTAATATAAATACACTATACATACATCGACTCAAATTATCAATTCATTTTTTACGGGCATGTCTCAATTTCTTCCCACTTTACCATTTAGAAGAATGATAACAATGATAACAATGTTACATTGGATTGGTGTTGTACAAAAAGGCAACTCTAAGTAGAAAAGTTTCAATTTAACTTTACCATATAAAAAGCTTGTCAAAGGCAGTTTTACTTGTGTAAATTGTTAATTTTCCAACCAAATTGAAAGGCCTAAAAGTTATTATCGCGTCGGTATTATATTATATATTTAACTTGTTGTTAAGCTGAGAAACTTCAAATTAACTCTTAGAAAAACACTTTGAAAATCGTTGTCCATTACACAATACCACACTCAGTGACTGGCTCAGTGGAACAGTGGTTCCCAGGCTCACTGCTGACGGATCCAAAAGTCGTGGGTTCGATTCCCACCCGAGATAAATATTTGTGTGACGAACATCGATTGTTCCGTGTTATAACACCTACACCCATTATTAAATATATTTTAGTATATTTGTATATCCACATATACCATATATAAAAAAACTGTAACAGTCATTATATCTACTTCAGCATTGCTTTAATCAAAATGATTTTGTATCTACGTCCTATCCATTAAGATTAATGGATCATGAAAATGGATTTAGAGTACTGTTTTCTTCAACACTTTTCTGCATTCATATTATACATCCATAAACATCACCGCCACCACCGACATCTAAATAACAATCACATAATTCACCATAAAATAAATAAACAAACTGAACTCAACAACGTCATCGCTCATTTAAATCCGACCCAAATGCACGGAATCAGCATAATCGCCGCTCGCGATTGGCTTCGACAACTGTCATTTATCAAGCGCAAAACTTTTCACCCTTCACACTGACTTCTGGCGAAAAATACCGGGACTCCGCTGCTGAATAAAATATTTGTTTTCGACGCGATCGTAATTACTTCGCCAAATATCCATTAGCTGTGACGTGATGGGAGTTGAAACGCTAAAAGATGTGGACAATTAATGCAGAAACGTCACGCGTTGAACGGAACGGATTGACGTCTTAATGACTTGTCTGTCTTGTTTGTCTGATGTCTGTTTAAAATAAATACAATCCTATCAAATATTGTACTCAATAAATCAATTGGGGAACTTTGAACGTTACTAGTTAAGTTATACATGGCTTCTTGAACTCACGCGGCGATTAAGCGCCAGTTTCTAATTACTCGTATTAATTCATAAAAAGTTTTTTTTTTCTTGGGATAGATATCACAAGGTACTCATTATTTGAAATTAAACTAATTTAATGAATTAAACTTGCGTATAATTATTGTTATTCTAAATTCTTTAGAGACGCGACGTTTCGAGCGCTCTTGGTCACGGGCAAGATTAAAGATGACAGTTGTCTTCATAAAAAAGTTAATTCCATAAAATTAGTTCTATTTCAAATGTGTAGTGTTCGCGCAAATAATAGACAACACTATAACTCATTATTCCCATAAATACATAGTAATGATGACCTTGTAAAAAAATTTAATATAAAAAACATATCCGTATTCTTAATTACCAGAAATTAAAATTGTATTCGAGTAAAGTAATGATGATAGAAGTCATAAAACTACACACCGAAAATAAAGTTAACCCCATACTAAATGCCCAAGCTATAAAGCGAGCAAGTTTCATTTATAACGCTATGAAGCGTGATAAGGGGACGGTGTAAATTTTATTGTCTCAAGCATCATTAACTTGTGCAATTCGTCACTCGCAATCTTGCGATCTTCGAGATTTTGCCTGTTGTTTTTTCTTTTCCCTCTTTTAATTTCCCCTAAAAGGCGTTTTAATGTGTCACCGTGAAACTCCCGCGGATATTGTTCCCTTTTAGACCCGAAGTTAGAAGAATTAATGCGACTTTCAATGTGACACCTTGACCTTTATGTTATACTTAAGGCTCTAGTCTTGAATTTCTGGCTAATATGGACAGCTGTAAAGGTATGCATAAACAATAGGGCTACTTTGAAATTATAATCCTCTCTAAGGGGTAAGCAGATTCCATGAAGCAAATGGGACCTTGACCCACTTTTAGCGCGAAAGAAAATTCAATTGGGAATTCAGAAACATGGAAAATAAAATTATCGATATGTTCATTACGTAGGCGTACACATACTAAGACACAAAAATTATTATTATAGCATAAAAATATTGCCGTATTAATCATTTTACATAGAAATTAGGATATCTTTTAACATGGAGGCATTTGCATTATGTTAACTACATACTTAAAGTTACAAGTACCACTTCATACGCCTGGATAGCTCAGTGGTTAAAGCAACCGACGCGATATCGGGATTTCCGGTGGTTCAAGTCCCCGTTCAGGCGGGGTCATGAATGCGAATTTTTTCAAATTTTAAATTTACATTGAGCTTTAAGAGCACAAAAACAACAAATAAAAACATTTGTCAATTTTTACACAATATATAATTGTTTTAGAATCAGTTTGTTCGAAAACCCACGTTCAGCGTCTTCTTAAGACTTAAGACTCTTAACCCTTTACAGCCAAAAACAAAAACCAATAAATAAATGTCAAAATTCGCGAAAAGTTCTAATTTACAACCTTCTTAATCGTCCAAGTAGGAGTCAAAAACACTGGCCGTAAAAAATATAAATAACCACTAATGACTTCTAAAACGGCGGAACGTAAAACAAAAAACGTCTGCTTAGCCCCTATCTCCGTGAAATGTGACACAGAAAAGCGTTGTCCAAAAGTTGCGAGTTCTGTGGGAATTCGAATAATAAAAACGTCAGGCCGGGCTAAGTTTATTCGCCGTGATTTATATGCATTTCGGGAATCGTCCGGGACTGTTTAAGTGTTGACCCATTTATTTTGGAGTTGCTGGCTGAAAAAAAGTTTTCCTATGGGCACGCCTCTTTACTTTCGTAATTGAATGTTACTCAAGACGCGGGGACGGCCATCGCGAATTCGTTAAGGCCGTGTTCTCTGAATTGCAAAAAGGACAACCTTTTTGTTTTAGTTAGTATAATTTTCCCTCTTATGGAGATGATTTTCTTAACGTGAAATGTTTTTCGTACACATTCCAGATATCTGAATTAAAAAGTCAACAGGAATGTTGTGCTAAGACTGTTTTTTTCTTAGCGGATGATCTTAAAATGTTGACGTCCTGATCCCCGTCCGAAGGTGTTTATCGCATAAACCATTACTCCCTTATAGTGAAGTCAGATAAAAACTACCAAATGTCCAAGAGTGACTTGGTCTCGTGTACCATTTAATTTATCTGTATTCTTAGCGCGAAAGATAGAATGACAAGAGAGACATAGTTAATTTTTTTTTAATTACACTAGTAAGGATTATGATACAATTTTACTTTTAACGCATAGCCTAAAATACAGCAAAATACGTATTAACACTTATTAAACAGTCAGATCGCAAGCCGCCGTGGCCCGGGAGGCCCGTTCATCAAAACCGCCATAATCTGGTTCCACCCCGACGTAGACGCATTGAACGATATTTTTTATTCATTCATTCATTCGTATTTTTTATTTCGCTTACGAGCCAACGCACTTTGCTCGCTGTCGAGTTTCGCCGAATTTCGTTACGGAAATGTTACTAGGAAAATTTGTGTTATTTTTCAGCTCTATGATTCTGCCCGTGTTTTTTTTTTTCGTTGTTGTTGTATTTTTTATCTAGCGAGCGTATTTTTTTAATTGCCACCGAAAATTAAACGCTTTACGATTGCCTCGGGAATATCCAAAGAATACATGGTCACTCAATTATAGGTTACACCTATACATTAACATTATGTAATATTTAACTTATACGATTTTAAATAATCATGTAACAAAATAATAAAAAATCGTCTCGTATCTTTGATTGCTGAAAAAAGCAATATTTTTTTTTATTTGTTGTTTATAATGCTATTAAAGCTCAATGTAAATTTAAAATTTGAACAAATACTAATTACCTGGATAGCTCAGAGGTTCGAGCAACCGACGCGATATCGGGAGGTCCGGTGGTTCAAGTCCCCGTTCAGGCGGGGTCATAAATGATAGATAGATAGATAGATAGATAGGACATTTATTCACATTCAAGTTGACACAAACACAAATAAAAACATAACAGCGAGAAAATTAAAATTACATAACAGAAAAGGTACAATAAATAATATTACAATTGAAGAGGCTAAAATTAATACATGTAAAATTTACATAGTATACAGTGACGAAAATGTACATTGCAAAATAAAACACAGGATTAATAATTTTTTGGAATATTTGTGTCACAACAATGCGAATTTTTTGAAATTTTAAATTTACAAAAGCAATATTTATTACTTACAATTATCGCCTTTTTCATTTTCATGCATCGATGGAAAGTCACATAATGTTGGTCTAGTCTCTTCTTAAATAGCCTATCAGTACTCTTTTCATTTCTCAGTCAACATCAATTCAGTTCGACGCTATTAACCAATCATGAAGTCGACAAAGTGTCGTATTCAAAGTTATCATTCAGATCGGTCGGGATTACTGAAAGCTCGTACACGTTACAAAGTATGTTTAATCTGTAACTGGACACATTGTCACACAGGGACATAGAGGATATTGGGCCAGGTGTCAATATAATCTGAGCATCGCATCATCGCATCGATGTATGCAGGGTTACCGATTATGAGACTGAAATGTTGTGTACGTGCGAGTATTTATGTTCGTAGTTATTAAGTGAACACTGAACAATGTTTTGTGTAACGATTTGGAACGAAAATGTTAAAAACCAATAATTAAGTTTTCCGTAACGGCGTTATATGTTTCCCCGTCATATATCCTTGCTACTCGTGGGAACGCAATGACCTTGTTAAAACAATGCACACGGCAGAATGTAGGCGACGTGGTCCACAACCCGTCACGACACGTTTCCCACAGAGGTGAAAAATGGATCGCTGGAAGTGATCTTATTTATTTTATTTATTTTATTTGCCAGAATTTCAAAATTACTTCTATGGAATGTAGTCATACTTAAGAGAAAATATAACTAATTAAATAAATATTACAACAACAGTTCAATTACATTGGTGTGATTCCGCAATATTTTTTAAGCTCAGGAACAACAGTGGTATACACCTGCGTAATATATAAATAAGAAAAAGAAAATAAACATTTGGCTTGTTTTTTTTTATTTATCTAATTCGTGGACCCTTATCTCGCACGGTGTCGTACCGTCCCCAAGCGGGAAAATATTTTTTTGTTTGAGCACTTTTATTCCGTGTCTAAGTTGTATATTTACCTGTTCGAGTACACCCGTATTTGCAAATACGTATATTGCTTCTGGTATTTGTTACAGGGGCCGTATTACGACCTCTTAATTCCAGTCAATTAAAGAATGGGCAGCGACTAACTTCGTGTTTCTGGTACACTTAGTTGTGCGCTATGGTTGTGGAATCATACAGACTGACATAACCCCTCCATCATCCATGTAAAGTTTCAAAAGAAGTGTAGTAATAACAGCTCTTTATCATATACCCATTTGATGCCCATTTTTAAATTGACTGGAATTAAAATGCTTTAGTTCGCCCCCCAGGTGCCGCAGACAAAGTAAAAGAAAAATAATTAAATGTACGGGACTGACATTAGACTGACCACATGATTTATCGCGTCAAATGTCAATCCCATACATTTTATTCTTTTCAAACTCCGTTAGCGTTTTGATATTGCTAATTTGTCTATGCCCTCAGAAGTGTTTGAGTAACTTAGTACGAAATCAGATCAATATACCAGCGATTTCGTTTCTTTTGACATTTGCATATTATATTTCCCGATGGCAGCCCTGTGATCACAAAATGTTGTTTCGGAGCTTGTTAGCGTGGCATAGCGCGGCTGGTCGCCCAATAACCGCTCGAATGTGTGTGACACGGATTGCTGTACCTAGGAGTACTGGCGTATCGATAAATCAGCGTACTAGCGTTTTTTTCCCGTGTCAAACTAGAAACTCTTACCGTGATCGACAAAAGTGTGATTGAGTAAGCTTAGTAAATTCTTACGAGCTTTATTTTCATTAGCATAAGTACCTTTGGATATACTCGTAAGCTATGCTACATATTTATATTGTTTCCTCCTTGTATTTAAAAAAAACGTCGCTCAAATAGGCCCCAGCTAGAATACCAGTGCCCCACAGCGGTTTCTTGTCGTTGAAGCATATCCTGAGGCTGGGACTTATATGACCACAAATTAATGATCAATGTTGTGTTTTTATGATATATTTATTTTCTCTTTTGTGGTTAATAAACATATTTTATTACTATTCTTATTCTTCTCGTATTTACTCAGGTAGCCTTTGGCTCTTAGCCGCCGCGCTGCCGAAATAATTCGTAATCTTGTTGCTTCGCTCGCCGTTAGATGTATCTAGAAATATATATATGATACTTTAGGTAAAATCTACACTTTAATACGGACAATATTCCATCGGTTACTAACGATAGCGAATACCTATCGAGTTACATTATCGGTTTATCGATAGCCGCAAGCCTCACATTGTTCACTCTAGCGGGGAAAGCTTTATTAATACCACATGCAATATTGACACCGCAAAATTTCATTAATAGACAACCAGCGTCTGTGTTTGCATGTTTATTCTAAATTCAGGCTTACTGCACACAAATTTACATACAAATTATGTATCTTCCTTGTAATACCCGGGATAGGTGTATGGAGAACTAAGCTATTAGCGCAATGTTGTCTTGATGGGAAATAAGAAATTGTTTCTAGTACCTAGTACACCCATTTCTACTCTGGAACTCGATAAAGATTAGTGAAACATATTTTAGTGTAATTCACGTCTTTACCTACCTATAATATGCAATGATTTTTTTAAAACAATTAGATAATTGCTCAATTATCTAATTGTTTTTAAAAAAATCATTAAGCGCTTATGGAAAATAAGGGCTCGCTTATTTTCCATATTTAGTAGGTTCTAAATTTAAAGTTTACAAAACAACACGGATACAAAAACAAATATTTTAAATCCGTTTATGTACGATTGCCGAAGATATCGGTGACATACACAAAAATAAATACATACCGTCGAATTGAGAACCTCCTTCTTTTCGTCGGTTAAATATCTAAATAAATATCTGGGAAATTTCCACATACGGTCATATGACCCCAAACTAAGCAAAGCTTGTACTATGGGCGCCAGAGATTGATAAAATTTTAAATACATACTTAAATTCATAATCACACCCAGACACGGAACAAACACCGATGTTCATCACACAAATATTTGTCCCGAGTGGGAATCGAACCCACGACTCTTGGAACCACCAGCCAGGGTCACTAACCACTCTTCCACTGAGCCAGTTAATTAAATACTGCCAAATATTGAACTATATTTTCAGCATTCTACCGAAAGTTGATCAACCACGATCTGCGGTTAACATTATTGAATTCCAAACAAATGAAAGAACTTAAAATACTTTTATTTTCGCTGACCTTTTCTTGTGTCGACCCTTTTCAATTCGCAAGTTCTACGACCTTGATAGTTTTATGATGTTATGTGATGCTTGTATTTACCTATATTCCCTTTGAAGTGGGGAGTCAAAGGAATCAAATGTCAAGGGCGTTTACTTTCAATAAATCGGATTATGGGTCTGAACACGTGTATCGTTATCTAACCATGGGGTTTAGACAAAGTAACAATATCAAAACGATAACGAAGTTCGAAAATAATAAATGTATAGTGTGACTGGCTCGGTGGAACAGTGGTTAGTGACCCAGGTTCACTACCTACGGTTCCAAGAGTCGTGGGTTCGATTCCCACTCGGGACTATTATTTGTGTGACGAACATCGGTGTTTGTTCCGTGTCTGGGTGTGTTATTAAATATATTTAAGTATATTTGTGTATCTACTGTCGTTTCGGATTTCCGTAACACAAGTGCTTAAGCTACTTACCACGGGATCAGATCGATGTATGTGATGTTGTGAAATATTTATTTATTTATTTATAGGATTGACCACGTGATTTATCGCGTCCAATGTCAATCCAATACATTTTATTCTTTTCGAACTTCGTTATCGTTTTAATATTGTTACTTTTTCTACGGCACCAAATCAGAAAGTCTTAATTATTTTTACATGCTAGATATTGACACTTTCATCACTTTGAACAGTTCAAAAGATTCTTAACGTCTTTAAAATATTTTATGTTTCAAGCGTTGCGTTTGATTCTTGATCTTATTTTTAAGCTGTAACACAAAGTAAGTAATTACCCACGTTATATCTAAAGAACACGTCGTAATAAATTAATTAATAGGTATTTATTGAGAGGGGAACAATTGTTCGCTATTTTTGTTAATCGTATCATATTCGTATATCGTAGGAGCGATAGCGAATATTTAATTAGGCCGTATTTACTACTGTCGATGTATTAACAAAGTATGATAGCTAAGTATCAGTGACTGCTCCTAAAAAGAGAGACTGTTTGAAGGAGAACTTTGCCCAGCAGTGTAACATGAGTTAAATAAAAAATAAAATCCACACTATTTCTTCAGTGTCCACGAGCTGTGAAGAATTCTAAATACTTATGTTAGGTATCATAATATGCTAGGTTTAATAGTAATAAATATAGTATATGGTACTTTTTGCTATGGCACGCCCAAACTGTGTGACTTGGCTTTTTTACAATGTAGGTATGTATAACATGATGATTCGTTTAAAAAGAGCGACTATCGAGTTTCTTGCCGGAGTCTTCTCGGTAGAATCGGCATTTCGAACCGGTGGTAGAATCTTATTATTACTAATGTGACGATTTATAAGTGCATGTAAATTGCCTATATAAATAAAGACATTTTGATTTTGATTTTGATCCATCAAAATATATCTTAAATGTCTCGTATTGGCGAAAATAATAGACAATTCTAGAATATTCCAAGTTTGAGTCGAAAACACATCAACCTAATCACATCAGAAACACTTTTGATCAATAGCAAGCCACTCGTTATAATACTCTTCGACGTATTTAGGGCTTTCGGGCCGTAATCCTTAAGCGTCGACCTAGTTCAGTCCCAAATTATCAGTGTACGTTTCCTTGCGGATTTATCGCTCTGTTGCACATACATTGATTGTTGCGGTTCCGTACACGGCGGTTATTAATCGAGGAGCCCTCGATGTATCCACGACACACGCCAATTTATCACTCGTGTTTCACGCGTGTTTCGGAACGTGAAACTGGAGTGGACTGGGTGATCGCAGCGCTTAGAAATTCTGGGAGAGTTGCCGATATATCCTTTATTTATGTATTTCCACTTACTACAACGGATAGTGTAGAAAGTTTGGTTTTGAGAGTGCTATTGTCTAGGTAACATATTAATACTCGGGGCTCGAGATAATTTCATGCTTTTATGTATGAAAAAATTTTAGTCATATAGCGTTTTTTTTTCTTCAGCTAAAGCATATTTCACTGTTGATTAATCTGAGCTATCTAATGATCTTACACCCACAGTAAAAAAAAAAACTTTTGTCGAACGATCATTGTAACGTTGCATGTAAAACCATTGCATCTTATCTGGCATAGTGCAGTAAAACCACTATTCCAAACGATCGGACGGAAATGGTTTGTGCATAAGTTCAACTTGACATACTTCCGAAGAAAGTGGAGTAGTGATACTTACCAAGTACAATTTTGTAGTTCCTTTTAGAGAAAGTCTTAATAAACTGACTTATTTAAATAGGCAAGGTCCCTGACACCATCTTCCAATACAAGGCAATCAAAAACTATATACTAATGGACTAACAACATAGTAAATATCCCGGACAGTTTCAGTTTTCTAATGTGTGTAACCATGACAGTTTAAAATTATATAATATACTAATGGGTCTACATACGATCAAAAGCTTTGTATCGCGTACAGTCTCTGATTATCTAGTTTTCAATGTAATGGAATGCGAAAGTCTAAAATATTATGAAAGCAATCAAAATACAACCCAGTAACTTCTCGCGCGAGATAATATCATCGCATAATACCTCAACATATTCTGCCGCCGCCATCTTTGCGGGAATATATTAGACTGTTCTAAATAGGTTACCTTCCTTGGCTGGCAAAAAGCGTATGTTCTTTAATAAAAGCGACATAAGTCATAAAGCATGGGCGGGGCGCGCGGGGCCAATTCATCACGGACTCTATCAGCTGGCCGGGGATTACAGTGGTTTTTTTTTATCTTATCTAACCCCGGGATGGGGCTAGCGTCTGTATTCATTACTTTTGTTTTGAATTGTGACTTCCTTCTTGGTAGCAAGAAATAGACGGTAGGTCGAGCCCGTCTTTGCTAAAAATGTTGCTCGTCTGTATATCAGTTTGACTTATTAAATACATATTAAACTCCAAAGAAGATGAGAACACATAACTTTTTTTTGTGAAACGTCATAAAATGTATAAACAAACAAAAATGGTTGAATTTTAGTTGAGTTTATAAGTGTTCAGGACATTATAATAGGATAATAGGCAGTATGTATCACATATAGGTACAATGGATGTTGTCTAACTTCAAGAACGCAATAGCCAGTTTGAATTGTGTTTGTGTTACCATTATTCGATTTCATATTGTACAAATAGTGGTCACAATATGAAAATCAACAGCAATCAAACACTATTGACTGTATACCAAACACTATTGTTAAGAGTGTACCCATTCAAATCACTCATTTGTAATTAGGGTACCTGTTTGTGTGCCATTTGTGTATAATTAAAAACTAAGTTTATATTTTCGTTCTTGTTTCGTTATTTTTCAATGGGGGCTACCGCGTGTGAGAAATTCACTAGATGGCAATACGTAGGCGTGAGGTCTAACTGCAGCACGATTGGTTATTTTTGACGTGACATTGACAGACATGTCAATATTCACCAATCATGCTGCAGTTGGACCTCACGCCCACGTATTGCCATCTATTGAATTTCTGATACGAGTTAACCCCCATTGTTCTAAAATTTTAGACATCAAACGCAAAAGAACCGCTCTAGAGGAACATCTTTTGTTTATTAATATAATTCGTTCCTAAAAGTTACACACATATTTTGTTTAGCACCGTACCCGTAGGCCATGAAAACGAGGCAGTAACCCATTGTGACGACTGACACTTTGAGGGTTTTTTTTTAAACCAATATCACCCAATACAGACCAAAGAATCCGTTACGATAATGAATGTAAAACGTAACAAAAACTTCATTCCCCATCTCTCCTGTCAATAAGCTTATCGAAGCGCCCAGCCCAAAATGAATAAGTCAATATTGGTAGAGTGCACTTATTAATAAAATTCCAGCATATTTTCAATGGAAACATAAAGAGACGTCATTAAATTGGTACTCGTACGGGCAGCGTCCATTACCGAAACGAATTTCCGGGCGTACACGGTCCTGTGTCGGTAGAATCGCGTAGATTCGCTCCACGGCCGATATTACGACAATTTTCAGCCAGGTAATCCGGAACATTGCTTTTGTTGCTTATTTTTGAACGTACTATTGTGTAAAATTAATGGCCGCGAGTCCTTTTTGTCATTGGCTCTGTGATATAGTGCGACAAGGATATTTTGGCACGTGGATGACATCGACAGGGGGGCGTGGGTAAGACATTATTGTTGCCAGTTTGAGAAAACTTTCTTGGTTTTAGGGAACTGTTCTTAATCTTGTCTCCGTATTCCATAATTCAATTTCAACTTATGAAATTGTTGGATGAAAGGATTTAAACCTAATATTATTATTATAATCTTAAAAATGTAAACCATTCTGGAATCAAATAAATTTCACGTATTAAATTCGTGTATTTTACAATCCTAAACATAATTATTTAGATATCCGTCGTTTTGAGGTCTTCACAGGCCTCGTGATCACAGGAAGACTAAAGATAATACGATGACACAGAACGCACATTATCTCTGGTTTTGCAATATGTTGTTGTTTTTAGCAGGGCTGGCAAAATATATCTTTAATAGGAATCCAAGCATTTGACTCTCACAAGTGGCGCGTTAGTTCCGAATTTTGAAAAATTGTTTATATAAATTAATAAGTCGCTTAGTTGATGAATCAAAGTGATTCACAAATTAATATAAGGAATCGAACTCGCAACTCTTGGAACCGTAAGTCGTGAGCCTGGGTTACTAACCACTGTTCCACCGAGCCAGTCAAAATAAATAATAAATATAATAAATATTACACAATATCACATACATTAATCTGATCCCGTGGTAAGTAGCTCAAGCACTTGTGTTACCGATATCAGAATCAACAGTGGATACACAAATATACTTAAATACACTTAATACACACCCAGACACGGAACAAACACCGATGTTCGTCACACAAATATTTGTCCCGAGTGGGAATCGAACCCACGACTCTTGGAACCGTTGGTAATGATCCTGGGTCACTAACCAATGTTCCACCGAGCCAGTCTTAAAATACTTCTAGTTCAATATCATAGTTTTTATTGCGAACTAAGTGTTGTTACAGGTATTATTGTTAAACAGGACCTTTAATACTTAGTTACCCTTGTCGGATAATGCAATTCAACCCACTTACTATCAACTGTCCGTTTGTCCGCAGGTTCCCAGTGACAGCTGACATGGCGCCCGTGAGCTCATTGCTCGTGTATTACGTCACGGAGGCCGGCGAGCCTGTCAGTGACGTAGCTAGCTTCCACGTGATGCTGCTCCATAAGGAGGTAAGGAACTTATTATAATTTTAAAACAAGTAATGACGTCATCGTAAGTGTCTATGTTATCAGTGGGGGTTAACGGTGGGCCTTAAACGGGCACTGTTTGTTAGAATTTTTCATTGGCACCAACACATCATCATCATTCTCCTGCCCTTGTCCCACACTAAGTGGGGTCGGCGCAACATGTATATTTCTTCCACTCGGGCCTGTCATTAGTCATCTCTGCGTGTACTCCTTTCACTCCCATATCATCTCTCACGCAATTCATCCATGTCTTCTTCGGCCTTCCTCTACTATTACGTCCATTGACATTCATACTCATCGCTGTTCTAGTCACATGGCTTTCTTCCCTCCTCATAACATGCCCGTACCAAGCTAAACTTGCACTTCTCACCTTTTCTAAAATTGGTGCAACTTTCAGACTTCCCCTTATATATTCATTCCTAATCTTGACCAACCTTGTTACTCCACACATCCATCTCAACATACGCATCTCATTTGCATGCATCTTCCTCTCTTCAGTCTTTTTCATTGCCCAGCACTCTGATCCATACATCGCGACAGGTCTGATGACCGTTTTGTAAATTTTCCCCTTAAGTTTAAGGGGCATTTGTGGGTCACAAGTTGTTCCCGAGACCTGTCGCCACTTCATCCATCCAGCATTCATTCTATTCTTAACGTCTCGATCAACATTGGCACCAACACAATAAGGTTCAATTACGGTGGCATTATAGCCTGAGCCTTATAAAGGGTTAAAGTTATTAACTTTTTTCCATCCTAAGTTTTTAGACTTTCGCGTTCCATTACACTAATATTAGTCCGTTGTTTCGACCGGGTTACAACAATCATGAATGCGAGCGGACTGACAGTAAGTCGGGCCGTAAGTAGCTATGTATTTGCTACTCCTAATTACGTGTGTAGACCCATAAGGACTAATAATAGTTCTTTCAAACTAAAGGTCTAGCACACGTATCAACTCATGGAACATAAACTTATCAACTCTGGCTTTCATATGAAAGCCAGAGTCGATTACGTTGCGCTGCAGGTAGTTTCATACAAAGAATATTCTTTGTATGAAACTACCTGCAGCGCATACTACTCGGTGTTGTAACGTAATCGACTCACCTTAACGTGTGAGGAGATACAGTGACAATTCCCTTCCGATTCGATATGTGTGCTACGACCTTAAACCAGCAATCTTGTTGTCTAAATTCTGATGGAGTATATTGGCTATGACGGCCAATTTTATAAAGGTCAGTCAAATGCGCGGAACATGCTATATTGCACAAGTAAGTATGCAAAAATCAGGCGTAGAACCGACAACCGCTGGGGTAGACGAGTTCTGGAGTGGATACCGCGTCTCGGCAAACGTAGTGTAGGACGCCCGCAGGCCAGGTGGTGTGACGATCTGCGCGGGACGGCTGGTAGGAGCTGGATGCGAGTGGCCGAGGATAGAGAGAAGTGGCGTGCATTTGGAGAGGCCTATGTCCAGCAGTGGACAGGTATGGGCTGATGATGATGATGAAGTATGCAAAAATTAGAAAACTGAGTGCATTTAGCACTCTGTTTTCTCATTCTCAAAAGTCATTCTTACCTAATACTTTGGTGAGACCAAGGACCAAGGACTGAGACTCTTACCCCTTCTCAAACCTCAGCACGTTCAACGTATTCTTCTTAAACGAATGTTAATCTATTTAGATTAACATTATCCTTTATCTAGTTGAAACTCCAAATAGAACCATAATCCACCTTATACCCCAATTTATGATTGGAACAAGGAAGTATGATATTGACATATTTCCAATTACTCGTAAAAGATAAGTTAATTTTCCTAAAGTCCCACCAATAGACATGACCGAGATAAGATTAACATGATGTACGCATTTCCGAGTAGTAAGAGCGTCCGCTCTACAAAAGTTACTACTATTTTTTATCCTAAGAAGAAGAAGAATACATTTCTTCTACAATCATGTTATCCTCCGTTAAATAAACAATATATTCATCTAAATATTAGTCTTTATGGGTCTACACGCGTTATTAGGAGTAACAAATAACTTAGCTACTTACTGCCCGATGTTTCGACTGGGTTGCACCAATCATGGTCGCGAACGAACCGAAATGATGAAACGTCGGGCAGTAAGTAGCTATGTAATTTACTACTCCTAATAACGCGTGTAGACCCATAAAGACACATATTTAGTGTAACGGTACGCGAAAGTCTAAAAACGAATATATTTATCATCAACCCAAATGCTTACCCACTGCTGGGGCACGGGCCTGTCCTAAATTAGGGCGATAAAGATTTAGTCAATCACCCTGGCCAAGAGTTGGTGGGTTGACTACACAATCTACAAATTCTTCGTAGGTGTGCAGGTTTCCTCACGATATTTTCCTTCACCGTTAAAGCGTCGAATAATCGTACATATGAATTTCAACTCAGTGGTACGAGATGGGTTTTGAACTGGCGACTGCATGGTAAGCAACGACCTTAACCACTCGGCCATCGACGCTTTTGAAAAATGTTTTATTCAAAGCAATTTACACAACACAGTAAAAAGTTAAACAAACACCTTGATCCATCATAAATCCAATATTCAATTAAAATTTCAGCAACAATACTGTAAATATGTCGTACGTGAGTAATTTCAATGCAAAAATACGGATTTATTAGTGTATTAAATATTATGATTTCGCCCCGAAAGCCGAAAATCATCGTAACATTGTATAAATATTCATGTTCGTCCAATATTTGCCGAAGCTCGCGTTTGCGCGACCTTATGAATCCATACTGTGATGTATTCTGAGTATGTCGGATTAATAATGGAGAGAACCTTTTTCTTTTTTCACTTCTCATATTAAAATGACTTCTTACTTAGGTATAGCTAGATTCCATATTCTTGTTTAAGAAGTACAATACAGTAGAATATCATTGAGACTAATAATTATGTTGAAAGGATTTATGTATAACCGGCACAACAATAGCCGATTTAGATCTAAATATTGTTTTATGACATAAATCTAAAAATATCAGTATAGGCTTCTCTCATATTTAAAAAAAAGATGATAAATAATTATGAAAATTTAATAAGAGTAGGAGCCCAATGAACAGTCGATTAAACAAACCAATAAGTATTTAGTAAAACTCATACTATTTAAACAATACAAAATCTAATGATAAAAAAACCGTTTAAAAAAGAATATGGTCGTTCTAAATATGAAGTTCAAAATAATTCACCTGTATATCTGCCACGTCAAAGCTACAGCAGAAATAATTAGCAAATCCAGTGCGTCTCACAGCAATGAAACAATTTGCTTCACAATGAGTCGACAAACATGGAGGGTTGTATGAAAACATTTGATCCAACCGACAGTTAATTACGCTTCGCAAACGCTGTGCTATCCCGTTCCTCGTAGCAGCTTTGATTAAGTTTCGCCTATTAAACAGAAAGCACAGGAGAGTGTACCAAAAATAAAAATATAAAAGTGTCAACCTATTGTCGCACACGTACCACTGTGTTTTTAAATTTGATACGATTATTCAACGCGTTAACGGTGAAAGAACACCGTGAGGAAACCAACGAAAAAATTCTAAGGTTGTGTAGTCGACCAAACTGTAGTTGACCAGCGTGGTTGACTAAGGCCTAATCGCCCTAGTTTAGGGTAGGTCTATGCCCCAACAGTGAGGACGTATATGGACTGATGATGATGATGATGAACCTATTGTTGAAAACTAGTTGATTTTGCTTAAAATAAATTTGCATCAGAGTCTTAATTGTTGCACTTAGGCCTCGTTAAAGCGAATAACAATCAGACTTGATCTTTCTACCGTACTAATCTTACTAAATCGCAACGATTACTTGGTCTCGCAAAATATCCTCACTGAATAAGGCTACTCGTATTCAGGCAATTTGCTCAAACGGCAACTAAGCGGGTAGAGAAGCAATAGATGCCGTTTAAAATGGCGTGCATCTCTTGCAATCAACAATGTACCGTTAAATGAGTCGGCAAATACGTCGCATGAAGCCATTCAGGTCTTCCACCGCTAGCAATTACGCTTTGTAAACGTTATTCCAATTTCACGCAAGTCTCGTCAAGGCTGTAATGTAAACATAGACGGGTTAGTAGATGCAATCTTCATGAGTCGGCTGAATGTGAGCAGGATTTTCAGGGGCGTATTCGGTTAAGTGACTATGAAGGGGTTGGTTTGGTTGGTGTGTTGCTTTGTTGATAATCCATATTTGATGGCCCTTGAATGCGTAGTGTAGTAGTCAGATAGGCGGATGAAAATTGATACACGAAGTTGTTTGCTAAGAACCTTTTGATTTCTCAATTATTTGATTTGTTTAAACCTCGGTCCATAAATCGTTAGATGAAAAAATTTATCGGTTCGAAAACATAGCTTGGCTTGAAAGGAAAATAATAAAACCAGTATTCCTTGGTTTGGTTTAGCATTTTACTAACTAAATTTTAATGACATTTCAATGTTGACCACATTACCAAAATATCACTTTGATATTCCTTTTGGCTTGAAGACAGACAGCATTCATTTAACTGACAGGCTTTTGTTACACCATACCACTTATGTCACTAAGTTATGGCCATACGCGAAACCATTCAAAATTATTCGTGTCTTTTCTATAACCCCCTCGCCCGTCCGCGTATCGCGCCTCCCTTAACATCGAACTTTAACTTACTGCATTAAAATTTATACAAGTTAACCTACGGAAATCGATTGTAAGCAGCACTTCAAATTTCCTTGTATTGGCGACTGGCGTTTAACAGTCAACAGCCCTCACACAGTTAGATGCAATATTCATGAGCTAAATGTAAGCATAATTCCGGCTTACACTACACAAATATCAACGTTTCATTAGGAATTTAACACGACTAGCAGCTTACCTGCATATTTAGGAATATGATTTGCTTTCAAGTATGCTCCCGCGAGCTTGCGGTTTCTAGATTTCATAATGTATACGGGTCTCAGTCTGTACTACTACGCCGACTATACACACATCTCTATAATGGGTGTAGTATTTGAGCAATGAACTCCTTGGTTTGTATTATAATTTTCCAAGTTGTTATGTATATCTCAGGAATAAATTCTAAACGAATGTAGGTTGATCTTTTTTAAATAAAAGCCTTCCTTCAAATTCAACTTGTTTTTAAGAGTCTAGCTTTTGATTCAAAATGAACGTAACGCTGAAAACTTTACATCCAAATTCTGAATATTTATCTGTAATACAGACACTATATTAATATCTATTAATTATGAACGTCCGTTTTAATTAGAGGCAATAACGGTCCTTTCCCCGTTTCCGACCTTTTGAGGACACTTGCGACAAATTTCATAATTATTCGCCCTCCAATTAAGCTATTGAATACGGCAATAGCCGGATATAAATACTGGCTTGAGCCTACAGGTCAATTCGCTTGAAGAGGGAAATAAAAAAATATTTTTGTTACACTCAAATGTTTCGGTAGCATTGGAAATGTTTGATGATTCCAATTGTTATTGTAATTTCAGGATCTGAAGTGCTCATTAGCTTAGCGGTGAATTTGTTGAAGCGGCGTTATTAGCCAACATTTTAAATGGTGCTTCTAATAATAAGTAAAGTAGGTAACGATAAATATCGTAGCCGTTTATACTCGTTTTTATTTAACAGTTCCTATTCTTAGTACTGTCTATTATTTGCGCGAACAGTACCTACCAATTCTTGTTCAAGGATTACCTACCTATTAATAAATCGGTATTGTATTATATACTATAATCTCTAACATTTGCTCATCATTGATGTCGGTTTTCTACAAACTACTAATCGTATTAAGATGTGTTTTGAAGCTATTGAATTTAATCACTAAAAATTTTATAAGTATTATCAACACTAATAAAAATATATATGTAATTTTATAAAAAGTAAATGTGTAATTTTAAATTTTTTGTAAAGGAATATGTGCTCGTTCTACAAAAACAAAAAGAAAGGATCAAATCAAAATTAATTTACAGAACACAACTTTGTGTTAAAATTTCATTTTCATTCAATATTGATGGAATTAATCAAAATCTTTTTCGAGCGGAGAATATTTATTGGACTTTCGGTACCCTTTGCCGCTGGCTGGCTTCTATTGCGGAAACTTTTCAAAATTGAACCCCCGAATTCTTACGGCACCACATCAATTACCAGGGAAGGGAACCCGTGACAATCGGTCCGTAACGATGGGCTTAATCAACGGTCTAATGAAAGGCGTCAGGGTTTAAGGGCTGCTATCAGAACCGATTGCGTTACCACAAACCGAATCGGGATAGATGTTGAGTTTTGTGGTTTTGTTAGGAAATTTACGAAATATAGTATTACTTGTAGGTGTTTGAAAGCTTAATGCTTTATTCGAGGAAAACATACCACTATATTTTATATACCTGATCAGTCCATCATTAAAGAGTAGCTTGCCCCTGACCCTTAAGCTCTACATTTAAGATATGACACGGAAGGTAGCGCTAGGACCCATTTTCGGTCATAGACATACTTATAGAGCTACTGAAATACATACATAAATGAAACCAAGATTGCTTTAGATTTTAAGCTTGCTAAGGTATTAACAGGAGTTGTATACGTAGATGTAAAAATGATCACAGGATCCTTTAGCATTATTTCTTGCCGGTGTCTTCTCGGTAGAATCAGCGTTCCGCACCGGTGGTAGAATCACTTATCTATTTACTGTACTGACGATATGTAAGTGCATGTAAATGCCTACATAAATAAAGGAACTTTAACTTTGGCTGCTATTAAATTCGTAATTATACTTGTTATCAGGTCGCAGTGGCAATAGAAGAGAGGCGGTGGTGGTATCCCCGAGCTACCCTTCAGCTGAGAGTCCTCGCGCCACCGGACTCTACAATGTGTCTGATCGGCGCGCGCGCACCGCCCGATGCACGCTTTGACCCGCACCAAACGTAAGTTCAAATAAGCATTCATCGTCAGCCCTCAGGAGGCGTCAGTAGTCAGGGAATACCAGTCACAACTATCCGACCGGTGGTTGGTGAACGGTATAAGGATAAGCGACCCCGGCTCCTCGAACTATCGACTCAGTCCAAATCATCCGAGGCGATAGTATTCTTCCTCCCCTTTTCCTTCCCCCGTCATATATCCTTGCTACTCGTGGAAACGTAATGACCTTGTTAAAACAATGCACAAGGCAGAATGGCGGCGACGTGGTCCACAACCCGTCATGTCACGTTTCCCACAGAGGTGAAAAGTGGATCGCTGGAAGATCTCTGCCTACCCCTCTGGGAAAAAGGCGTGATTTTGTGTTTGTATGTATATCGTCAGCCCTTTTACGTAGGGAACGGGCCTCCCCTAAACTAGGGCGTTAAGGCCTTTGTCAACCACGCTGGCCGAATGCGGGTTGGTTGACTACACAACTTAAGAATTTCTTTGTAGGTGTGCACTGTGCAGGTTTCCTCATGTTTCCCTTCACCGTTAAAGCGTCGAATAATCGTAAATATGAATTTCAAACTTGAAAACACAATGGTACGTGCCGGGGCTTGCACTGGCGACCTCTCGCATGACAAACAACGACCATAATTCGCCACTCGGCCAGTATTCGCTTGTTACGCAGAGTCAAAGCCGCGTAGTTGGAAATGGATAAGTGGACAAACTGAAAGCAAATATTTGCCGCTCACTGTGAGCCTACCTAGTGGGGATATGACCTTAAAGTAACAGTGGGGATATGACGTTAAAGTTAATTACTAAACTTGAATAACCCTGCACCATCGCCACGTTAGCTAGATGATAGCTGATCTTTTGCATATTAACCTAACTAACTAAGTGTGACTGAATAAATACATTTATTTCTTACTTTTCATTATTGTCTGATCTTGACAGGTTTCGCTTACAGCTACTTTTAATAGGATATTATGAAAAAAATACACAATTTTTGTTTATAAAAATGGATGATTTCATTGAGAAAGCAAAAAAAAAAACTTATTTAAAGAGATTGAGTTCTGCTTTAATGTAATTATTTTATTCATGGTATGATGTATATAGGCTGATTAATATACAAAGCCTTTGCATGAAACTCGATATCCAATACGCGTCTAATCACACTTGGGGCAACTCGAAGCCTTCTAAACCAATCATCCACCTTTCCCGGAAGTGCTTCAGAATTTTATTAGCATACAAAGACTACGCGGGGAGGCTAGTGATGTCGCCGTGTAGTCAATGAATGAACTCTATCGATATTCGTAATACTGTACGAGAGATCGCAGATCATATCGGGTACTATAAGGTTTATTTTAATACGTAACCAACAGGTTATACTTCTAGTTACACATTCAGATTTGTATAAGCACATAATATAATTGTTTGACCAATATTATTGTTATAGCTACATTAAGCTAAAAGGAGATATATCCATAAGTTATTATGTAAAAAATCTGCCTGTTAAATTAAATATCAATAAAATGACATCATGAGTAAATACCACGAACAGTTTTATTATTATATTTTATTAGTTATTGAACCGTTTTACCTATCCCCTAACGGATAACATCAATTTAATATTGAGTTTAGAAAAATAGGTTTTGGTATATTACCACGATAAAATAAAGTATTTTATTTACCATTTTTTGCTTGGCATTAAGATTTTCAAAAATTGTTTGTATCGATAATAACAACACTGAGGGCAGTACTATAGAGATATAAGAGTTCTTATAATAATTTCCCTTCCTGCTATCGGAAAATGTAACAGCGCAGTCCTTAATGAAGGCTTGTTGGTGGGCTTAATAATATAATAACAGAGTTTTATGTAAGAGGATAATTGTAATTTGATATAAAAAATTGTAGAATAATGATGCGTTTTTTTTCACAATCAAAATATACATTTACTTTCGAAAATATCAGCCAATTAGCTGAAATACCCATAAACATATTTTCATCGTTTTTCCCACCCATACACCCTTCCAATATTTAATATTAAAAGAAAAAAGTCTTTATGGGTCTACTCGTGATATTACGAGTAGCAAATACATAGCTACTTACAGCTTGACGTTTCGACTGGGTTACACCAATCATGGTCGCGAGCGAACTGGCGCCGCCAGTCTTCGTCTGCCATAGATAACTAGCCAAAAACGTGCACAATAACAAATCCACTGACTGAAGCAAATACGAATAATGTTAAAACCAAAACACTTCATCTTAAAGTGAAAACATACGTAGGAGTAATATGAAGTGAACCTTTTGTTTCATATAATCTCTGGCTATGCATTGTTCATTACGCTGTAATATTTTTTTTTGTTGATGGTTGACCCACCATGACTAACACGTTGGTGCTAAAGTACCTATAGTAGTAAAATATTATTTGATACTAGTTGTCCTCCTAGGATACTAGTTGTCCTACTAGGCCTAGGTACTAATCTACCCGTCCGCCAAATTTCCTCCTAATCAATGTGAAGTTTTAAGAAGGGTGTTTTTGTCAGACGAAATTTGTCCTTTATTCTACGCGAATTTCATCCGGATCGGATCCGCCTTCAAAATCCCAACACACACACACACAAAATTACAAAATAATATAATACGAACACTTATAATTTATAAACAAAACTTTATAACAACAAAGCACTGTGCGTATCTGCATGAAATACAAACGGTGTAGTACCTATAAAATATAAGGATTGTCTCTAATTTCTCTAGGATCCCATCGTCAGACCCTGACATTCTTATCATGGGATCAACTTGGGACCATCCTCTTTCCAACAAAAAAAGCATAATAAAAAACAGTTCATTCACGACGAAATTATCGGCGAACAAACATAAAAATAAAAAACAGCATACGAAAATGAAAAATCTAATTTTTAAAGTCGGTTAAAAACAGTTTCATTTGAAGACAGATCTAGTTTCAATTTAATATCGGAATATGCTCCCCTATACGCCCGCTCGTAGTCAGTGGCCAAGGATTGTCACGTATGACGGAGCGTTTCATCGCTCCAACTGGGATATTTACCGGAAATATTTGCTCTGCTTTCATCCGTCCGGAATTCTGACATGTGTCTGATAGGTTTTTTATTCGTTTCCCGATAGAGCATCTATACGATGAAGCAATATGACATGCCGAATCGTGTTCTTGTCAAAAAAGCTTTCTGGAAAGCGCATACAATACGTAAAATTATTTTCAAGACTAATATGCACGTTTTTTATGTAATTACTATTGTATTAATGACGAATTTATGAGTGCATTTATTAAAATGTTTTGCGGCCGCCCGCGACTTTGTCCGCGTATTAATGGGTTTTAGTGTTAATTTTTTTATTTATTAGCCAATGTTCATACTTTTTCACCCCCCCCCCCATGACAGGCATGGGGGTTGAATTAAAAAACAATAGTGATGGTGTCTCTCCGAACTACCAAGTTTTATAAACTTGGTAGGGGTCGGTCTCTGAACTGTTTTAAACGCTTTTAATGAAAAATAAGGCGTCCGACCGATTTCAGCCATGGCAGCCGATCTCAACTGAGATCAGCCAAGTGCGCAGGACATATTATAGTGATCAATTGTGCGCGCAAACACAAGTGAGACGGCAATCCGACATGACCGATGAGAGATCGGGCGCAAGACCACCGGCTTAACGTGCACGCGTTTAACGTTTTAACGCGCTTTAACATGACCCCGTCGGTCCTTACACAGCGCTTGCTACCACTAGACCAACGAGACAGTATACAATGAAATATACAATTGTTGAACGCTTTATTTCTACCCAGGACCCCAGAACACGAGGAACAACCCGGTCCGGAGTTCGTCTCAGCCGGCGTGTCACTGTTCGTGGGCGGCGGCGCGTGCGGCGGCGGCGCACTGTATCGGCAGCGGACTGCGACCGCGCCGCCCGCGCCCGCGCGCCTCGTGCCGCCCGCTGCACACGACCGCCTGTGGATGTGGCGCTGCTTCAACTACACGTGAGTGACGAGATAGTTCCAACAGTTACCAACAGATGGCGCTCTTAGACAGGTATCATACTAAGATTTTAGACTTTCGCGGACCGCGACCGCGCCGCCTGCGCCTGCGCGCCTCGTGCCGCCCGCCGCGCACGACCGCCTGTGGATGTGGCGCTGCTTCAACTACACGTGAGTGACGAGATAGTACCAACAGCTACCAACAGATGGCGCTCTTAGACAAGTATCATACTAAGATTTTAGACTTTCGCGGACCGCGACCGCGCTGCCTGTGCCCGTGCGCCTATTGCCGCCCGCCCACATCCACGACCGCCTGTGGATGTGGCGCTGCGTCAACTACACGTGAGCAACGAGATAGTTCCAACAGCTACCAACAGATGGCGCTATGAGACAAGTGTCATACTAAAAGCTGGGTAAGTATGCTAGCCTACATCGCGCAGTCACTATAATCACTCTCATTAGTATTATACAAGATTTTACACTGGCTCTCAGGAACCACAAGGTAACAGATAACCAATTTTTACTTAATCAGGATTTAATCAATAGAAATTCAATAATTGTATTAATTGAAGGACACCCATACTTGGAGCTGGTTTTAGTTCGTTTAATGCATCGGCCAAACATAATATTAATTTAACCATCTCCTAATACATCACGTCCAATTTACATATGTAACGAATTCGCCTTAAATGCTAATTATTCATGATACCATCATGTTACATAGTGGATATATCTTTGTCACTATCAATGTAAATGGCATCCCGCCTGTCTAACGTGCCCGAATTGATTTACTGCTCCTTTATTACGATATCCTGACACATTATCTATTTGCATAAATTGCTATCAAGTGAAGCCTTTCAATTCATTAACCATTTCAGTCGCGGATATTTTAATTAGTGGCATAATTAGAGCGTACTATAACACCTGAGTTAACGCTTCAATGGTATGCAAATTAATAATAGATTTCTATTACAATAACAAATTTAAATTTATAATTGGATGTTATGATACACGGCATTAGTTATTGGACTTAACTATATCCATAAATTCATTAATCATGCTAATTAGAGCACATATTAACTTCATAGGGCCTTTGTGCAGGATTTGATTAATATCACACAACGTACGAGCGTATTTGTATTCGAATAGAAGTTAATTAGAAAAATATTACCTTGAAATGTGGAGTAAAAATAAAAATACCGCAAACTATTAGTTCAAAATAATAGACTCGTACAAAAAGTAACTTAAATATAAATATACTCAAAAATGTAAACAAAAGATACCCGATGTAAATTTAAAATTTGAAAAAATTCGCATTCATGATTTTAAATTTACATTAAGCTTTTAATAGCATTAAAAACAACAAAATTAATAGCAGTAAAAATACAAAAGATGCCCCTTGATGAATTCCAACAATAAAATACATAGGAAAAATTATTATGTCCGAGATATTTACCATTTATTTCTTTTTTGGCAGTTCCCGATAATTCGTCACTGGTGCCATTGTGCCATGATTACGGCTCAAAAAAGGTCATACTCACGGTTCAAAAAAGTGATACAAGATCTCGGTTTTTTCTCGGAAAACTTCTAGTTAAAAATTCTATATTAAAATTCATAATGTAAATAGTGGAAAAGTGGCGTTACGTATCGTAGCAAGTCCGGTCTATACATTAAAGTCTACTCGGATGTCCGGTCAAAGGTCACGTGGCTTACCCGCGGGCATCGCTTACCCAATGACAGACGAGTCAGCATCACCGATTTATGGCATTTCACTTTGTGACTTATTGCTGACAATATCTGTGCTGCAACGCCCCCGAAGAATAGTCGGAGAATGTTATTTACGACACGGGGACGATGGAAAGGATCTCTGGGTATTTATCTGTATTTATAGGTATTTTGGAAGACATATAGCAGTGGTATTAAAAGTCATTCAAAGTATATGAAACTATTAAGTTCATCCAGTGCCACGTCACAAATACAATTATGCACAAGAGCGCTTTTCATTGACAGAGATTTTCGATTATTTTGTCAGTGTTAAATAAACGGAAAAGGTAAATAACGACCGTATTTTTCAAAGAAGATTTTATTTATCAACATTTATTTTCATTCTTCTGTATCAATAAGGCAACACTATTTCAAAAAGTCAGTTCCCGATCTTAATAAAACTTCAAATTCAATTATATCAGCAAATTTTACACCGCGAAAAGGGAACAACCACATAAACTACCCTGAGGACCATACGATCCCAAAATTGGCAACATACTAATTCCACACACACAAACAGGGGTGGAAGTTCCTTGAGCCCAGCATACCGTATGTATTTGACTACTTAAGTACTTAATCTACCGCTGCGAAGGTAGTTCACATTTAAGGCAGCGACTTTAACTAAGTACTAGGTGGAAATTGCAGAACTTGACTGTTTCTGGTAATAAAACGAACTGATGTATTTATTTACATGAAACGACCTCATATTATTATGTGGACGTACCTTACGGCCGCTTACCATCAGATGGAGTAAGATCATACTGAGTATTTTATAAAAAAACATAAGATAGAGTCATAATGACTACACTTCAACATGTCTCGCTAAATATATGACATGTATGTATAATTAAAATACTTGAAGCACCGATGTTACCTACCTACTTCAAACTCGTTTAAAACTCACTAACACTATAAGATTTCCCCTGAGGCTGGCTGGCAGAAGATCTTTTCTTACTTTCTAACTATTTAAAATAGCTAGTACAAGAGTTAACTCATAATAATCAAACTTTCATTCCCTGTATTTAGTGGTGGGAAAAAGGTACTTAAAGTTATCAAATTGACGATATAGTCATGGTTGACAATGAATTCCTAGGGGCACGGACACGTACGGAAGTATTATGCGACAATTGTGGAACTCGGTAATATCTGGTATTAGAGCGGTTGCAAGTTAGTAAATTGATTTCCTCTACTTCTGACGGTATGCATATTGTAAGTAAGTAAGGTTGTCATAGAATCCCCAGTGGTAAAGACGTAATATCTCTTAAAAATGATTTCTGCACCAAGTGTTTTCCGGGTCTTTTTTTTCATTACGCCGACTATGGTTGTCATAGAATCCCCAGTGTTAAAGACGTAATATCTCTAAATAACGTTTTGCGCACCAAGTGTTTCCCGGGTTTTTTTCATAACTCCGATCGGTCCCTGTACGCTGCGATATCTAACGCCCAGAATGAAGACAATTTAAAATTTCCTTGTAGCTGAATATCTTAATATAACGTTGAACGCCTCGTTCGAATTATTTCCAGCACTGGACAAATTAAATTATGCTCGAACGGGCGCCTGACATTTTGTTTCGTTTTCTGACATTTTCTTTTTTTAATTGGCGTTGTTAGAATTTTTACGTCTTAATAACAACAGATTGTTTTATGTGGAATGGCAAATTGACGTTGATGAGTTTGTGTGTTAATAGGACAACGTGCTAACAGGAAATCAGAATTTGCTTGATCCACGATATGAACAAAAAAGTTTGTTACCAATTTTTGTAAATAATCAAAATCATGCGGTTTTTGTCAAAACTTTTTGCGATTTTAGACTTGCAGTTATTAACATTTGACTTTTTATTAGCTTTTTGCACAAGTGCAATCGGTGCATTTGTTACATATTGGTGTATAAGACCCCAATATTTTTTGCAACCACATATAAATTTTAACTGGATTAAGAATAGTCCATGGAACTTGCTACTCTACAGACGTATAAGCTAGCTATCCCGTCCTACCTGATTCTAGGCGAGTTCGTAGATAAATGAACGTGTTAATTTTAATTGGCTTCACCCGTTTATCTGACTCTATGCTAGTAGATAAAACGTACGTAACAATTTATCACTGTAGCTCTTAGTTACTTTACCTATCTTGTTGGTGGAAGTATGTGACACCAATATGGCATTCCTGCAAATCTAATGCATCACAGTAACAATGAGCTCGTAACTCAAACCGGACGCGCGATAAACCGGAAACGCGTCCACTGCGCGACAGAGACAAAGCGATCCCTTGGTAATCTCGCTCTAAGGCTCTTTATACACCGCCACTTGTGATATAACTTATGATAAAATTGCAAAGTACCGCACAGTGTCAGTGAAAATTACCCTTACACCGTGTGATGTTTCTTCTTGAAAATAAGTCGCACCAAAACAGAACATCTGTTTTGCGGCTTTGGCGACTCTTCCAGTTTTTCTCCAATTGCCTTAGATGGTGTAACCCTACCGGTCTGCTCCGACTTTAAGTACTTAGGCTCACTTTTCCAAAACGACGGCAATATTGATCGAGACGTTAAGAATAGAATGAATGCTGGATGGATGAAGTGGCGACAGGTCTCGGGAACAACTTGTGACCCACAAATGCCCCTCAAACTTAAAGGGAAAATTTACAAAACGGTCATCAGACCTGTCGCGATGTATGGATCTGAGTGCTGGGCAATGAAAAAGACTGAAGAGAGGAAGGTGCATGCAAATGAGATGCGTATGTTAAGATGGATGTGTGGAGTAACAAGGTTGGATAGGATTAGGAATGAATATGTAAGGGGAAGTCTGAAAGTTGCACCTATTTTAGAAAAGGTGAGAAGTGCAAGGTTAGCTTGGTACGGGCATGTTATGAGGAGGGAAGAAAGCCATGTAACTAGAAGAGTGATGAGTATGAATGTCAATGGACGTAACGGTAGAGGCAGGCCGAAGAAGACATGGATGGATTGCGTGAGAGATGATATGGGAGTGAAAGGAGTAGACACAGAGCTGACGAATGATAGGCCCGAGTGGAAGAAATACACATGTTGCGCCGACCCCACTTAGTGTGGGATAAGGGCAGGAGAATGATGACCGTGTGATGTTTCTTCTATAGAAATTGCAACTGTTCTGAACTTCAACTTATGTGTTAATAAAATATAAATCACTTATGTGTCTTTGACACATTAATGAGCATAGGTAAATTAAGTAATGATAAAAACATCATTGATTTCCCTATGCAATTACTTGCATGAGTAAAAATCGTGCATTTACTCTCTTTTTTTTTGGTATGATGAAGGGAGTGTGTACAATATTTCCAAAAAAATGTGACACTAGAACTAGACCAAGAGCTAGTAAAAAACAAACTAGTATCTATTTAAACATAGTACTAGCTCACAGTGAAGTGGAGCCTTAAAATCAAATATCTCGGCTCCAAAACTCCCAAATGTGAAAACGGCTTCATGCCAGCTTCCAGATTTATGGACTTGCGAGTAGAAATGTTTTATCACGCATAGGTAGCGTTTGTCTTGCCAAAACGTCTATTTGAATTGTGACAGATAAAAATGCTGCTGGAAATTCGGTTAGGAAGCCTCGCCTTATTCACAAACACGATAATACTTTTTACATATAAATAGCTTATAAGGCTTTTTAACTAAAAGAATAAAAAGTTTGAGAGTATTTTGTGCCCTTTTAATTTAATACCATAATAAATGTTATAACTTATAAATATTAGCTATCAAGGTGATGCATGAAAAGTCATTATTACCTGTTTTTACATAAGAGCGTTTACGATTACGTATCACTTTCAACCGATCCTGGTCTGGCTGAAAAAACCTTCGTAAACTGAGATAATGCGAGATGTGAAAATAAGATTTTAAAATAAGAATCTTTTAACTCAAGCGTTGCGGCCTTCTTCGCGAACGCGCGCACTGGCCATATAGAATTCACATTTTTCCCGCTCTTGATTTTTCTACGTTTGACGATTATCTTTTGTTTTTCATACATTACATTTTAATTCATCGAGGCGCTTCACACAGACTTAGGACTCTTTCAATTTATACGCTTTTTGTCGGACTGCAGTGCTGTAGCGGTGCGTTTGTCTAAAGGCGTACGGACGGACATTTGTTTTCATAGAAAACCCAGCCATCCTACTGTCAATCCGTTAGTGGTACCGACGCCGTTCTGTTGCCGCACCGTTCTCTCTGCATGAAAACAAACGACTGTGTCCCATACAACAAACGCACCGTTTGGGCAAGGCAGCAGTCCGATACGAAACGTTGAAATTGAAAGCACGGTAAGCTCTATTATAGTTATCTGAGGCTCTACTAAGTGACCAGTGACATTATGTCTCCCGACTCTTATGCACACACTGTGCTTTTCAATCTACGTGTTCTGTTTATATTCTTTTGTTTATTGTTACAAAATTTTTGTAACTGTTTTTTTATAAAAGGCTAACGAGATGACCTCACTTCACCGGATGGTAATCGGTAGTGAGATCCACATACGAGGTCGACAGGCACAATATACCATACTTAGCCTGTCGCACTCACTCTGAAGGCCTACCTAAATGCCGTTTCATGCCCCGCCTGAGGAATGATCATAGGAGGGAGGGAAAACATGAGCTGGAAGGACACCCCATGCCTTAATAACACGTGGCACAAAAGAGGAACAAAACTACTGATTTTTTTTAATTTGACCTTTTTCTTACAGGAGCCAACTGTCCACCGATGGAGTAACCATCGCTGCCCCCTCTGAGGCTGGTCGATGGTCGCTATGGGCACTCTCCCTCTCAAACAGAGGGCTTCGCTTCTCAGCCCCTAGGACCATCAACGTATTCCGCCCTATACAGCTGGACTTCTCGCTACCACCGGCTTTGAAGGTCGGCGAGACTGTGGAAGTGGACGTCAAGATTACCAACAACATCAATAATTGTATGGATGTAAGTATACTTGATTGAATTACTGAGTTTTATTACTGTGAATGCTGATTTTCAAAATGTTTTGAGAATTTCTAAAAAGGACCTATCTAATTAATGCAAAGGTATCACCAATACGTATTTTAAATTCATTAACCTTCGTTTAAAAAGTATTATATGCAAATGTTCTGGAAAGGAAGGAAAGAGTTCAGTCCGTAGTCCGAGTCAGTCAGTAGTCAGGACTACTGACTGACTCTTACTTCCAACATCTGTAATAATAATGCTAGTATTCCATGATGTATTTTATAAAACAAACTCGTTTTACTTTACTATAAAAACATATTGCGATTGCCAGAAATAACAACTGTATAAAACAAATAGTATGTTTGCAAAACGAAGCATCCTAAGCAAACACAATTATTGTCATATGTTAACCGACCGGGAATGTACGCATCGCACGTAGTGTTGTTTATCCAAATATACAAACAGTTTGTGTTTTATCTCATTATTCGAGTCTTGGTTAACCTTTAGATGTAGAAATTGGGGCATAAAAATAATACTATATCCAATGTACATATTTATGATTTTCTTTAAGGCATTTCTTTAGCCTCTGTCCCACTGCTGGGAAAAGGCATCCCCTAACTTACTCCAAAGCTCTTTTATTACTAAAATAAATAATCACATTACCTATATTAATCACTTTCCTTGAAAGTGACAGACTCGATATCGCTTATGTAAAAAATGTCTATGAGAAAATGTACAGCGCCCGCCCCTAACGGTAACGCTAAGAAATAAAATCGGTAGTATGAAAAAAAACAATTCGGTAGGTCTTAACGTACGTAAGTTTTCAATAGCTAACTCATGGTAGCGCTACTGATACGCATATACTGCCCTCCTGTCTGCCTGATCTCATGCGCCAATAGTCCTGGCTTCAATTCCAACAAATATTTGTGTGACGAACATTGGGGTTTGTTCCGTGTATGTGTGTGTTATTCATAATTTAATTTTTTTTATTTATTTCTGTATACCATTGTTGTTTCTGACGTTCGTAACGTACTTAAGCTCCTTATCACGGAATCAGAACAATGTATGTGATGTTGTGTGATATATGTTATTAGTTCGAACAGAGCTTGACATAAATTACTTGCACACACGGATATTTGCACTATTCTTACATAGAATATAATGGCTAACACATTAATAACGATAAATATGGGTCCATTTCTACAGTAACTAAAGCATAACATAGCCTAATAAAACTATGTACGTACCAGAAAACAAATTAACTTAGCACACCGTTTTATGTAGTAGTGAGTACAAGCAGAAATGAACCTTCTAACTGCATGCATCGGTCTATTTTCCGATGCCCGCATAGTAGGAATTAACAAAACAGGAAAACGTATTCCCGACTGAAGAGCCGTTCCCGAGTGCTGGGGTTAATAAAATCCCGTCGGATCAATGATCTACAGTTTCCAATGACACGTGTGATGGCGATTTGTTTGCGATCGGCGCCGCTCATCGAATCCCGATTAGGGATTCCCGGATGATCCCGGAGATCCCGCGCGAATCCCGGCAAATGGGCCGATTAGGCAATCTATCCCGGTTTAAGCGGTTCAAACTCGCATCAGTTCGGTTTTTGCCACACACTGCCTCGGCGGTAGATCAACTTAAAGAGGGGATAATGATTGTATAATGCACTTATGTTTATTCTTTGATTCAAATTTACTATAAAAATAAAAATTAATTAAAACTAAATATTCAGGACGTCATGTACAGTTAGCCAAGAAAGTGGTATACCACTTTGACAAAAGTTTCTGCGAGATGTATCGGTCGCTAAGGTTGACAAAAAAGTCACTGACAAAATCTTATTGCCAGGGAAAATTGACCTTGTTGTTTCATGACGTTCAAAAGAATCTCAACCGTAGGGTGGTAGACCACATTGTTGGTTGACTGTACTACGTTCTCTTTAACAAGCTTTTATTTTCTCTCAACACGCACTTACATCAATTCGAGCTTTCTTTTTTATGTTTTGCTCGTAAGATGTTGTATAAACAGAAATCAATTGCAAGTCAAGTTCATTCAAATTATCTATTGAACAAGAACATATTCGACTATGTTCTCTACATTTTTGTTTTTAAGTACACATAAAAGTATCAATGATAATGCTACTTTACAAAGTGGATTAGTAAGCTTTTTGTATGAAAGCGTAACTTTCGCCCTACCCACCCATAACTTCGTTATAATTTATCAAATGCAGCATAATTTCGCTCCACGTAACAAGCCAAATTTAATATAAACTAGATACAAAACTAACGTACAAAATAGGTGTAAAAGACACGGGAGTGACTACTGGCTAACTTTTAATTGGCTGCCCGGTGAGCTTGTTAGCCAAATGAACAATATGTATCGCGTTTCATAATGTTGACTCGGCCTGGATTAATTATAATACCCGTGGGGTTATGACGGATCCAGAAGAAGCGTATTGCGTCAGTTTCAAATTAGTCATAGTTTACCCTGAACGTGTTAGAAGTTTGGTACTGTATAATATATTTACCACATGGTTTTCAACGATACCATGGAGCGCTTTCATTATTTTAAGGGATATGTCATTGTGAAGTATAAAAATAAAGTCTGAGAGTCATATTTTGGTGATAAAACTTTAATTTGTAGCATCACTACATAGTATTAAGCAAAGTCATTTCACGCGTCTAATTGTCCCTATGTATGCTTAATTCTTTTAAACTACACCACGAATTTTGATGCGGTATTTGTTTACTTCGATAGAGGGATTATAGAGGAAGGTTTTTCTGTATAAAAATAATATACCCGAAGTAAAGCGAGCGGGTTCACAAGTGATCTATAAAGTAAGTTTTATATTTACACATTTAAATAAGGATTTCATTTGATTTATCTCAAAGGTATAAGTATTATAAAGGGGCTCGACCCTTAACTAGGGTAATCAGACCTCGGTCAACCACGCTCGCCAAATGCGGGTTGGTCGCCTTCACCAAACCTTACTTTACGGGTGTGCAGAGTTCTCCCTCAGAGCAACAGCCTTAACCACTAAGCCATCGATGCCCTTAAGTATTCGCTGTTTCTAATAAACAAATCACCTTATGCGCTATTAAATGTTACTGAACATATTGATCCTTTTAAGGTTTATTTATTCATGAATCGCGCATGTAACGATACATAAGCTAGGGGACTTAAAATCTAGTTACATGAAGCCTTTTGTTTTTTTTTTCGCGGTGAAATGCTTTTCGCACCGTCACTGGGAGAGGGGGTTCTCTCCCAGTGGTGTGTCGGACTCCCCAGCGGCTGGCGAGGAGATGGTAAATGCCAACCGCGGCTCCTGGGCGAGGTGCAATGCCCAGGGGTATACCAACTAAAACACCGCGGTGTACCTCGTCGCTGTTTGGGGGCGTTCATGTAAGTGCCATTACATGAACCCTAGTAGGCTATGGCAACAGGGGTTAAAATCCGTTAGTTAGTTAGTACAAGTGTATAATATGAATACGTGGGTAAGGCCGACTATCGACCGAATCGGAGCGAGGGAGCCTAGCAAAGATACGGTGAAATACTGACCAATAGGATTTCACAAAATTCTAACTCAGCTACCGCCGTGCGATTCAATTGGTTAAAATTTTCATAAGGTGATGCAAGTCTGAACCAAAGCGTCGATGGCCGAGTGGTTAAGGTCGTTGCTTGCCATGCGAGAGGTCGCCAGTTCAAACCCAGCCTCGTACCAACGTGTTTTTCAAATTTGAAATACATATGTACGATTATTCGATATGGTGGAAACCTGCACACCTACGAAGAAATCCTTAGGTTGTGTAGTCAACCAGCACTTGGCCAGCATGGTTGACTAAGGCCTTATCGCCCCGTGCCCCAGCAGTGGCGACGTATATGAGTTGATGATGATGATAATGGATGATACAAGTCTGGGCCCGATTCGCAGTTGAATTTTTTCCGTTTTTCGTTTCTTCGCTCCGCTTCAGTGGCAAGGCAACCCTTGGTGCACTTTTATTATATTTGAACAACTTTGACTGGCTCGGTGGAACAGTGGTAGTGACCCTGGCTGGTGGTTCCAAGAGTCGTGGGTTCGATTCCCACTCGGGATAAATATTTGTGTGATAAATATGGGTGTTTGTTCCGTGTCTGGGTGTGACATATTTAAGTATGCATTTAAAAAAATATCTTTGTATATATATCAGACTCAGACGCCCATAGTACAAGCACTGCTTAGTTTGGGGTCAGATGACCGTGTGTGGGAATGTTCCAGATATTTATTTGTTTATCTATACTAATATTATAAAGCTGAAGAGTTTGTTTGTTTGTTTGTTTGTTTGAACGCGCTAATCTCAGGAACTACTGGTTCGATTTGAAAAAATCTTTTTGCGTTGTATAGACCATTTATCGAGGAAGGCTTTAGGCTATATAACATTACGCTGCGACCAATAGGAGCAAAGATACAATGGAAAATGTGTAAAAAACGGGGGAAACGCGAACGAAGTCGCTGGCACGGCTAGTTTATAACTATGTACTGTTCCAGGTGACAGCCCTTCTAGCGCTCAGCGCCGGCGCAGCGTTCGCCAGCACTGGAGCCCTATACGTCACCGAGCGCCTCCGCCTAGGGCCTCGAGGGGGCACCCAGCTGGTAGTGAGGGTGGCTGTCAACACTCCCGGACGGAAGAACATTACAGGTAAGCGGAAGAGGACAGCAATGAAATGTTAAATGTTACCCTGAGCGCTTCAGTATATGATGCTACCACCGCATTGCCACCGCGCCGCTCCCACACCGCCTGTACAACTATACCTATAAAATCGTCCGACTGATTTCAGCCATGGCGGCCGATCTCAATTGAGATCAGCCAAGTGCGCAGGACATATTATAGTGCACAAGTGTACGCGCAAACACAAGTGCACTCTCTATTCCCTTTCTCTCATAATTCGGTGAGACGGCAATCCGACATGACCGATGAGAGATCGGGCGCAGGACCACCGGCTTAACGTGCTTTTCGAGGCACGGGCGTTCAACCGCCAACTCCGGGCTGAGTAATTTCATTACAGAAAAACTCACACAAATTTTACCCGACCCCGGACTCGAACCGGGGACCTCTCGGTCCTAACGCAGCACTTGCTACCAATAGACCAACGAGGCAGTTAGGTCGTGACAACTATACCTACTGATATTATGAAGCTGAAGAGTTAGTTAGTTTGAACGCGCTAATCTCAGGAACTACTGGTTGGTATTGAAAAAAATACAACAAGACTACTCCAAGTCACCATCATAGTCAGTTAGGAAAAAACACAGTGAGACCCTATCTTTTGATATAGAGGATTTTGTGGTGCAGAGATCTATATTTGAATTGAATTGAAATTGAATGTAGATTTATATAACATCACATACGTTGATCGAATCCTATGGGAAGTGGCGTAAGCAATAGTATTGCGCAACCAATCAACAGAAACAACTATATAAATATCAATACCAATAAAATACCCAACAAACGGTAAATGTCAATACAAAACAAACGCCGTTTATCCCGAGTGGGAATTGATCTTGGTGCATAAGTCTATCCAAAGTGCCATCGAGCCAGACAAAACAAATAATCAAAAATCAAAAATGTCTTTATTTATATAGGCAATTTACATGCACTTATTACGTCACATTTCTAATAATAAGATTCTACCATCGGTTCGGAACGCCGATTCTACCGAGAAGACTTCGGCATGAAACTCGACAGTTGCTCTTTTTAAGCGAAAATCATGTTACAAATTGTAAATGAGTCAAGTCATTTAGTCTGGGTGTGCCATAGCAAAAAGTACCAGTTCTAAATTGACTACTTTTAATAGGCAATCAAAGTAAAAATAATTTCAAGTTCGTAAAAAAATAAAAATAAAAACATTTTATTACAAGATAATTAATTTGTATTTCACTTTCTGACATAACGATTACAAAGGTCCACCGGTTTTAATTAACACAAAGAGACAGGAATTCCGCAAAAAATATATATGGAACGTTCGCCAAATCTTTGAAGCAAAATATTTTAATGAAGTTCGCGGCCGCATTCCCCGAGTTTTGTTTCAGCATAATTGTGAAGTTAAGGCATCCTCGAAGCAACTTAACTGTTCACGAGTAGAGCTATGAGTATTAAAAGAGACGAAGTTATATAAGACTGGTCCCTGCTTTACACGTATACCTACATCAGTTTTTTTCAGATACTACTTGACAAAAAATACTACGTATTAAAACACGAAACCGCCATACGGTCCGAACACTTCCTAGCGATTGTTGGGAAGTGTTCGACCGAGTAGGTAATTATTACTGTGCATGTGTGTGTATTCCATGTCTATATCTATATCTATACTAATATTATAAAGAGGAAAGATTTGTATTTTTGTATGTTTGTAATGAATAAACTCAAAAATTACTGGACCGATTGCAATAATTTTTTCACCATTAGAAAGCTGCATTATTCAGTAGTAACATAGGCTATATTATATTTTTTTTTTAAAAATAGGGATCCTTACTAAAACTCCAATAATGTAACCCAAGGTGTAAAAAATAGACCTGAAAAATTCCTTACGTCGCCTGCGCTGCGAAAACTATTAAAGATAGAACAAAACCATTTACTAATACTAACTTTGCAGAACTCATCATTATCTACAAAAAGTGTCGCGACAGCATATGTCTAAATATTATAGTCATGTCATAGCAAGCGGTTTTTTATGCTAAAAATTTAATTTATATGCCGCCGCTTGAAAGGGCTCTTTATTTGTACCTTGGTATTAATCCTTAAAAAAATAAGTTAAGTTAAACTTTATATTAAATACGGCTTCAAAACCTTTTTACAACTTTTTGAATTATTCAATTCGGACATTTAATTCGGAAGATATCACGAGTTTAAAAATGCAAGTATTAGAAAAAAGTCGCGTGGTTGCCGCCACCGCGCTCAGCTAGCCAGCATGCGATGTAGGCTCCATGTAAGCGTCACTGGGGTACGGGGGAGTCAATGTAATATGTAATATAATAATATTATAAAGAGGAAAGGTTTGATTTTTTGTGTGTTTGTTTGTTTCGAATAGGCTCCGAAACTACTGCACCGATTTGAAAAAATCTTTCACTGTTGGAAAGCTACACTATCCCTGAGTGTCATAGGCTTTTTTTAGATAAAAAAAATAGATTCTCTTACGGGGTTAAAATATATTACATAGAGACAGAGATATCCCCGAAGCGAAGCGAGGGCGGGTCGCTATAGTTAATAATGTAAAGACTCATGATTGCTGAAAAGTGCTGTGCGAAATAATAGTTTATAAATAATTGTGTTATATCATAAGTATAGTCATGCTTATCCTTATGTACGGTTTTTTTTATAATTTTTTATTATATACGTAAAATGAAGTGCAAGTTAATAAGCGATTTCACGTAACTCGTAATCACGTAAATATTATTATTTTATTGAATACTTGAAACGTTCTCGAAAAATATCCGTTAAACTTGTATTTATCAGCTCAATATCAATTTCAAGTCCTTCATCGCAAAATGACCGAGTTGACGTAAGACTGTTTACAGAGTAAACTGGGACGTAGTAGGATGATATTTCCTAGCTGAAACTGCACGGAAAATTTATCTGAAACTTTATGCGACTCCTTGTAATAAGGAACAGAATAGCTTGTGCTAATATCTTACAAAGAAGCGATGTTTTGAGAACATATTGTTTGGTTCTTACAATGTTATATTTATTTAGTTTCAAAGAGATCGTGGTTTGAAGAAAAATAAAAATCTGATATTTCGTTTGATTTCATAAGTGCAAGTTTGGCTCTTTGCCAAAAAAAACAGTTTTTTATTAATTTGACTGTTATATCCAGCGCAATAATTAATATAACTCTTTCATAAACACTACATGTTGATGAAGCGAAAGTGGTGTGCCAGGACCGTAGCACATGGCAGTAAGTGATCTCTGCCTACCCCTCTGTGAAAAAGGCGTGATTTTATGTATGTATGTACATGTTGATATATAATTTCTGTCGTATGTAGGTCATCTGTACCAGTATGCTACTTACTTACTTGTTGTTTATGTAGTTCAAGTTTTCAATCTAAAAACTTATTGCCTTTAGTGCAATTGTGATTAGATCAGAGTGTGTTATAATCACAAGGTCAATATCATCCCCCTATTCGACAAGTTATAGTTTAATAATCATCGTGTATTTATCAATTTCAATATGAAATTAAAAGCTTTAAAAAAGCACTTTAATTTCACGACCCAATAAATCCAATCTTTCATACTCATTTTGTAACTACAAAGTGTGTAAGCATTCGCAAAAATAACTTTAAAATTCACATCGACGTGATGAGTTTCCGAAGCCAATTTAAATTTCCAATCTCGAAAGGGCGGATTCCCTTGTTTGTGATATTCAAATAATATTAGTTCGTCATTTTCGCCGGTGGTGTTTCAATTAACATTTAGATTGAACTAAACTTGAGACGGAAATAAGGGATCGTTTCGAAACACATTGTTTACACTGGATCGCGACGGGACTTCGATGGAATCTGTTTGTATTTGAAGTTATAACTGTTGCTATGCTGACATTCCTCTTCTATACAAAGTCATGGTTAGAGACTGCGTAACAAACGTCGATAAAGCCGTCGCTTGCGAGAGGTCGCCAGTTCAAACCACGCCACGTACCCTTCTCTTCTCTTCTCAGTCGTACACTCTTGACAGAGTGGTCGTGGTTGCTTCGATGATACTAGGAGGTTGCGTCGTCGTCGGTCTTCTTAGCATGAATTGCCTTCCTGGCAATAGTTTTCCATTTCTGGCGGTTCATTGCGTTGCGAGAACACTCAGTTATTGAGTTTTGCGTGACTGTTTTTATAATGTCCGTCCATCAGGTAGGTGATCGACCTCTGGATCTCTTGCCTTCCACGTGGCCCTGAACCACTAGCCTCTCGCCACGTACCACTTAACTGTGTTTTCCTAATTTAAATTCATATGTACAAATTCGACGCTTTATCGGTAAAAGAAAACATCTTGGGGAACCAGCATTACTGCGAAGAAATTTTAAGGTTATGTAGGTTGACCAACCCGCACATGGCCAGCGTGATTAACTAATGCCTTATCGCCTTATATGGTATGATGATGATACTGGAATTAATCTGTGCTGTGACTGTTAGACGGTAAAAAGCTAATTAATTCTAAATTATTTAGCGTAAATTAGCTTATATAGTTATGATGTTAAAACATGCTAGTTAAAAACCATGCACTTTTACAAAAAATACTAAAGGCTCAAATCATACCCAGAAAATTGTATTTTCCTTCCAATGTTTATCAACTTCTAAGTGCTATCACATTTCAATCCCTAATCCGCAATTCATAACTCCTATCACAATAACGCAACAGTCCTCGCTCGCAACAATAAAATACATTACACGGTTTCAATTGCTACCAAGTGTTTTCGCGTGGATCCTGCTCCTTCGCAATGCGAGCGCGAGCAGTGGCGAGCCCATTTGTGATTTCACGCATCGTTTTGAGGCACAAAATATGGGCGGAATTTATAGTGTTGATATAAAAAAAATAAACATTTTCAGCAACAATGGAATCACTTCCGCTATACCTATTCTCTAGTAGCTACTACTTCTACTACTAACTTATTTAACAAAATCCACAAGTATAATTCGCACGTTGTTAATACGTGTACTTCATAATCATTTATAATCAACATCTTACTGATTAAACTTTCTGGGTACATTTACCATTACCATTTGAGCTTTAAAATAACTAACTGATTTGATGACCTATAATCAATCATTTAAATCGGAAAACAAACATTTAATTCTATTCGAAACTATTCTGATACCTGAAAATCACACAAAAAAACGAAACCAAGCAAATATTAACGTACTACACTTTAAAGTAACTTATTAAACGCAATTAAGAGTTAACTGCAGATTGGAAGTTGTAAACACAGGTTTCAAAGTTCGCAACTTACATTTTAACGGTGCATCAAACTGCTAACAAAAGCATATTTAAACTTTATTGGCCCCCGCTCATGGTTTGCGCCAGCGTGCAAGCGTCATAATCATAAAGAATAGAGATAAAAATGCTGCGTCAGGGATGGAGTTGAAAGGAACACTGGAGAATAAAGTAATTTTATGTTGGCCTGGATCATGAGGGCCGCTCGTGGGGGCAATGACCCGGAACTTGTGCTGGAGAGGTATTGCCACTGAGTGATTGAATAACAGAAATTGGAAGGAAAAAGAAAAATATTTACTTACAATAGAATGGGAAACAAACTGAAACAAATTAAATTTCACAGTTGGAGATCCTACTGTCGGTTGCTATGCAAAAGCACTCACCAAAATTAGTAAAGAATAATTTAGGAATACTTATGTATGTTTTAAATTAAACCACTGTAGAAATTAATATTGTGAGATTTGACTACGACCCAATAAGTGTTGTGGCGTATGAGAAATCCATTTGATAACTAGAGAGGTCTAACCGCTACGCATGTCACGTATGTCGTTGAATGTCTGTCAATGTCACGCCAGCAATAACCTATTATGCTGCACTTGGAAGTCACGCCTACGTATTGCCATCTAGTGAATTTCTCATACGCGGAATCCCTCAATCGTTTGAAGTCATTTTCGCGCGATAATATTCTCCGCCAAAGTGAAGTCGGCTAAGAAGTAGCCAACGTCCTTTCTCAGACTCAAGACTAATAGGTGTACCAAATTTTGTTTAAGTCAGTAGTTTTTTCCACAGGCAGATTTACTCAATTTATAATATTAGTATGGTTATAATATTTGTATTTTTTTCCTTACTGACATACGATAATGGCTTGGAGTAGACTCGTCACCGGACTTTCAGGAGAGCGCATGGCTCTCATCCCTAAGAATATTTGTTTGTTGTCAATAGTTGAAATTTAATCGCTAAGTTAATTAGTCATGCCGGTATATTCTACGCTCTTCAAAATTATGGTTTAGTAAAATCACAGGCTATAGCGCTGACAAATGTTCTGTGTCCACCTCGACTTCTTCCAACAACAAAACACTTGTTATATCTAAGCAAACTGCCGCTTACCATCAGGTGGAGTGAGGTCATCTTGTTAGCCTATTATAAAAGGAACACTTTTGTTTTCAGTGGAAATCACCGGCTACAGCGCTGACAACTGCTCCGTTTCCTACACGTCGTTCAACAACGAGACGCTGGTCGGCTCCGTGATCAGGTCGGCTAGCGTCCTGGTGCTGCCCGAAGGTCTTCATAGGAGCGATACGCAGAGCGCGTACTTCTGTGCTAACGGTAAATGTTTAATTATGGTATCGGGACGATGTCACAAAATTTTAATTTTTAATTTTTTTTATTTATTAGGACAATAACAAGATCATACACCTTAACCCACCTTGTGTACGGACACCCACAATAATTAGCTTTGAAGACAAAGAAAAGCTTTGAAATCACGTAAATTGTACTTTTTTATTATTATGCATTGTTATTGTTGAATTGTCTTTGTAGAAATTTTGAAAACCATATATTATCTGGTCACTCCAATTAACAAAGTAACATAAATCCTATCTGTTCATCTACCTATGATTAACATAGTTACAGCTTAATTGGATCTCGCTACCGCTTACCATCAGGTGGAGTGAGGTCATTTGGTTAGCCTTTTATGAAAAAGAAATCCTAATAACAGACTGCAATCCTATTTTCAGAACACCTAGCAGTCTCTTCCCGTGGTTCCTGGGAGTGGCAGTGGGTAGCTGCTCCTCGGAACCGAGCTGGTCTGGTGTTGGAGCTGAGGGCGCAGGGGGCGGCCCACGTGGCACTCTCCGGGATACGGGAACCGTCAGACGACATGTACCGAGTCGTGTTCGAGAGGAGCAAAGTGTGGATCGCTAAGGGGAAGCATGGTGAGTGGTTGATTAAGGTAGCAACCCAGGTATATGAATAAATATCTGGGACGTTTCCACACACCGTCATCTGACCCCAAACTAAGCAGTGCTTGTACTATGGGCGTTAGAGACATAGCTATTTTTAAATTCTTACTTAAATACATAATCAAACCCAGACACGGATTAAACACCGATGTTCATCACACAAATATTTGTCCCGAGTGTAAATCGACACCACGACTCTTGGGACCGCCAGCTAGGGTCACTAACCACTGTTCCACCGAGCCAATCAATCAGAGAAAGAAAGGACATTTATTGATCATAAAAAAAAATATATAAACTAAAATAGACAGAGATGCACAAATATATTAAATAATGATCAAAAGGTTCTGCCTCAGCATGTGCCGTAGCAGCCGCAAGGACCCTACGGCGCTGATATTCTGGCAGAACCTTTGAGTGACGCAACAGAAGAAATAACGAAACGAAAACAATGTAAATGAATAAATACAAAACAAAAACATAACGATTTTTTCTTTGAGTAACATCAAGCATCCTTCAATATACCGTCACATAAATAAACAACCCCCTATCTCATTCCAGGCTACGACGTCCACCTAGCCAGCGCGGAACAAACAGAGAGTGACGAGGAGTGCTCCGGCGCAGGCGCATGGTGCGCCTGGTGGGTGTGGTGGGAGGGCGGAAGGCTCTCAGTCGGCAGAGGGGCGGCGCCCTCAGAGAGGAGGCTCCTCGTGTGGCCCTTGGCGCCAGACATGAGGATCAAGTACGTCGGCTTCAGCGCGCTGTGGGGAGATAAGGCGGATTTCAGGTAATTTTTTTTTATGTCTTACCATTTATTTATTTATTTGATATGGTACACAAACATATTACTGTTAACAGAATTGGTTTTAAACAACAATAAGCCTTATCAGATTCTTTTTTTATTCGTGGCAAAAGTAGTTTAAACAGAAAGATAAAGGACGTTCTTGGGGTCTAAATTAGGTAAGATTCCTGACCGAATACTTATATTCCGTAAAAAATATATTTTGAGAATGTCCAATGAGTGAATTTATTTGGATACATACATCTTTTCCAAATCAAAGTTGTTGACATTCATCATCAGCCCATATACGTCCCCACTGCTGGGGCACGAGCCTACCCTAAACTAGGGCGATAAGGCCTTAGTCGACCACGCTGGCCAAGTGCGGGTTGGTCGACTACACAACCTAAGAATTTCTTCTTAGGAGTGCAGGTTTCCTCACGATGTTTTCCTTCACCGTTAAAGCGTCGAATGATGGTACATATGAATTTCAAATTTGAAAAACACAATGGTACCTGGCGGGGTTTGAACCGGCGACCTCTCGCATGGCAAGCAACGACCTTAACCACTCGGCCATCGACGCTTTTTTTACATTAACATTGTTGTTGACATTAATCAAAGGAATTTGGATGACTAAGCAATAAAGAGTTGGTACATTAATTTTCTTTACTTTGAAGATCTTCAAAAATCAGCACAAATGCAAATCAGTACTATCCATTAAGATTATTCTAAAAAAAATAATATGTCTACTTAGATTGTAAGATCGCCATCGTATAATACCACATCGCAAGGCTTCACTTCATGACCACAACGTCCCAATTACAGGATCTGGAACTTCAACGAGGAGGCCGGCTTCTCCCAAGTGCTAGAACTTGGATTACCACGTGGCGTGGTTCCTGGCTCCGCGAGCGGGACCCTCCTAGTCTCCGGTGGTCTCCACCTACCACTGTACAGCTTCCAGACCGACACCACCGACCAGTGGTCGGAGGTGTGGCGGGACTCTCAGCTGTCGGCCGCGTCTGCTAGCCTGGCGCCGTTGTTGGCCTTGGAACATATACCGCACCTGGTGGAAGATGCTGAAAGGGAGAGGATACTGAAGAAACTGCCGGAACAGGTACGTTTTCAAACGTACTGCACGTTTACTCCATCTATATATGAAAAAATAACTTTATAAAATCTGCTAAGAAAACATTGCATATCTATCTAGAAAATCTTTCTCGAGACTTTTTCTGTAATTTCTAAAAATCAATCTATTGATTTTTACATGTTAACATAGGTACAATAAAAGTATTTATAATTTTTACACACTTTAAATTTTAAAAATAAGGAGTTTAACTTCCGTCCCGTTGTATTTTCTTATTAGGTTTAAAAATGAAGTAGTTTCTAAAGTTAACTATTAAAAACGTTTAATTTTCAGGTACAAGTCCTCCTCTCGTTCCGCAAAAGTGACAACTCATTCAGCGACCACCCAGCAATGAGCAGCCACCTCTCCACCATCAAGATCTTGGAGATCCTCACGAAAATCCAATCCTACTACCCAGTAGACCCTGACTTGCTGCAGAACATCAAGAAATGGATCCAAAACAGACAGAATCCTGATGGGTCCTTCACTCCATTGCCAGCTGATAAAGAAGTTGACTATTACCCGGTTGATATTAAGAAGACTAATGGAAGTGAGGTTAACGTGAATGAGTACTATTATTACGATAAAGATGGTAATATGACTCAAGAGGAGATCAATTGGGAGAGGACAGTGGAAGTGACGGCGGAAACCTTAGTGGCGCTTCTAGAGGTCGGAGTGGAGAATCAGGTAAATAAATGGACTTATACTTTACTAAAGAATTCAGTCATTTAGTTGATGAGTACATACATAAAATCACGCCTTTTTCCCAGAGGGGTAGGCAGAGATCACTTCCAGCGATCCACTTTTCACCTCTGTGGGAATCGTGACGTGACGGGTTGTGGACCACGTCGTCGCCATTCTGCCTTGTGCATTGTTTTAACTAATCATTGCATTTTAGTTGATGAGACCTTTTAATTACTCTTAACAGGAAAACAGAAGAAAACAAACAAACTGATTTGGTAGAAATGATTGAAGGATTCAAACAGTAGATACATATTGCATTATCCTATGTAAAGTTACTCAGCTTTTAAAAAAGTTCACTATTACGTTTCATAATTTTTTTCAAACGGTTCTAAAATAACTTTTTTCCAGTTGGATGCCGAAACTGCGAAGAAGGCTCAGAGTTATTTGGAGAAGAATCTTCACAACCTCACTTCTCCGGCTGCCCTTGCTGCCAGTGTTTTAGCTCTCGTACTTGCAAGGTAAGTTCATAAACAAAATTATTTGTCAATAGACATAAGTTTAAGACAATCGTTACCATAATTTAAGATATTTGTACCAAATAAACAATTATATACTATTGGACCAAGATCCCAGGGCCGCCAGACCTACGTCATTTTAGCAAAGCTAGAATTTCCATGACTTATAGTCTAGTATGTACTTAGAAGAGTACGCGTACTCACTTGCTCGAAAGCGGGGCCGTTTCACAGGTAGCGCGAACTAAAGGTGTCCCAAAACAGGGGCAACCTACGTCATTTTAGAAAGCCTAAATTTGACATATATAACTACGTGGTACTATTTCCAGACGAATTGTAAAGCTGCCAGACCAATCCGATCCGAGGCCAATTATTCAGCCAGACGCCTCAAAGGTTCCCTGTGAGTGCAAGCTTGAGGGCGTATCGACGCACAGCCTAAACGGCTAAAGTTAGGCACTTGAAATTTGGAAGAGACGTAGCTTAGATACCGTAGAGGTGCATTAAGAAAGGGATTCCCGAAATTCTCACGGGAACGGGAATAATCGGGAAAATCCTTTTGTATGAAAAATTCAAATCGCTTAAGTTAGACGCTTGAAATTTGGCATGCAGGTACCTTGGTAAACTTAAAGCTTAGTTGCAACAGGATATTGCAATTTTTTTACTAGGGAAGGGACTTAGCGGGAAAAACTTTTGTATGAGAAAATCGAAACTGCATAAGATAGATGATTGAAATTTGGCATACAGGTACCCTAATGAACGTAAAGCTTACTTGCAACGCGATATTGCAAAATTCTAACGTAAACTAGCTGTGTCCGCGACTACATGATTCGCGTGGACTATAGAATTTAACATACATTTTTTTTTCAATAACTCTCGTTTCTTTCTTCGCACCTGCATGCCAAATTTCAATCATCTATCTTATGCAGTTTCGTTTTTTTCAAGCAACAGTTTTTTCCCGATTATTCCCGTTTCCGTAAGAATTTTGCAATATCGCGTTGCAAGTAAGCTTTACGTTCATTAGGGTACCTGCATGCCAAATTTCAATCATCTATCTTATGCAGTTTCGATTTTCTCATACAAAAGTTTTTTCCCGCTAACTCCCTTCCCAGTAAAAAAATTGCAATATCCTGTTGCAACTAAGCTTTAAGTTTACCAAGGTACCTGCATGCCAAATTTCAAGCGTCTAACTTAAGCGATTTGAATTTTTCATACAAAAGGATTTTCACGATTATTCCCGTTCCCGTGAGAATTTCGGGAATCCCTTTCTTAATGCACCTCTACGGTATCTAAGCTACGTCTCTTCCAAATTTCAAGTGCCTAACTTTAGCCGTTTAGGCTGTGCGTCGATACGCCCTCAAGCTTGCACTCACAGGGAACCTTTGAGGCGTCTGGCTGAATAATTGGCCCATCGGATTGGTCTGGCAGCTTTACAATTCGTCTGGAAATAGTACCACGTAGTTATATATGTCAAATTTAGGCTTTCTAAAATGACGTAGGTTGCCTCTGTTTTGGGACACCTTTAGTTCGCGCTACCTGTGAAACGGCCCCGCTTTCGAGCAAGTGAGTACGCGTACTCTCCTAAGTTCATACTAGACTATAAGTCATGGAAATTCTAGCTTTGCTAAAATGACGTAGGTCTGGCGGCCCTGGGATCTTACTCTAGGTATATTCAATGACACCTTCCCAGAACGTTTGAACTTTAAACGAAAAGCTTGTTGAATGCCATCTAGCTGTCGTAGGTTGAAACTAATTCTTCTTCTACGGCATGTTTTGTATTCTAGTGACGACTGAGATAGCGTTTTATCTTAGCTAAAATAGATGTCACTATGACCACTTTTACATAATTATTATTTTCTTCTACGTTAGTAGTTAGTAACATTTTAAATGTAATTATTTAGGAGTCCTGTGGTTCCTGAAGCCCTGGTAATATTGAGAAATGCGTCGACAACTGAAGAGGGTGAATTTGGCTGGCCAGCGCCGAGGAAGGACGCAGCTGATTGGCTACTTGAAGAAACTTCTAGAAACATCAAAACAACTTCATATGGTGAGATTTCGTTGATAAATACTCTATTTATTTCAGCGAACAACGGATTACCTAGTATTACTATTAATTTTCCATGAAATCAATAGTAACACTAGGTTCAATGGCATTATTCAGCATAATTTATCACTTATACCTACATTTTTGTACAAAATAATAACAGTACCTAATTTATACTTTAAAATACGGTACAAATCTCAATTTTAGACGTGTATGCCTTTTCATCTATACATACAACTAAATAAAATTAAAGTGTCTGTTTGTGATTTTAAATAACGACTACTTTTTACTAAATGGATATGAATCTATTTCGGGTACCGTTAACCAAAACACAATTAAAAAAAAATTGTCTGTCAGTCTGTTCCCGCTTATCACCGAAAAGGCTAGACCAATTTTGACGGGATTTTTACTATTGAATAGTTAATTTTATAAGGTACGGTATAATAAATCATTACTACCACGCGGACCAAGTCGTGGACTGCCACTAGTTCAGATACTAAACTCGAAATGCACGGGTTTCCACTCGATATCCCTCCATTTAAGATTTTAGACTTCCGCGTTCCATTACACTGAATATTAGTCTTAATGGGTCTACACGAGATATTAGGAGTAGCAAATACATATTGACCATGATTGGTGTAACCCAGTCGAAACGTCGGGCAGTAAGTAGTATTTGCTATCGCTACATCGTTGTTGTTGTTGTTTACTTATTATTTAATTGCCTCGTTGGTCTATTGGTAGCAAGCGCTGCGTAAATACCGAGTGGTCCCCGGTTCGAGTCCGGGGTCGGACAAAATTTGTGTGAGTTTATCTGTAAAGAAATTACTCAGCCCGGAGTAGGGAAGTTGGCGGTTGAACACCCGTGCCTCGGAAAGCACGTTAAGCCGGTGGTCCTGCGCCCGATCTCTCATCACTCACCTAATTATGAGAGTAAGGGAATGGAGAGTGCACTTGTGCACTATAATAATATGTCCTGCGCATTCGGCTGATCTCAATTGAGATCGGCCGCCATGGCTGAAATCGGTCGGCCGCCTTATCATTTTCCTACATCTATGCTCACAGAGGCAGTTACCATGGAGCAATACGTAGCCGGAGTGCGGGTGCTGTTAGCGGCTTGTGCCAGAGGAGCATTGGCGGAGGGCGAAGCGGCCGCTAGGTTCCTCTACTACCGCGCCTCCACGCTACAGAGACACCCAAGTCTAGCTTACAGCGCTACTAAAGCCGCAGCGCAGTATGCTGCATTGGCGCATGATAGGTAAGTTGCTTTTCAGAAGATCGACTGGTGTGGTGGAACTGTGGTTACTGACCCAGGTTCAATGCCTACGGTTCCAAGAGTGCTACGTCAATGAAAGGCGGCGTTGGCTAGCTGACTGATTTATTAAAAAAGCATGACATCTTAATAACTAATGTAAAACTACCCTACACTTTTCCCCCCAATACAAAAGCATCTCATCTTTAACAACGTCTACAAAAACAACTTAATATTGATAATTGCTACATAGCATGTTTATTTTTTGTTCAAAGCCCGGTTGAAAGCACGCAGTGCCCGGGCAGATGTACCCCGTGGGGGTGAAGCGGGAGAGTGTGGTACGTTTGTATCACTTTGTGGTTCTAAACTGGTCGCATCTTTCTCTCTCTCCCCCTTCATTCCACTAGAAGCATCTTCAAACTGATCGTCATCATCAGGACTGTCCACAGGTGGAACTTTATCGTTTGAAGGTACAATGCCTGCACATGTCAAAGAAAACCTTGATTTGTTGGCAGTTGGTATGATCTGGTCTTGGTGTCTACGCCAAATCAATCCATTGCCAACGTCAATTTTATACGAAACCGGCCCCGTTTTTTTTGTTATTATACCTTCCGTCCATTTTTCTTTATTAACTGAATAGTCCCGTGCCAGCACTGTATCTCCTGTATCGAACTGCCTAGAATGGCCTCCCGCATTATCCACCTGTTTACTTTGCGAAGCGCGAACCACCTCGGCGACATTAGGGCGTAACGCGTCGAGGCGGCTCCGCAAGCGCCGGCCCAAGAGCAATTCAGCCGGTGACAACCCTGTAGTAGCATGATTACAATTTCTATAACAGAATAAAAATTCGTGTACAGCTTGTGTAACATTTTCACCCGAGTGGATTGCTCTTTTAATGGCTTTTTTTACAGTCTTTACAGCATTTTCAGCTGCGCCGTTCCCTTGAGGCCTATAGGGTGCACTAGTCGTATGACGAATACTATTATTCTTACAATAATTCTTAAATTCTAAAGAGGAGAATGGTGGGCCGTTATCCGTAACTAACTGCGTGGGTAGTCCAAATCTACCAAAGACAGTCATGAATGCCGAAATTGTGTTTTCTGCATCCGTTCGAGTCATAGGGATGACCTCAATCCACTTGGAATGTGCGTCAACAATCACCAAGTAACGTCTGCCGGCACAATCGGCGAAGTCAGCATGGATCCGATGCCATGGCTTCATAGGGAACTCCCACGGATGGAGTTCTGCGCGCGGCGGACTGTCGCGAACTGACCGGCAGGGTTCGCACGTGCGACACACCTGTTCTATGTCCTTATCTATGTTCGGCCAGTACACATAGTTGCGAGCTAGGTTTTTCATTTTGTTTACGCCCAAATGACCCATATGTATTTCTTCCAAGACTCGTTTACGTAAAGTTAATGGTACGATTATTCTGTACTTATAAATTAAACACCCGAGATCTATACTTAAATCGTTTCTACGAATAAAATAAGGCTTTTCGTCCTCATTGCTAGGTTCCGACGGCCAACCAAACTTTACAAACCCGATTAACTTACTTAAAATAGTATCTTTTTTTGTATGTTTACAAACATCATTAAAATCGATAGGTAGGCAATCTTTGACTAAATTTATGTAACTACATTGATCAGTGGGACGGCGCTTGAGCGACAGCGGCAAGCGCGACAGCGCGTCAGCCGGTCCGTTCTGTTCAGACTTAATAAACTTCACGGTAAACTCATAGGCGGACAATCGCGTTGCCCAGCGCTGCAGCCTACTTGCAGCGGTCTGCGGCAGACCCGCTTTCTCACCGAAAATGTAACTTAAGGGCTGATGATCCGTTCGCAATTCAAACTGTCTACCAAAAAGGTACTGATGGTGCCTTGTAACCCCATAAAAGATAGCTAGAGCCTCTTTATCAAATTGGCTGTAATTCTTTTCCGCGTCATTAAGTGTGCGCGAGACACAGCTAACCGGGCGCTCGGAGCCATCCGGATACCGGTGCGCCAGCACCGCCCCCAGCCCGTACGCGCTGCTGTCCACCGACAGCACCAGAGGTACACCCTCCTCGTAATGCGCCAGAACGCGCTCACTCATTAATGATTGTTTGGCTTCCTGGAAAGCCTTATCACAGCAGGTACTCCAATTAAAACTCTTACCTTTCTTTAATAGCCCATGTAATGGGTGTAAAATTATACTTAAATTCGGTATAAACTTGCCGTAATAATTTAATAAACCCAAAAAACTTTTCAACTGCGTTACGTCCGAGGGTCGAGGAGCGTTGGCAATAGCATGGATCTTATCTTGATCCGGATGAAGGCCATCTTTATCTATTATAAAGCCTAAGTACCTAACACTTTTCTGCAAGAAGCTACACTTGTCTAATTTAATCGTAAGACCCATGTCGCGTAATCTCTCTAAAACTGTTTTTAAATTATTTAAATGACATTTTCTATTAATTCCGGTAACGCAAATATCGTCTAGGAAAACAACTGTGTTAGGTATCCCCCTTAAAGTTTCTTCCATCAATTTTTGAAATTTTTCTGGTACACAGGAAAGTCCAAAGGGGGTGCGACGGTACACAAAGGTGCCTACGTGCGTAGTGATTGCGGTACATGCCTGGGAATCTTCACTTAATTTTGTTTGCAAATAAGCGTTCGTTAAATCAATTTTTGAAAATTCTTGCCCCACTTAATGTGGCAAAAAGTTCTTCAATGCGAGGTAAAGGATAAAAATCCCGTTTTAATTTTTTATTAATAGTAACTTTGTAATCACCGCATATGCGTATGTCACCGTTAGTTTTAATTACCGGGACTATGGGAGTGCCATACTCCGAATAATCCACACGGTAAATGGTTCCCTCACTTTCCAACCGCTCGAGTTCTCGTTCGACCCTAGAACGCAATGCTAAAGGCACGGGACGCGCGCGCACGTAAACCGGTTCCTTATCAGTGAGTTGTAACTGGAGTAGCTTCTTACATTCACCTAGGCGGTCCGTAAACACATTAGGAAATTCTTTTGTTAGTCGGCTCACGGAGGATTCCAAAGGACTATCTATTAATTGATTAAAATTTATTTGTTTAATTTTTAAAGCCCGTATCCACTCCCTCCCTAGAAGAGGACAGCTGCCATTTTTAATTACATAAAGTTTTAAATTTTTAGCTATAGCGTCACCTAAGCGAACGTCGACAAAGATATATCCCAAAGACTCGATCCGTAAGCCGGAGTAGCAACGTAACATTAAATCATCGCAATTAATAATCTTACGTGAGAAAATTTGTTTATACAATTGTTCACTTATTGCTGAAATGCGACTACCTGTGTCGACTTCACAGTTCAACAGTTCGTCGTCGACGCGAACACTTAAAAAAAATGGCTTGTTACCTTTCGAAGCTAACTCGATGTTAAAGATGTCCTCCTCACTGTAATCCGACTCACTAACAAAATTTTGCCTACTATTACCATTGCCTCGGATTTCACTACACATCACTTTTAAATGGCCTCTGCGACCACACTCATCACAATTATAATTAGCAAATCGACACTTATCCGAGTGATGCGGCTTGCCGCACCGCCAGCATCGTGGGCCCGGGCCCGCGCCCGCGCCCGCAGCGCGCCCGGCGCCTGCGCCCCGCGGGCCCCGCGGCCGGCCGCCGCGCGCCGCCGCCGCCGCGCGAGCGCGCCCCGCTCGCCTGGTGCAGCCCCTCGGCGTGGCCCGTGTCGCCGCCCGCGCAAGTCGCGGTCGCCGCCGTTGCAGCGCTCATCTCCGCATGCTTCTCCGCGGCCTCCAGAGCCAGAGCTAGATCTACCGCCTCTTTGTACTTAATATTTTTCTCCGCAAAAATTCGTGAACGCATCGCCTCATTCGCGAGCCCAGACACGAATTGGTCGCGTAGATTTTCTTCCAGATTTTTTCCAAAATTGCAGGTGGTTGCCAGATGCTTTAACTGTTGCAAGTAATCCATTAGTGCTTCTCCTGGTTTTTGTCGGTGTAGGCGAAATATATGTCGTTCGGCTATTTCCGATCGTTGAGGTTCTAGGTGATCGGAAACTAATGACACTAATTCTTCGAACTGTTTATTTTCCGGCAATTCCGGTGAGCACAAATCACACATTAAAGCGTAGGTAGGTTCGCCGACCACAGTAATTAGTAAGGGCACGTGGAGGTTATCCTTGATTTCGTTCAACACTATATATTGTTTTACCCGACGTATGTATGCCGGCCACTGCTTGGAATTTAAGTCAAAAGGTTCAAGTTTTCCTATCGGCATTTTGACAAAGTAGGTAAACACTTTTTGATCACGATTGGTAAGGAACTTTCTCGAAAAACCCGGTCGTCGCCAGTGCTACGTCAATGAAAGGCGGCGTTGGCTAGCTGACTGATTTATTAAAAAAGCATGACATCTTAATAACTAATGTAAAACTACCCTACACAAGAGTGTGTTCGATTCCCACTCGGGACATATATTTGTGTAACCAATATAGGTCTTGGTTCCGTGTCTGGGTGTTTTAATAAATATGTTAAAGTATATTTGTGTAATTACTGTTGGTCCTGATACCTGTAACACAAGTCCACGGGATCAGCTCAATGTATGTGATGTTGTGTACCTAATATTTATTTATTTAATTGTTATGCATATAAATCTTCCCCTTGAATCCCTCTATCTATTACAAACCGCAAAATTTGTTGTGTAGTATAAAGATTTAAGCATACATAAGGACAGACGAAAGACGCGGGAAGCGCCTTTGCTTTATTCTTTGTAGTGACGACAGAATAATAAAATAATAATAATAATAATAAATATCTGGGACATTTCCACACACGGTCATCTGACCCCAAACTAAGCAGAGCTTGTACTATGGGCGTCAGAGACTGATATACATACATATATATTTATAAATACATACTTAAATACATAATCACACCCAGACACGGAACAAACACCGATGTTCATCACACAAATATTTGTCCCGAGTGGGAATCGAACCCACGACTCTTGGAACCGCCACAGAATATTAAATATCTAACTGTCCTCCTCAACACAGCTCCAACAGTAGACTATGTATTAAATATCTTCGCACTTCCTCCAACAGGCACAGAGCTCTTACAGTATCCCTGGCCACAGCGGGCATGGAGCTCACCGACACCCTAGAACTAAGGGCGAAGACGCCCCCGCGGCCTCTGCAGCTCCCAGGATTGCCGACCAAAGTCTTCGTCTATGCTACTGGTGCTGGATGTGCTACAGTGCAGGTGTGTACTTATATCTTAAGTTTTTAGACTTTCGCATTCCATTATACTAAATATTAATCTTTATAGACCCCTTGTAGGGGTCTACACGCGATAATAGAAGTTTACTGCCCGACGTTTCGACTCGGGTACCTACACCAATCATGGTCGCGAGCGACCTACTACTCTTAATATTGCGTATAGACCCATAAAGACTAATATTTAGTGTACCAATATCATCATAGATGTTCAGCCTTTTTTTATTCGCAAAGCGTCAGAATTGGGAATCCGGAAACAATATGGACTCTTTCGAAACCTAAACGATTGACAGTAGAGTCAGTACATTTTTCATATCTGAATGTCATAATGTTGTTGTGAATAGGTGGACAGATCAGTGTCCAAGATCTGCAACGATAACTAAACATCGGCCATCGATATGGTTACATCGAAATCTGAGATCTGTATGTTAGGCTGTATACACTTTGCAACTTCGATTTGATTTATAGCTGAAAGATTTCGAGTGCCTGGCTAAAATTTTATAGGTATAATAAGTACTTATATTATACCGTTTATCTTATTACGCAGGGGACAATATCTTACTCCACATACACGCCGAAGCCAGAAAATGCACTGTTAAATATTCAGGCCGCAATCATAGAAGAAATCAGGCCAGAACGAAGCAGCATTGAAGATCTTCAAGGAAACCTGCCAACGTTGATTATCAAGACTTGTTTCAAGTACGTATTTTCCATCCTCGGATGTATTTTAGGCATAGCCTGCATCAGCAGGCATGTACACGTATTGTTTTACATAAAATCAAAATGTCAGTGTAAACTATTGTATAATTGTGATATTACACTTTTGCGCATATCTTTAAGTAACATTTTTGACAGTTCCTTCTCGATAGATAGAGTTAGTATTACTAAAGCGATGACTAAACTATACCTATTGTCATCGAATTCATTTGATTGATGATAGAATGTTAAGATAATCAGATTAATTATATATCGTCTAGTACAAACTAAGTCGGAAACTCGCAACAGCATAAAAATCTTTTTTCATTTCTAGGTGGAAAGGCAAGGAACGATCAGGGATACTTCGCCTAGAGTCATCTCTCTTCTCAGGGTATGAATTGCACTCAGTCAACCCCGTGGTCTTGGATGGAGCCACATTCGCTGACTTGCATTATGGCTCTCGGGGAGAGTCTGTGTGGTTCGTGTTTGCGAATGTAAGTCAAATTTCATTATCTCCCTATATTTTTCCAGTTAATCAATCTATTGAAATTAGATATAAGTAAGTAATTGACCAATAAGTTCTTTAAATACCAAATATGAACAAAAATAATGAGGTGTTTAGCTAACCTCCAAATTAATAAAACAAATATGTCTAACAGAAAATGTTACTAGCTTTAATGTACAAATTTACGCCAACATTATACATATATTATTCCAACACATTTTGTTTGGATCCACAGATCAGCTCAACTTGCCCCGTATGCGTGACGTACGAAGCCAGGTCGAAGTTCATAATCAACAGTCTCAGACCAGCGTTTGCAAAAATTTATCCCTCCACCCGCCCAGACTTGGCAGTCGAGACATTCTTCCACGCGCGAATAGGAAGCCCTCTACTTCGTGGCATAACCGATGATGACTTTATCACGTGGTTCGATAAAACAGAACTCGCCAGTCTCCAGACCACTGCTAGTATCGATAATATCTGTGAATGTGGACGAATCTGCAGTCGGGATTATGAGTTCAGGAAAAGTAATGAGACTCCAACTAATAATGACGTAACTACAAGTACAACGAACCGCCCCGTAGATACTACAACAGAAGTTACGACAACTGAGAAACCATCGACAACAGAAAAATCTACGACTACTAACGAGCCAGAGACGACTGAAAAAGAGATTATAACGTCAACAGAGAAATCGAAGACCGTTGCTACTTCAACAACAACAGTAAGTACGACTACTGAGAACAGCCCAAAAACAACAATACCTACAACCATTCATACAACCGAGGCCAGTACGCAAACTGATGTTAATACAACTGAAGAAAATCCTGACAAAAACTCTTCAGTGACGGAAAATAACGATGACCCGATAATAATTCCAACTATAACTTATGTAAAGGAACCCGAAGCTACGAAAATTGACAACAACATAGCGCCATTAGTGCCCAAACCAAATGGGGAGTTGATTGTGCAAAAACTTGCCGTTACAAAGCCACTTTTGAAAAAAGACGATCTAAAGAAGAAGCCTTTGCCACGAAGGAAGGGCACACTTAAAGCTACTTATGGAGATAAAGTATTCGAAAAATCCAAAGGAATAATTAATTCCGTAGCGTCTACTAACAAACTGAACAATCCTATCAAAGAATTCATAAACATCACTAAATCAAATGAAATAACAACAAACAGTATGATTCCGGTTGCTCATCAATCAAATAATAGGTCAAATGAGATCATTAAAGTCACCAATGAAACAAAAATCGTAAATGCAATGACTGAGCATAAGCCTATAATTCCACATGCTAGTACAAATCATAAGACAAAAGATCACCCAGAAACATCTACTTCACCTCATACAATAACTGCTATAACTAACAGTAATATCAAGACTATTCATTACCGAACTAAAAAACCTAAATCACTGACACAAATTAAGAAACCTCGGATAGAATTGAATCATACTAACGAAATAGAAAAGACGAATGAAACACAACATCATGATGTCAAAATCATTAACAAAACTAAGATCAAGAATATCAACACTGAAAAGAGAACGGGCAAAACACTTAAGTCGATAAATAAAGAAATTCATAAGATACCTTCATCGCCTATATCGGAGACTTCAAAAGCGTTAGCTGACACAATAAAGTCAGATATAGCGCCTGAAAATAAAGGTGGTTTCGAAATCTTGGATAAAAACAGTCTTTGGGAGCTACTGAAAGAAGGTCCTGACGATGACACCACCAAATTAGACGATAAGTTACAAGTACATAATAGGATAAACGTACTTGCACAGAAACTGTCGAACGTCACAAACGACAATCGTTCTTTATAAACCTTATTGTTAAATATTATGTAAGACACAAAGACTTCAGTAAATATTTTTGTAACACACTCATGCCACTACCTATATTTCGATTGTTAATATTACTCGTATATAACTCGACCTGACACGGCAATTCCTATGCACGTAATTGTTGATTGTTAGTACGGTGTAATGCACTTTTGTTTAATATTAATTTCTATTGACTGTATGTGTTTGTAAATAATAACTAAGCTAAGTAATATAAATTAAGATTCGCGCTGTGACTACAATGAATGTGTGTATGTTTTACGCCCGACTTGCTCAAAGCCCGAAAGTAGTTTACAAAATTGTTAACTTCATTAGGAGTAACATCAGTGTAGAGGAATTAGTCGGCTTCATAGATTTGGTCTATTGGATAGAGTTGTTTGGATATTAAAGGTTGGCAATAGAGTATCGGAATGCTTGTAGGAATGCAAAATGCCGCAATAAAATCTTAGAAGGGCTAGAGACTAGCAGCTACTTGTAGCATAGTTTTAAATGGGCTACCGGATTTACTAGTCAGAATATTATTTTCAGAAAACATAATGTTCAATTTTGGTGTTAGACCTAAACTAGCAATATGTTTAAATGGTAGCCCTAGCTAGACTTAAGATGAACATATTTATTCTTTTGTACTTACTAATTATGTAAAAATTAACGAGAGTTGCCAAATTTAGAATCTTGATAATTTCCTATTTCGTTCTATTAGAATATAATTATTTATCCCCTAGTATACAGATAGTAAATTTTAGTGTTCTATAGTGATGTAATGTAAAGCTAATGCCCCAGAATTTCCATCCGTCTAATCTATCGTCTTCTGTATCTATTGTATAATGGTAGTCTCTTACTGTAGCCGTTTAGATATTTTGGTTTAGAAGTTGAAATCAATGACACATTGTTAACAATCCCATTTATTTTCTTGTTTGGTTAGTCGTTTATTTATTGTGCTTCCTAACTCTTACCATCTTCAGTTTGTGAGTTCATATTAATTTTAAACTTACCCCACCGTAGGTTGAACTTGAAACCCAGCGAAGGTCAAAAGTTAAAAGGTGTCTAATGTTTTATCAGAAACTGTTAAATCCTTTGTGTCATTGATTAATAACTTCATATTAATTCTGTAGTATCTTTAGGACGTGCGAATATGCGTGTATCTATCCTATCTATTAGGTATGTCTCAACAAGTTCATTGAACGTTGGTTGTCAAATTGTAAAATTTAGAACATAAAAATTCTCGTTAATACTTACCTTTAACTTCCGAGTGTCCTTAGAAAATAACACCACGAATCTTCTTTGTACGTATAGTGTTACCAATAGTTAAACTTTTAACAGATGAGATTATATGAAGGTACTTAAAAATCCCTATTCTTTAAATTAAAACGAAACTATGTAATTATTAATCTGTGAGAATGACGTGTGATATGATAAATGTTTAAAGTGTGCTTTGAGTAACGTTTCAATTCTTTTGTTTATTTTTACGTGATGATTAAATGTTTACTTATGTACTTGCAATAAAACAAAACGATGGAGTTGTCAATAACTGAAAGAAAAACCGCGTGATTGTTTTTGTATAAATTCACTAATTGTTGTATGGAAAACTTTTTATCAGTGTTATCATTATAAAAATTTAACAGGACAAATATTTTTATGAGTTTACGTGGAAAAATCATCGATTAATGTTTCTCATATTTTTAACTTTTAAAATTATTATTTGTATAAATGGTAATAAATTAGAATACTAAGCACTATTTAAATTAAATGTGTAAATGTACGGTTGTATGAAACTAGGTGCTTGTGCCAAGGATCGCGTCAATTTAAAATGTATAAAAGTCTCAACGTGGCGTGTAAGTTTAATGAAATTAATGTTTGTGCTTAATATTAAGCTAGTCACTATAAGTATGATACCTCGATGTACTGACACAAATCTTACTAATAGGAAAGATAAAGATGGTACACCTAACTTTTGACTTTTCATTTCATTTCCGTAGCGTAAAGTATAAAATCCTCTAGTAAAATTTAATGAAGATAAAAAGCAACGCGACCGTCGAAATGTTTTTTTAGTTTCAATTTTAAGTTTCGGCCTACTGATTACCGCCTGCATATTATATAGGTAAATGCGCGTACAGATTGCACGTTCCTGTGTTACGCATAGTTGGGAAACACCGTCTACGCGTACAGCTCCAGAACGGATCGTCGCAAGCCCTACAGATTTTAGGCGCGGTCAATCAATCTAGAGAACTCCGCGAGCCCCAGTAAATCATTATTGAAACTCTAAGAACAAGCATGCATATTCATTTTGCCGTCCAAATATAGAGTACCCGGTCGTGTGGGTTCTCTTTGACGTGCAACCAAAAACCGACCAACACCGCAGTACATCCCTACTAGTTCTACTACGCAGTTCAACTGCCATAGATTTTGTTGTACAGTTTGTGGAACTGCATAGTTGAACTAGTGGGAATGAACCAACAGCTAGACTCGCTGTGTACGCGAGTTTGCGCTCAACTACAGGTACGGACTTTACGTTTCGGACTACACGTACCAGTGTACGCGTAATCCGTACGCAGCTTAATAGTCTTAAGCCGATCGTCCACCGCCAACAAAATTAAGTTCAGGGGGCGTATTACGACCTCAAAGTTCCAGTCAGTTTAAGAATGGGCATCGACTAACTTCGTGTTTCTGGTACAATTAGTGGTGCAATCGTTTATGTTTGTAATAATACAGACATAAACCCTCCATCATCTATATACATTCATCATAATCAGCCCACTTTCGTCCACTGCTGGACAAAGGCCTCCCCAAATACTCGCCACTTATTTCTATCCTCGGCTACTCGCATCCAGCTCCTACCAGCCGTCCCTCGCAGATCGTCACTCCGCCTGGAATGAGGGCGTCCTACACTGCGTTTGCCGAGACGCGGTCTCCACTCCAGAACTCGTCTACCCCAGTGGTCGTCGGTTCTACTGCTGATGTGGCCAGCCCACTGCCACTTCAGCTTGCTATTGCGATGAGATATGTCGATGACTTCAGTTCTCTGCCAGATCACCTCAGTTCTGATTGTAGTAATAATAGCTTTTTATCATATATAAATATTTATTTTATTTATTTATTTATTGAAGAAACAACCAACAAGAATAACACTAAAAATAATAACAAAAAACATAATTCAAACAACAGGTTGACTTAAAGCTAAGTGTTTTCTTAATTATAGGTTGCCACAGCTTGCATAGTGGACTTTATCTTAAAACTAACAAACTAAATATATTATTTGTCTTTGTATATTACAATCTTAACTAAATTCTAAAATTAAACTCTCAGTGCTATGTGCTCTAAGACTTTACTTTTAAATATACGTGGTGTATTGGAAAATACGTCAATATCACAGCTCTTATGGAGTCCATTGTACTGCCTCATCAGTCTGTTCATGGTGGAGTGGTGACCTAAGTTGCTTTTTGAGCCAGGGATGAAGAAAGGCACGTATCTTTCGCGGCGAGGCAACTTTATTGGGACATTTAGGTATACGGCCCTTAGCAGGTCAGGACAGTCAACTTTGGAGTTTATGATTTTATAGAAGAACATTTGATCCAAATACTGTCGGCGCGCTTCCAAGCTATTCAATTTGAAAAAGTCTAAGCGGCTTCTATATGAGGGTAATGTCTTAGCTTTATTCATCTGATATGAGAGATGCCACAGGAATCTTTTTTGAATTCTCTCTATTCGTTTTGAGTGCACGTCGTATTGTGGAGACCAAACCTGACTGCAGTATTCCAGGCCGGAGCGGACTAGAGCATGGTATAAAAGTATTTTGGTAGAGGACTTTTAAACTCTTTGGAGTTACGCAATACAAACCCTAGCATCTGGAAGCCCTTAGTTGCCAACTGGTCAATATGCTTGTGAAACCGTAACTTTTTGTCCATAATTACTCCCAGATCCCGAATAGAATCTACTTCCTGCAGGAGTTGGCCTTCGATGGAATATGACAAAGATGGATTACTATTGCCTCGTGAAAAACGAATGGATTTGCATTTGTCAATATTAAGATGCAGTCTATTGTTATTGCACCACCCTGTGAGTCGATCCAGATCCTCTTGCAATAATGAAACGTCAGCGACATTCTTAATTTGCATGGAAAGTTTCATGTCATCAGCGTAGAGGTAACATTCGGCGTTTTTGAAGATGTCTGTTACATCATCAATAAATATATTAAAAAGAATTGGGCCTAAATGGGAACCCTGTGGAACGCCTGATGTAGAGATGAACGGTTCCGAGGAGAAGCCATTTACCACGACACGTAACACGCGCTCACTAAGATACGACTCGAACCATTTAAGCAGGGTATTTGATATTCCAAATAATGAAAGTTTATGAAGTAAAATAGTGTGGTCAACTGAGTCAAAAGCTTTGCTTATATCTGTATAAATAACGTCTACAGGTGTGCGGGAATCAAGGGATTTGGATAGGCCATCAAAAAAAGACACAAGATTAGTCGCAGTCGAACGGGATTTTAAGAAGCCGGATTGGTTAGGAGAAATTAAGTTTTTTATGTGAGATGATAAAATGGGGCAAACTAAAGATTCAAATACTTTTCCAAAGACTGATAATATTGAAATGGGTCTGTAGTTATTCACATGCGATTTATCTCCAGATTTAAAGACGGGAACCACACGTGCTTCTTTCCAAATTGTTGGGAAGAAACCCACCGCTAAGGATTTGTTGAAAATAATAGATAAAGGTAAAGAAAGTGATTCGCTACATTCAACGACAAACAGAGGAGGTATGCCATCAGGTCCGGTCCCTTTAGATCTGTCCAAGGTCTTAAGTCTGTTAAAAACTTCCTTTTGCGAGAAAGAGAAATTACCCAAGCAATCTGAAGTCTTCAACAGGCCAGATCCAGCGGTTGGATAGTTGGTAGATCCCTGCCTATATACAGAAGCAAAATGTGAAGCAAAAATGTTACAAATACCCGTTCCGGAAGTCTCTTCTGAACTACCTAGTTTCATGGTAGATGGGTAAGGATTGCTGTTGATTTTTTTATTTTTCAGGAATGTCCAAAACTTTTTGGGGTTAACAGACAAGTTTTGTTCGAGTTCCCATATATAGTTGGCATAGCAAGTATTTATTAAATCAACACAACGTTTCTTTATTATATCAAAGCTAATTTTATCCAGCGGATTCTTAAATTTCTTAAATTTTATTCTTACCCTGTATTTTTCTCTCAATAGCCGAATTAACTGCTTTGTATACCAAACTGGATATTTTTTGTTTGTAACATTTTTGCTTCGTGGGACATATTGTTGTATGGCCCTTTTAAGTTCCAAATAAAATGCATCGGTCATTTCGTCCACAGTGTCACATCCAATCAGGAGGCTTTCCCAATTAATAGAACCTAGATGAGTCGCTACTTTATCGTAATCGGCTTTGTAAAAATTTAGTTTTTCAGTAGATGCGCAAGGAGCCAGTATTGGAGAAATATTGAAAGATATAGCAACATCTAGAGGAGGATGGTAAGAGTCTAAGTTACTTAATAGGTTGACGCTGTGTTCAACTTTTACTGACCCGACGTTTGAGAGAACCAGGTCCAAGACTTTATTTTTATTATTTAAAGTTGCGTTATATTGCTTAAGATTATTAAGTACTAGAAAATCGGAGAACGTGCTGACCAGTTTGGAATTTTTGGAAGTAGACGAGATAAGACAATCTTCATTCCATTGAATTTCACTAAGATTGAAGTCTCCCAGTATTATTGTATTGTTGTTTGATTCCAAGATTCGATTACAATTGTCAATAAAGTGGTCTAGAATTTGTTGTTGTATTGGGGGAGGAAGATAGACACTACAAAGGAATACTTTTTCAGTGGGATTAGAGTTATGAGTTATATTCAATTCCACCCAGATATCTTCACACTTACTCTCAAAATGAAACAACCTACGGGAATTGAGCCTTATAGCAACAGCTATGAGAACCCCGCCACCAGACTTGTGTTGATGAAAGCCACTTGTCTCCCTGTCACGCCTATACACCACGTATCGATTACAAAACAATTCAGAGTCAAAAATTAAGCTATTTAGCCAAGTTTCGCATAGCACTATTATATCATAATCGCAGCTAAGTACGTTTCTATAAAAAGTATCAGTTTTCGTACGTAGCCCCCTAACGTTTTGAAAATATACATTTAAATTATCGTATTCTAAGCCTTACCCTATTGTACACTAAGTTAGGTATGAATAGAAGAACTTAAGATAAATTATCCAATGTGGAAACGCCACGCACGAGAACATAGTCCGACGTATCTGTCTTCCGCATGTACACGCGCCCTCCTCGAACCCACACGTGCTTGTACTGCAGTTCCTTCGCGCGAAAATGGTATGATCTCACCACACGGCGCACTGGAATCGAGTGCGCCTTGGAAAACAGGGCGCAGCACCAGATCACAGAGGCAGGGCTCCAGCGAGGTCCCAGCACAAAAAATGACTATTTAAAATAAACTTGAACACGTCCACTCCGTACCAAAGCCCGAAAGCGAGACGTTATATATATTTAGATTAGATAGAGAATTAGATTTAGAATATTTTTTTTTTTTTTTAAATATCTGGGACATTTCCACACACGGTCATCTGACCCCAAACTAAGCAGAGCTTGTACTATGGGCGTCAGAGACTGATATACATACATATATATTTAAATACATAATCACACCCAGACACGGAACAAACACCGATGTTCATCATACAAATATTTGTCCCGACTGGGAATCGAACCCACGACTCTTGGATCCGTCAGCCAGGGTCACTAACCACTGTTCCACCGAGCCAGTCAAAATATTTTATCATTTTTGAACTGACTGCAATTAAGAGGTCGTAATATGCCCCCAGCTTAGCTCGCATAGTTTGCCGTGGACGCATATGTATGAAACTATGCAAGCTAAGCCGAATTAACTTTTTGGTTGGCGGTGGACGATCGGCTTCAAAATTTCTAATTTAGGCCGAATAATAGTTATTGTACACGATCACTGATCCAATTTAATGTAAGACAAGTAAGTTTTTGGAACAGTCAGACATGCATGACTTTAACAGACTGTTTATATATGTATTTAATTCCATTCGATTTAGAAGCGAACGAGGATATATGATTTCTTTGAACTCTTTTCTCTTCAATAGATCGCCGGAAGGAACTAATCCAAACTACACAAATAGAAGGATATAAAGAAATCCTTTTCTGTGAACTTTCAATCGTTGAGCAAGTTAAACATTTTTTGTTCTTTGAATGTAGAGTAAACAGCTTAGTAGTCATGATTTAAGGGGCTCTCCACTACATAGTATAATAAAGCAAAATCACTTCCCATGTCTGTCTGTCACTATGTGTTCTTAAATCTTTAAAACTACACAACGGATTTTGATGCGGTTAATGGATAGAGAGATTTAAAAGGAAGGCTTTTATGTACCTACTATATACCCTAAGCAAAACATGGGGAACGGGTACGTGTACAGGTCACTAGTAAAATATGAACTATTCAATTATTTTAAAGCTGAAATTGTTTTATTTTTCTTTGTCTTAAAAGCTGTGGAATTCAAATCGACAGGGTGAAATTATAAAAAAGAAACAACAATTTAATATTACGTTTTCTTAATTGCTTGTATTCATTTATAACATTACAATGATAGTTTATTCTTAAAAGTACAATATTTTGATTCAAATGGAATGGCTTAATAACTCTTAAGTTAATAACAGAATAGAGGCTTGTGAATAATGTCTATGAAAGATGAATAAGAGTTCATTACAAAAACAATAAAATTCAAATATATTTGTCATTTAAAGAAGAATGGAAATTCAATATTAGGGGAGATACTTATCTGGGTGGAAGATTTTTTATAAAGAATAAGATATTAATAAAATGTTGGCACTTAACGTTAGAAGTGGAAAACAGTCCGACTGGAAATTAACGGAAATAAAAAATAGACAGAAATAAAAAAGACTACTTACAAAAGCACCTCTTAATAATCTAACGACTAATTTAATGATTTACATTGAAATTCCAGTCTATTTCCTACCTACGTGATTTTTAGCCATAATCGATTGAAATGTCAAAAGTTCACAGCTTTCTTCTACTTCTTCTACATTCACTTAGTCCTCAAATTATTACATTGCCAACCACTTTAAGTTTTAATTTCCTTAGAAAATGCAACTTCTTTTCAGTCGTCTAAACAAAAATAACACTTTACATGTTTTTTTTTGGAATACATTTTGAAAATGGTTTTCTAGGCGGGTTTACAATTTCAAAATAGTTTTCATTTAATTCGACGATCAACAATGGAATGCTATCGCCCGAATTTAATTTCAAAACACAATATATACAACCCGACTGGCAGAAAAACCCGACCAAGTCAACGAAAAAAGAAAACTGTTGTCATTTCAAACGATTTCAAATTTAGAACCGTGATAGCACAGACAACAAATCTTACATTTAACCACAGACAAAGAATGTTATTATAACGGTGTTAACATTGAGTCCGGTAAAGTGTAGTGATCATGAACATTGATAGTGAAAGATTACGGGGCCGGCGGAGATTGCGCCCCTCATCTCCTTCGGGCATAGGCCAGCCATGCGGGTAAGTCCGGCTTCTGGAACAATAAGTACATTTATTAGTGAAACCGAAAAGAAAGGATTCGCTACAGAGATTGGTTTTAGACTGATTTTAGAGTCGCGCGCACCGCACGAAGACAGTCAGCGCTGAAGGTCCAGTCTAGTAAAGTCGCATTGAGATAGGGACCGTTTTTAGGGTTCCGTAGCCAAAATGGCAAAAACGGAACCCTTATAGTTTCGTCATGTCCGTCTGTCCGTCTGTCCGTCTGTCCGTCTGTCCGTCTGTCACAGCCGATTTACTCGGAAACTATAAGTACTACAGTGATGAAATTTGATGGGAATATGTGTTGTATGAACCGCTACAAAAATATGACACTAAATAGTAAAAAAAAGAATTGGGGGTGGGGCCCCCCATACATGTAACTGAGGGATGAAATTTTTTTTTTCGATGTACATACCCGTGTGGGGTATCAATGGAAAGGTCTTTTAAAATGATATAAAGTTTTCTAAAAAACATTTTTCTTAAAGTGAATGGTTTTTGAGATATCAGCTCTCAAAGTCGTAAAAAGTATGTCCCCCCCCCTCTATTTTTATAACTACGGGGTATAAAATTCTAAAAAAAATAGAGGTGATGCATGCTAATTAACTCTTTCAACGATTTTTGGTTTGATCAAAGTATCTCTTATAGTTTTTGAGATAGGTTGATTTTTATTATATTTGCTGCTACGGAACCCTTTGTGCGCGAGCCCGACTCGCACTTGGCCGGTTTTTAAGTAATGCTGACCGGTCGACTGATATAAAAATCTATCAGCGCCGAATATCAGCGTGTCATCTTTGAAGTAAGTAGCTACTCACTAAATTCGGGAGAGTGAGTGAAACAAAAATATTATTCACAGCTAATTTGCATCCGATAGAATTAAAACAATATTTTAGATATCTGTATTGCAAATTCTTTAAGGTAGTCCGATTTCTACCGGCCGTGATGGTGTTACCTAATAGTTTCCGTGTGACGGAATAAAATGTTCGACGTAATTTTTTTCAATATTCCAGTATGTCTATGACTCCTTATATAACATGTTTCAACATTGTTCTCTTATAATAAAGGTTGAATCTTGTCAAGATTTTACCTTGCCCATCGAAATGAAAACATTTCGGCAATACTCTTCCCCAAAAAATAAATCGAGGCATACGTCAACCGTCATGAACATTGAAGGATTTCTCGTACAATATTAAGCAAGACCACTGTAGGTATACTTCTCAATTGAAACACTCTTTCCGCTCCATCAAATGCGAACGCTTAATGTTTTTAATAAACCATTATTAACAATCCGTTCTACTTACAATGTACTTAACGACTCCAGGCTTAATGCTCGATGGTAATTCAAACGTAATTTGAATTCCTTATTAATAAATATATTAAAATGCCCCTACCATTGGTATTGTGACCTCATTTTAGTTTCATATTAATAGCACGTTGTTTCGTCAGTAAAATAGGTCATGTATGTCTATGACCTATTTTAAGTATAATCTTAATAAGCCATAGGGTAAGTTAGAATGTACTTCACGTATCAAATGAAGAAATAGTTTTACATTAATGATTTTTTTTTCAAAAGACTTATGTACCTTTACTTTCCTTTAATATTTTTTTACATGAATATGCTATGAACAAGATTTTATAAAAAAAAAACTATTAAATTTCTAAAATACAGTCGTAAGACATGATCGGAAATAGTATTACCTACAAAACAAATAGTAGGGCACACGCCTAAGCCCAGGCTATCGGGGTAAGGGCAATTCAGTCGATATTGGCATAATATCCAACTCTATTTCATATCGGCAAAGGCCTCATAAATCGCGATAGACGCCATTCAGACACATTATAAAAATGGATCATATCGCCTTATTGAATCTGGAGTCTTTCGACTTCGCAATTCAATGGTAAGTGGCTCAAGTTATTTGATTTCAACAATAGTTTTTACTTTACAAACGTACACTCGGCATTGTCAGATCGTTTAGTTTTCAATTCAGAGATCATAGAGTAGAGCATTTTATTATAATTACATAATATTGAATTGGGGAGACCTATGTCCAGCAGTGGACAGAAATGGGCTGATGATGATGATGATGATGATGATGAAGAAAACCTTTAGACGAAATTAAATAGGGTTAGACGTGTATTTATATATTTTATTTTCACATAAGGCGTACACCTGACTCCACGGTCAGATGGGACCTCACCTTCAGGCATGAGGTCAATAGGCACAAAACCGAAAGAGCCAAAGATAAATAAGAGGGAGAGAAAAATGTGCTGGCGATTAGGCCTTAGTCAACCACGCTGGCCAAATGCGGGTTGGTCGACTACACAACCTTAGAATTTCTTCGCAGATGTGCAGGTTTCCTCACGATGTTTTCTATCACCGTTAAAGCGTCGAATAATCGTACATAATGCATTCCAAATTGGAAACACGAGGTAAAATAGAAAACCTGAACTCCCTTGTCTGCATTAAATGCGGATGGCAACACTGCCCAGCCTGAGTTGTTCGGGAGTAGAAAGAGGAGGTATGGACTTGTTGATATAAAGTTATCTATGCATTTCTATTATAGAAAATGTAGAGAACACTTAAACTGGCTTTCCATGTAACTGTAGATTAGGATTTATAAACCTCTTTCCTTACATTTTCTGCAATAAATTAAGATTTGAAATAACCATTGATAAAGATTATATTAAACTAAGAAAAATTCAAAGTGTAAAAGAAATTGTTACATATTCCCAATTTATCCTCAGAATATTAATACTTAAAATAGCCAATTAGTTAATTAAATAATTAGAAGCTTTTCAGCCACTTAATTGGCGCTTTTCTAATTAGGATATTCTGCGAAGATGAAGTCTGATAAGATGTCCCAAACATTTTTCCACATAATTTTAGACATTCCATTAATATGACACTTTTGAATCTTGTAATTTTTACGCCTGCGTAAAAAAAATGTTGTTTTAATTAATAACTTGACAAATATGAACAAGGAAAATTATCGTGACGAACAAAAGTTGATTAGTAAATTCTAACTTCGTCGACAGTAATTTGTTGTTGAGCACGGTTATGCACTGTCTCTGGTTCTAAGCCCTTATATAATCATCATCATCATCATCATGAGCCCATATACGTCCTCACTGCTGCGGCACGGGCCTACCCTAAGCTACAAGTCCTTAATCAATCACGCTGGCCAAGTGTGTGTTGGTCGACTACACAACCTTACAATTTCTTCGTAGGTGTGCAGGTTTCCTCATGATGATGTTTAATCTAAGTAATCGTACACACGAATTTTGAATTTGAAAGACACAGTGTTGGGGTTTAAACTGGCGACCTCTCGCATGCCAAGGAACGACCTTAACCACTCGGCCATCGACTCATCATCATCATCTTCGCGTTTTCCCGGTTGCATCCTTGCGGAGCCCGGGGTCCGCTTTCCTACTCCTAACTCTCCACTCGGCCATCGACTCTTTTTATTAATAATTAATTATACCTTTTCAGTATGAAATCATTAACACATACTTTGTCTATTTCTGCTGATTTTGTTTCAGATATTCACAACAAAGATGCTTGATCAATTTAAACAATCATCAGGTAAAATTTTCTACAATGAAACTGACTCCATATTTTTAGAGTAAGGTTTGTAATTACAAGGACCAAAAATTTCAGTAGGTAATTTCACACTGAAAACTAGATATGCAAACAATTGAATTCAAATTGTGAAAGAAATTTTGCATGTAACGGGGCTTTTCCCATGTTTAAGTGGACCTCAAAATGCAAATGAAACCGTGGGAAAAAGAAACCTTACGCCATCTCTGCATTATTTCTGAGAATCGCTATAAGGAAGTCATCGTGCGTTTCATTTCACGCAATGAACGTACAAGATAAAATATCTTCTGACTTTTTTATGTAATCATCGTCTCTCAAACTGTCTGTATATTATGTTAAATAATAACCCGTGGACATATTTCAAACATTTGCCATCATCTGTTAATATAATTAAACAGGTACTTAGTATGATATCATTATGTAATTACACTTTATTTCTTAAAATTGAAGGAACTTTAAACTTTACTTTCGCCACTTTAAAATGGAAGGAACATACAAGAAAAGTGCCAGGAATAGGGCGCCGCCGCAAAACGGCGCGCAGGAGTTTCGCCCGACTCCTGTGGCAAGTGGGCGAGGGCTACCGCGTTGGGGACGGACGCGGCTAAAGACGTTAGCCCCAACCCCACGGAAACTTCGCTTCGCGACGTGGAACGTGGGCACGCTCACCGGACGCGCGAGAGAGCTGGCCGACGTACTCACCAGGCGGAGGGTGGCAGTGGCGTTCCTGCAGGAGACTCGGTGGAAAGGCAGCAGATCCCGGGCCATTGGGAATGACTACAAGCTGATCTACACAGGAGCACCTAGTGGAGAGAACGGGGTTGCGGTAGTGCTGTCCGGGGAGTTGCAGGACGACGTGTTGGAGGTGAAACGCTACAGCGACCGCTTAATGGACGTAACGGTGCTGATCGAAGGGGTTACGACCTACTTGATAAGCGCATACGCTCCACAGGCTGGTTGCAGCGACACCGAAAAGACTTCATTCTGGAACAGACTCGGAGAGGTGCTGCGGGGAATCCCACCATCTCAGGAAGTCGTTCTGGGGGGCGATCTGAACGGTCATGTGGGTGAGGAGCCTGAGGAGTTCGAGCGTGTACATGGTGGCTATGGTTTCGGCAGACGCAACACTGAAGGGGAGAACATCCTCCAGTTGTGTTCGGCTGCCAACCTGGCTATTGTGAACACGTTTTTCCAGAAGAGGCCTGAACATTTAATCACCTACAGGAGTGGGCGGCACGCTACCCAGATCGACTTCCTACTCACTAGGAGGCATCACATCGGCAAAGTAGTCAACTGCAAGGTCATACCCGGAGAGAGTCTCACTGCACAACACCGTCTACTTGTCATGGATCTCTGCGTGAAGCCCAAAGCCAAGAGCTTTGAGCGCTGTCGGCGTCAAATAAGGTGGTGGCGGCTTGACGAAGACAAATCCCAGGTGTTCGTCTCAGCTATCGGCGACAAGTGCGCTGAGGCTGAGAGCGAACCAGTTCAGAACCACTGGGACAGGATTCAGGCAGCCATAACCGAAGCGGCGAAGTCAGTGCTTGGCACGTCTAAGGGTGGACGCAAATTTGACAAGGAGACTTGGTGGTGGAACGACGCAGTCCAGAGGGAGACTAGGGTGAAGAAACCCCTTTTTAAAAAGTGGCAAGCGTCCAACTCTCCTGAAGATCGCGACGCATACAGGTCCGCAAAACGTGCAACAAAGAAAGCTGTTGCCAGAGCCAGGCGAGCCCACCTACAGCCGCTCTACGATAGGCTGGAATCGTCTGAGGGGCAGAAGCTTATCTATAGATTGGCACGTTCTAGGGTCAAAGCGGCACAGGATATCTCCAAGTGCCGCTGTGTTAAAGACCCTCACGGTGACCTACTATGCGAGGACCTCGCGGTGAAGGAGAGATGGCGCTCTTACTTCCACGAGCTGTTAAATAAACAGCATAGAGAAGTGCAGCCACCGGACCTCCCTCCGAATCTTGGACTTGTGCCACCGGTAACGCCTGAAGAAGTAGAGAATGCTCTTCGCCGCATGAAGAATCGGAATGCTGCCGGAGCCGATGGAGTCCCCATCGAAGCCTGAAAGGCAATGGGTGGTCGTGGTGTGGGCATCCTAACTGACCTTTATAACCGCATACTCAGCACCGGCGGGATTCCTCGCCAATGGAGACTGAGTGTTATCACCCCGGTCTTAAAGGGCAAGGGATCAGTGCAAGAGTGCGGTAGTTATCGCGGTATAAAGGTCATGTCCCACACCATGAAACTATTCGAGCGGATAGTAGACTCTCGAATCCGTCAGGAGTGCACTGTCTCTGGATGTCAATATGGTTTCCGCCCCGGTCATGGGACTATGGACCCCGTTTTTGCCCTAAGAATCATCATGGAGAAATACAGGACGAAGAACACGCCTCTCCACTTCCTATTTCTGGACATGGAGAAGGCCTTCGACTGTGTTCCGCGTGCGATGATTTGGTGGGCCCTGAGGTCCAAGGGAGTGCCAGAAACGTATGTTGATATCATTAGAGACATGTACTGTGATTCCGATTCTGTAGTTAGGACCGCTGTTGGCGACACATTGCCCTTCCGTATTACCGTCGGAGTACACCAAGGCTCCGTCCTGAGTCCGTTCCTCTTCAGCCTGATATTAGACGTATTGTCAGGCAGCATCAGAGACCACCATGAGCAGCCACCATGGCTACTTATGTATGCTGACGATATCGCGCTGGTGGACTCGGACAGGGGACGGCTGGTGAGACGTGTTAACACATGGAAGGAATCACTTGAGAACGGGGGTCTGAAACTCAACGTGGCGAAGACAGAGTACTTGGCCTGCAACACTACAGATCCCATGTCCGTCCGCATAGGCGAAGACACGGTCGAGCGCACGGACCGGTTCAAGTATCTGGGATCTGTACTCCACGCGAACGGCGACATCGACTCCGACGTCAAGGCACGCATTGCTGCTGCGTGGGATAAATGGCGGGAGGTGAGCGGCGTCACTTGCGACCCTAAAATGCCGGTTAAGCTGAAGGGACAGGTCTATAAATCCATCATTAGGCCTGTTCTCTTATATGGCAGTGAAGCATGGCCATTACTTGAGCGGCACAAGCAGGAACTGCGGGTCACGGAGATGAAGATGCTGCGCTGGATGTCGGGAGTTACGCGAGCAGATCGCGTAAAGAACTCCCGTATTCGCGGCAGCCTTCATGTCCGAGACATCGCTGATAAACTGCAAGAGTGCCGCCTACGTTGGTACGGTCATGTTTTACGGAAACCGGCAAACTACGTAGGGAACAAGTGTCTAGCCATGTCGCTACCGCCGGGTCCCGGCAGAAGGGGAAGGCCCAAGAAGGCCTGGCTTGACGTCGTAGTGGATGACATGCGTGCTAACAAACTCTCCATAAAGGATGCCGAAGACCGTGCGAAGTGGAGAGTTAGGAGTAGGAAAGCGGACCCCGGGCTCCGCAAGGATGCAACCGGGAAAACGCAAAGATGATGATGATGATGATGACTTTATTTCTTAAAATGTTCCAGGATCATACATTTTTTATGGGTTTAAATTAAAATTTAAAAAAACTACTTTGCAATTTACCAACGTAGCAACATCACACACTATTCCCAGATCACACAGTTCGGCCCGACTATCAACTTCAACAAGCTTATCAAATTAATACCCGAAATTCCAGCAATTTAAAACGGGTCCGAAAAGATCAATCAAACCACACGAAACACAGCAACTAAGTACTTAAATTGTGTACGAAGTACAGGACTAGGGATGATTCGATTATAAAGGCCCGATGAAACAAGCTCTTGGTATCGCGTTAACCTGATTATTAGTACCTGTTCATTCAAATTCTAATTTAATAACGCCCACTGCAGATAAATTAGAACCTACAAACTTTATAAATAAGATTATTATTTCTTTGATCAATTAACGCGCTCAATATTAACAGAAATCTGTTTATGTTCATTAAAATTTATGCGCTAATTTTTAAATGTTTGATTATGAGAGTTCTCGGAAACCTTATTATAAGCAATAGGTGAATTCCGTCCTGTTTAACAATTGAACCTGTCTGGTAATATTGCATTCATCAGTGTTGAACCAAATCTTCGGCATTGTTTGTTAATAGTAATTTCTGGGTTTATTTCTTCCGCTGTAGGTCTAAGTGAAAAGCGACGTTACAGGAACATTATTCTTGTGCCCGATAATTCCATCATTGAGGCCCAACAGTGAACGACACTGAACAATCCATCCGATTTTCCGACACTCCAGCGGGACCCGTAGCTTCCGCATCCCTCTTATTTATTCGACACCGGCACATGCGGTCTCCTTTCTCCCCTCAAACTTGCGTCCGTATTAGGGGCCGATTTAGCAACGTCCTGAGCCGAGGTTCGAGCCCCGTTAGGGGGTGCCCTCAGGCTAACGTTGCCTAAATGTCTAGGGGAGATATCTGCTCTCTCGCAAGCCCGGAAAAGCTGACGAAGCTTATTGGTAGGCTATTACCGAGAGTCCCACAAAAAAAGGGTTTACTTCTGACTCTGAAGTATTTTTTTTAATGAATAAGGAATTATCTGCTACTTTTAAACTGGACCATGCCTTAGGAGATCAGATTTTACTACACTTATCATCATTATTATCAATCATATCTTGACATTAATAATAAGCAGACAAGGAAGGAATACTATTGAGTAGCTTGAAATTATAATCAAAAATTTCGTATACTTTTTTGATCTACTACAGCAACTGGCCAACTTTTCCCCCCATCAGAGTTTCCAGTCATTCCTGTATTTAAATTGTGTAAAATGGTTTATTACTTACTTCGAGATCCTTAGCCCAGTTCGCGAACGCGTCCGATCGCTTCCCGTACCTGCAAACAAATATCCATACATTAACACAACAATCTATATAGATACCAACAGTTTAAAATCTCCTTGATAACACCCAGGGACAATCCTAGTATTTACCTGTTGAGATACAGTCAGAACTAACGGCGCGGTTTTCTCCCGCGGTCCGCTATATACATGGACAGAAATCTATATAGTTAATAAAAAATCATACAGCTGATTTCAACGACGATACTATGAGATTTCTTTAATATTCATATCAAAGTTGTATTAAAGCACCAAAATAGCTAATTACAAGTCACTGTAATGGTAAATAGGTAGTCAAAATCGAATCAGACTGTCGCTCACTCAACTATCGGGTGGTTAAGGTAGAGACGCAATCCGCATTACCTCGTCTTAATGCACGACTAATCAAAATACTCTGCTACGCAGCCAATCGAAGCTGTCCACAGCTGTAATTACAGCTAATCGAGATACCTATGACAGTTTAATCTGCCGTGCTTTATACCTACCTGATGGAGATGGACATCACGACGATCGTAGTTTCCCTCGGTCCATTTAAGGCGCAATGTGTAATCAAGACGTTTGATTAACTATGTTGCTAGTCATGTATTGCGAGTACAATATATTTGGAATAAATATTAATACTATTTTTGTTTCTTGTGGTAATACATAATGAACACTGATGTAGCAGACTTAGCCGCAGGCCACATATACTAGTACTAGTTACTGATAATTAGTTGGGCCAAAATTAATTGAAATAAACCTACTGGCTCGGTGGAACAGTGGTTAGTGACCCTAGCTGGCAGCTCCAAAAGTCGTGGGTTCGATACCCACTCGGGACAAATATTTGTGTGATGAACATTGGTTTTTGTTCTGTGTCTGGGTGTGATTATGTATTTGAGTATGTATTTCTAAACATCTATGTATGTACATCAGTTTCGACACCCATAGTACAAGCTCTGCTTAGTTTGGGATCAGATGAGCGTGTGTGAAATACCCCAGATATGTTTAATTATTTATTACTTTCAAACACAATACAAGGAGTAGATGATAAAAATGTAGGTAAAGGCAATAAATAATAAAAATGTTTCCACACTTAATTAAATAATGTTGCATATAAAATTGAAAAGATCGTGTAAGTTTTCTAATATCGAAACTTCCTACGCTCATTATAAGTGTAAAATAAAGTAATGATAAGCTCATAAATGCACTTGATGCTATTAAGGCATATAGAGCATTATATTTATTACAATGATTCCATTCCACTTAACCTGAATAATATTAATATTGCACTAACTTTCAAGTTATTAAAGTGGGTTTCAAGTATAAGCCTTCAGTTAATAATTAATTCGAGGAAATATGTATTTTGTGAAGTTTCTTGAAATAGGTCACAATATGAAACGTTTTCTACTTGAAAAACTATTTCTTAATGGAAAATATCCCTTTAGTAAATGAAATTATGATGTATATAAAACGAATATTTATTTAATTATTTAAAGAATATGTTTTACATTTTTTCATTTCTAACTATACCTGTTACTGTTAACTCGCCATTCAAAACTGCGATTAGAATAAACTTTTAACGTTTTAGTTTACTTTTATCATCTTCGTCTTTTATCATAATTTACCGGTTACAAAAAAATATTTATTCCCAACTAGTGGTCCCGGCGAACTTCATACCGCCAATACTGATTATTTTTCTATACTTTCTCATTGAAACCTTCCCTGGAGTAGGACGAACATTTTAAAACCAAAATTACCTAAATCGGTCCGGGCGTTCTCGAGTTTTAGTCAGACTAACGAACAGCAATTCATTTTTATTTATAAGAAGATTTCACATCTGAACTTTAATGATTGTTACATTGAAAATGAAATTTAAGAGATCGGTTTCGTTTGTTGTAATTTAGGTCTTATCATTATGACAATCTCAAAAGCATTATCGTTATTATTATTTTCGTAAATTTGTTGTGTACTTACATGAAGTATGTTTCATACATTATTCGTTCTGAAAATCTGGATTTGTCATATAGTTTCTCTACTCTTCTCTAGTCTTCTCTACATTTAGTTAGTCTACATCTTTATCTTTAGCTACTTAGCTGCATACGTAAGTCACGGTTTTAAGCCGCGTGTTAAATTAATAGAAACTTGATATATCCTTCTACTTGAGAGTACTTTAAGTAACAACATGTGCCTCTATCGTTACTTGTTTATGTCATGAAAATGAGCAGGTAATGTTTGCCATAATTAATGTGTTGTTAGTTTATACATCCATAACCTGTAGGTGTTTCCATTTACGATAGTGAGACTGTTTATAATGTTAATTATGGTCTTCAAATGTTACGTTAATATTGATACATGTTTGGGAATAACTACTAATGGTTAGTAGTTATAACGTTATAATTAAAATATCTAACCCTTTATATTGGAAACAAATACAGTAAAAAGACTAACTTTCCATGTCGTTAAACTTTACATTTTGCATAATTCATACGCCTTTTTTCCATGTAATTTTAACCTTTTAGTTTTGGCATCGTTGTTTTTAGAACTACCTAGACTCTGAAACAAAACCTATTTCTAAACATTGGCAACAAACTACAGATTCCGTGAAGTAGCTACAGAAGAAAAACTATAACAATCAAAATACGGGGAAGTTTTTCTCATGCAAACATCGAATACAGGAAAATAGTGCGGTGCTGTGGCTCTCTATATAGTGAAAATACTTGTTGCAAACTCAAATGTCTAATATCGATAATAATATTTAACTAAAACCATAGTAATAGAGTACAGTTCCGACTTCTTTTATTCCTAACTGACATACGATGATGGCTTGGAGTAGGTTCGTCATAATCACCTGACTTGGGGGTGAGCGAATGGCTCTTACCCCTAATATACAGTTTCGTCTACATAGGTTCCTTAGCACGATTGGTGGTATGCCATATAAGTACGTATGAAACCATTTCCATGGTAGTTTACTAACCCGTTCATTAATATTTGATTATTTTATAACGCATACTCCAAGAGAAGTAACTAAAATAATAATGTTTCGTATACAATTTGATTCCCTAAAACGTGAAATAGTGATGTCAACGAAAAATGTGTCTCCGTATCGCGTCACGATTTCGATTTTTCGAATACTTTCTTTTTATTGAAATTTCGTCTAAACGTTTTTGTCACGAGTACCTACATACCTAAGTATGATAATCGAATAACTGAGCCACAATAATGAGCCAATACTTAAATGATAGAGGAGGGGGTGGGGGGGATACATCGACTATCGTACCTTGGTCGGGTGTGGTAGGAGTATAGTCGGTCAAGATTCTGCAGTTGGATGAGCCGCATCGCGCGATCTAACAATTCCGGGTCGACCCGGTCCCCTTGCCCGACGTCCCGGCGATCAATCCTGCCAATATATCGATATCGATGTAACATAACGCACAACACTAGGATTGGAGCCGACCAAGGTATGATATCGAGCGGTGGGGATTTCTTTTTGTATTTGGACTCGTTAAAATATCGATGTAATACGTGAGGTAATGAGGTAGATCTGTTAAGGAGGTCGACCAAGGTATGTATATAGAGCAGTTAAAATTAAGTTTCCTAATGGAACTCGATAAATATCGATGTTAGTGCATAAGACAGCTTCGAGGTCAACGAAGGTACAATATCTTCGAAATGGCTCGAGTTTTCTATAATGTAAATTCGACAATTTAGTTTTTAGATTTATCATATACACCCTAGCCAAATGGGGACTTGCATTATATTTCTCATAACTTATTTTGTATTTTCAACGAAATACTCTTTCCCTTACCTAAAGAAAACCTTTAAAAAGGATTTTTTTATTGGGGTTCGCGGTCGAGGAAAGTACTACCCTATAAATGTCCTACCATCAGAAGTAGACCTTATACTCTATCTATTTGATATATGTAAAACACGATTCTACCAATATTAGTACGGAAAGATTGTTTTTTGTAATGTCGTGCATTAAAAAACTTTACAAAACATTTTTCGTAAACAATACAAACACGTAATATTTGCTGTGACCAAAGAGAGGGACTTTACATAAAACCGCATTTACTTTCAGAAACACAGTGGCAAAGGATAAATACACAGTAGGCAGTTTACAGGACATTAAAATAAACGAACCAAAACGCTTACAAACTGCAACCAAATAAACATAAACAGATGATAAACAATGAGATAAACATAAAACGACATTAAGATTTTAGACTTTCGCGTTCCATTACACTAAATATTAGTCTTTTATGGGTCTACACGCCAGTTCGCTCGCGACCATGATTGGTGTAACCCAGTCGAAACGTCGGGCAGTAAGTAGCTATGTAATTTGCCTCTCCTAATAACGCGTGTAGACCCATAAAAGACTAATATTTAGTATGAAACGACATTCATTGTTATCGTGTAAAAGATATAGATTGTATAATATTTGGTGTGAGCGTCGATGGCCGAGTGGTTCAGATCGTTGCTTGTAATACTAGAGATCGCGAGTTTAAACTCCACCACACGTACCAACGTTTGAAATTTTGAAATTGACATGTACGGTTATTCAACGCTTTAACGGTGAAGAAAAACATCGTGCGGAAACCTCCACACCTACGAAGAAATTATTAGGTTGTGTAGTCAACCAACCCGCACTTGGACAGTGTGGTTGACTAAGTCTTTATCACCCTAGTTAAGGGTAGGCCCGTGCCCCAGCCATGGGTACATTCGTATTTGGGCTGATGATGAAAATGATGATTTAATTTGAAAATTCAAGGAATAATTTTCCTGTAGGCTCACTTGCTTAATTATGTATCTACTCGTACATAATAAGTTATTTTTCTTGAACATTTGCAGGTATTTTAGTGTACAATATGTATTTATGAAAATGCTGAACAGAAAATATACAAAATTGTTATTTGAACTTAGTTCGACAACAATATTAAGGTTTCTCCTTTAATATCAAGTTTTTTCATTTGAATAATATTAAGGAACATAATGAACAGGTCTTTACGTACCTTCGGATGCAACACTTAATGCTGGCAGGGTGCTAAGCAGATAAAGTATAATAGAAAAACAATAGGTATCAGAAAACAGTGTTCTGATGTTAATAAAAAATCTGTCTGCTTGTGCAACATCGCCTTAAGATTTAAAAAAATGATAGATTCATTTATTACTAATCACAGGTAAATTAGCTCAGTGTAGGACCTTAGAAATAATGGATAAAGTTTTCAATTTACTGTAAGCCCTTATGTTATATGATAGCAACATAATATACCTACATCTTGTTCATGGATTTCTTTCAAAATCCCATACACTTTGATCCGTCGTCAAAGAATGGATTGCAGCCCAGGTCTAACTCTAAAACTTCAGTTATTTGCATGAATACAAGTTCTTGAAGCCTCAGCAACTTATCTCGAAATCAAACCAATGTAGGTATATGATGTTATTTGAAAGATTACAGTGGTTTAGACGAGTCGTTTGGTCGATGGCGTGCAAAGATTGTGAGTACGTTTGCAAAATATGTACACCTGCAGGAACTGCGGGTCACGGAGATGAAGATGCTGCGCTGGATGTCGGGAGTTAAGCGAGCAGATCGCGTAAAGAACTCCCGTATTCGCGGCAGCCTTCATGTCCGAGACATCGCTGACAAATTGCAAGAGTGCCGCCTACGTTGGTACGGTCATGTTTTACGGAAACCGGCAAACTACGTAGGGAACAAGTGTCTAGCTATGTCGCTACCGCCAGGTCCCGGCAGAAGGGGAAGGCCCAAGAAGGCTTGGCTTGACGTCGTAGTGACATGCGTGCCAACAAACTCTCCGTGAAGGATGCCGAAGACCGTGCGAAGTGGAGAGATAGAAGTAGGAAAGCGGACCCCGGGCTCCGCAAGGATGCAACCGGGAAAACGCGGAGATGATGATGATGATGATGATGTACGTACACCATGAAATTTTAGCGGTTGTTTTTTTTTATAATAGGCAAACAAGATGACCTCACTCCACCTGATGGTAAGCGGTAGTGAGATGGGTTGTTTTCCCGCAGTAAAATGATTCTATGTTAGTAGTAAATTAAGTTTGTTTTTTTTTTTACCCACATTATTACTTAGTGCTTCTTCAGCTTTAATCTGGAAAGCAGTACCTACCTGATTACATCACATCACTGAAAAGAACTATAGCTTCTCTCGCTTTCAAGTTAAATATTAAAAATATTTTTTTTTACAAAATTACTAGCATGATTCGATAGTACTCGTACTACTGAAAGAAAATCGTTCTGCTACGGGAAAAATACCACTAAAATTCCACGGTGTATTGTAGATGTTGTAGCCAGCTATCTAACTCTATGAATCTAAATGCGATCCAATATGCCTACTGTTCGTTCTAGAAACTCTGTCTACTCTTTCATCGCTAACAGATTACACGAGCTACATATACTTCTATACCTCTATATGAACAAATATTTAGCTTTGTTTTAACGAGGAAATCTAACCTAAAATCAACATAGACCGTATCTGATCTACCGTTTAATAATTGGTATTCATAAAGCTTTCTACTTGAGTAGGTGGCAACAAGGTATCGTTCCACGAATAATATCAGCCACTTATCATGCATTAACCAATTATTTTTGTTCCGAAGGAATATATCTGTAATATAAATATTTTTGTATGTTTTTGGGATTTAACTTCACTTAATAGCAATTTAATTAGTTTATGAATTTGATATGTAAATTTTTACACGAGTCTTTGTAATCGTTCTTATTTTTATTGCTTTATTTTCAGGCGAGAGCAGTGGATGGGTTTGGAGGAGACCTTCGCCCAGCAGTGAGATGATATGATGATATTTAAAAAATATATTTAGCCTAATATTTTTTTAATTCTACTAAAATTATAATGGATACACTATCTATGCATTTCTTGAACAACATTCTATCGCATTCCCCATAAAGTTTCAACCTTTTAGAACGAAACGTATTAGAGGCACAATGGACTTTAAAAGCTTCCTTTGAGAACTGTTCTCGACGTTTTTTTTTGTTATTGTGCTAAGTACTGTTGCAAGAAAGTTTATATGACTCGGAAGTCGATTGAAGTTATTAACACGTAGGTTGAATTCTATTTTAAGGTACTATTAAAATAATATTAAAATAACCTTTGAAGATTTTATAAACACTAGAAAACTGTAACTATCCGGGATATTTACCATGTTATTTGGTTTTAATGAGCTCCCGATATTTCGGCACTGTTGCCGAAACCGAATTACCGAATTTATAAACACTAATCGGAAGTGGGGATTCTTAACGAATAAATGCTTTTTGTGATTGTTTTATTAAAATTATCCAAAAGACATTATTTTTTACTTTTTCTAAAGGCAATGATGTTTGAATAAATCATCATTTGCTACAGCTTGAACATACCAAACTAGAACATCTATTTCCACTATTGCGAAACTTAAACATTGACTCTAATTGGTCCGCAAGTTTAAATGTCGTCTGTCTGTCTGTACTTGCCTTATTAAATCATGTGTTGATATTAACGGGTAAATGAACAGATTGCCATGTAGTTTGGAACTATCTAAGACCGCAATAGGTTAGTTAGTAAATCATCGATTCATTGTTATACTAGTATTTGCCACTGTTGAATAAGGTAAAAAAAAAACAAGTTGCACTAAGATTTTTAGATATTGATTCTCATTAAGATTTTCAGATATTGATTCTCACTGAGACATGCAAAACAATGTCATGCTTATATGTCTCTTAGTATTTTACAATATTAATTTAATTATTACACGCTATTATCAAGCAAGGTTTAATCTGTTCCCTCCTACTTTTACAGTTCGGTGTATTTTTCTTCTAATGGCGTCATTTCAGTTACATAATATTTGGGACGCAAAGTATTGAAAAAAATTCAGGTATTTTAAGAACTTTTTATTATTATTTCCCAGAATGCAATTACGGAAAAGACACATAATAGACATTGTAACAAACTGGCGTGAAGTGAAGTTAACGTTCTTTGATGTTGAAGTAAAAATTCCCCTTTGAATAGTAACATCGTAGTAAGAATATGAAGACTGCTACGACGACGCATCGTAGCACTCGTAGCACACGTCTCATTAGATACTACTACTCAAGAATGCATATTATCCTAAAGCTGTACATGTGTGCTACAAATTGTGTGTATTTGAAGCTAAATGAATAATGAAGCAAATATTTCGATGTTCAACTGGAAAATTATAATTGACCACAACTCGAAAACCATTTTTTTCCTAACTGACATTTACGGTGATTGCTTGGAGTAACTTGCAGGGGAGGTGGGTGGCTCTCACCCATAAGACTTGGACTCCTTGAACTCCCAGAGTTTTAATAAAGGATTTTTTTTGGATTCTACTATACATATGGATTTCACTCGAGTGATATTTTGTTTCTCGTCACATTGACGATACGGCTGTCACGTGATATCAAACGACTGCTATCTAATACTATGTTTCAACACTGATTAGATTGCTAACACCGCTTGAGTGCAAATTAGCCGTTTTGTTGGGAAATTAGCTGCAATTTGTCATGGGTACTTGGTCGTTATTTGTTCAACTTGTTGTTTTATTAAAAATCCCCAAGCCATGCTTTATGCAATTAGGGTCCCAAATGTAGCAGTGATCGGGTTTGTATTTTTTATTGTTTCACTGTTTGTTGTTTGATTTTTGTTTTAAATCTGTATTGAAAACAATCAAAATTCACAAATATCCTTTATAAAGGATCTGAACATATGCTTGTATCTAAAAAAGTCCCGTTCGAACTTTCTTTTCGTCTGACACTATGTAGAGCTCCCGAAAAAAAAGACAAATAAATTCTACACAGATAAAAACGAGTACAAGTTGGACCTTCGCATAATTCTTTCAACAACGGAGAGCATTTAGTAACAACTCAAAGGAGGAATGATAACTTTCCACGATTGCGCGAAGCTTATGTATACCTTTCCCTACAAATAGCAAAGTATGGTGCAAGTTAAGTACTCGTTTTTTCCCGACCATCGCCCTCAAAGTGGCTGTTAGAGCAAGTTGCTGCTCTGTTAGCATTTAACAAATTACATTAAAAACCTTTTGCTTACCGAGCTATCTCTGGGAAAATACACCCGCCTTTTTTTCTTCGTCAGTAATTAGTGCGGGTCTTTGCTAGATGTTTGCCAGCTTCACGAGTGGATGATTTCGAGCTAATAGTCCGTTTGAAGCAACGAGAGCGGTGTGCATTGAACAAACAGTTGATTTAGAGAAATTTGCGTAGGAAGTTAATCCGACGCAGCTTTAGGTTTGCCTTCAAAGTAAACTATGTACACGTGTTTTTACAGGGTGATGGTCACACCTACTTTTTTATATTTAAATCTTTTATTCTGTTCATATTAACGCAGCATGTTATGTATGCATGTTAGGAAGCTAACTACAGCGAAGCAATATGTTTGGCTATGCGTTTTAGATTTTTATTTTACGTTACTTCTTTTCTTCTTTTGTCATTTTGAGACTTTTTTTTCTTATATATAAGATAATCTCAAGTTACTAAAACTTAACACTACAGTCTAGTTTTCACAACACAATGTGAAATTGATGACTGAAATAAATTGAGTTAAGTCCCCAAAACTCTACTTTTTGGATCGACCCAAACTAAAACCAAACATAAAAGGAGCGGTCATTCGATAAGGAACAACGGGTCGGGTTATCAAATGATAACAGCAAATGTTTTGCTTTAATATTTTTATCGACAAGATAGTAAGTAGGTAAATCAAGATACCATCTTGACATAGTCTTAACATAGACGGGTGTCGAATAAAAAAAATATATCAACATAAATCCAAAAGTACAAAGGATAAAATAATATATAATGTTAATGACAATAAGAGTATGTGGATTCAGTTAGGTACCTACTATGTTAACTTAAAAGTACCAAGATATTTTAGGTAAATGAGAGCAGTTTCTTAGTGGCTAAATGAGTTAAAAAGTACCCATAAAACGGATTGTAGGTAGATATCTATTTAAGATATTTGGAAAGTTCAAGCAATGCTCCCGTGAAGTTTTGCTAACTGAAGTTGTTTAGGCATTACAAGAATTTAACTCAGATAAAGGAAATATTTTATAGCTCGAATGGGAAACTTTAGTAGCTTTTATAAGTTGCGGGTAAAAACACAGATGGGAGTCAGTGGGATTTATGTGGCAATGAAGAGGAAATTAGATATTTCTGTGCGGATATTATTGCATACTTTGATTTATAATATTATTTATTTTTCTAATACAGCTGTTAATATTAAGTTCTCAACATAGATGACAAGGTAATTAATATCATAACTTTGTTTGTATGATAGTACTTCTGTAATAGTTATACCAGTGCACTACATCTTTCTCGAGTAAGTATAACCAGCCAATTTTTTAAGGAATTCATGTTGCTTGACTCTACATCGTTCGTTAAATTATAATGTCGACATTTATTTCGACACTTTCATTAAAAAAAAATAACGTCTATTTTTTATATTTATACAAAATCCCAGTATCATATCACTATACATTTTATTTCTTAGACTCACTAAGTTACTGACTTTATTTTCAGTACTTGTTAGGGTTCTGTACTTCAAAAGGAAAAAACGGAACCCTTATAGGATCACTTTGTTGTCCGTCTGTCTGTCTGTCAAGACCATTTATTTGTTATTTTTAGGGATCCTTACCCGAAGGTATACACCGGGACATAATTACTAAGATTCGCTGTCCGTCCGTCTGTCACCTGGCTTTCTCTCAAGAATAGTGATAGCTAGGTTGTTGAAATATTCACAATTATTTTATCATATTTTGTATTTCTATTGCCGCTATAACAACATATACTACAAAACAATATAAAACAATCAAGGAGGATTGAAGGAGCACTCATAGAACAAACGTGATTTTTTGTACTACTACAGAACCCTCCGCTATACGTCTCAATACGGCATCATACAACTTTTCTGAGTTAGTAAACTTTGACGTAACACATCTGGATTAAAGGCAGGGTGGTACTCGGAAGAGTGTAACAAGATCGGTGTGTCAAATTATTTTGGACTTGTCAAAACTTTGCCTCCTGCTGTTGAACGATCATCACTCTATTTTTATCCATCTCTTAAGAACAATGGAATCCAATGTAACAATATTCCAAATGAAACTTTTAATTAGTTTCTTGCGATCATAACTTGTGGAAGATTGTTATCGAAAACAGAATTAAACTAAAAAATAAACCCATTCGTAAAGGATTTTAATACGTGTATATTTTTTTTTCTTGATATTTATTGTAATCAATTAAAAATTCTGTAAGAATAAATAAATATTACACAACATCACATACATTGATCTGATCCCGTGGTAAGTAGCTTAAGCACTTGTGTTACAGATACCAGAATCAACAGTGGATACACAAATATACTTAAATATACTTAATACACACCCAGACACGGAACAAACACCGATGTTCGTCACACAAATATTTGTCCCGAGTGGGAATCGAACCCACGAATCTTGGAACCATAGGTAGTGAACCTGGGTCACTAACCACTGTTCCATCCAAGAAACCAGCACTGTTGTGATTTAATTGTAACTATAGCACATATTGAGCCTAAAGATTTCGCCTTTCGATTAGATTGTGCTTCTTTATATAAATAAACTTATCAAAAAACCACCATTTATCTTATACTGATGATCTATTTAGGTAGCAAATTGCAAAAAATAGAATCAAAAGCCATAGCATCAGCTAATAGCTCGCTAGCTAAGAGTGCAACGTTTCTTAATAATCGACTTCAGTTACATTCTCAAACTAAGTAAGTACTTAAAAAATATCCAAAGTGGCTCCCATACCGGTAATGCCACAAAGTTCCTCCAGCGCCCCTTAAAGGCCGACCATTGAAACTCCTAGCACAATTCCGTCACGTAGAACACATTCACAATGCTGGAACCATTAGCCGACTGAATGGGTGGAATTTAAAACTGTATCCATTTGAATTTGATATTGTTTGTAGTTAAACAAAGTGGGTTTATTCTGACGAGAAAACGGAACCGGCGACTACATTAACTACATTAACCCTTTAACCAGTATATTATTTTAATAATTTCATTGCTTCAGGACCTAATTTTGAGGGAATAAGGTTTAAATTATGGTGGCAATATGGTTGCCATAACCAGTTAAAGGGCTAAAGGCTGGTAAACAGCCCAGCGAATTGGCAAATGAAACCAATTTGAAATAAAACTAATTTTAGAGGGCAAGACGGCCCGTGACCACGAGCGCTGTAAAGAGCTCGAAACGTCGGATATCTAAATAATGTTTAGAATACCAATACACGCGAGTTTAATCCGTAAAATTATTTTAAACGTGTAGTGCTTGCGCAAATAATAGACTATACTAAATGAAACCAAGCAATAGTGATAAGGTACTTTTTGTTTCTATGAGGTCTTTCATAGTGCACGGGCGTCTCATTACTTAGACTTCCATGTTGCATGAACAATTATTATTGGTTAGTTATTTATTCTCTATGTTTATTAGTTTGTTCCCCACTTTGTACAAAGGTAAAAGCTTTTACTCTGTTACTTCGATCTTTCTCAGTAGTTTTATTAAAATGCAGTAGAGTGAATTAACTTGTGCATTTGCGATAGTGCAAGTCGCAAACATCCATTAATTTAAAACGGTTACGGTACTGTCTCGAAAAGTCGGAATATCTTCACCAAAATAGGCTAATCAGAAAATTTTATTTATAACATACTGATGTACAGAATCATATCAATATTGTGCAAATGGTGACACGCTATATTCCTTAAACAAAACAGAAATAAAGATACGTAGGCTGAAGTACCAATACACAAGAGTGTAATTTCCCATGACTGATCTTTGCGAAATAATGGATTACTAAACGTTAAGGATGTAGGTTAAGCCGTACATTACCTATAGGTAGATACATTGTTATGTTTATATTATGGAAAAACAGTAATAAAAGATACACTGCATATCCCATATATATGCGATGAAATAGCGTAAAAGGTAATTTATAAGCCAACAGTACCAGTCTACGCGAACAATCAGCAAAGCAATTTGTACCCGTTACTCTTACGTTATGCAGAAAGGGTTTCCGAGGAGTGGGCGTGAAGTTGCGTCAGGCCAAATTACCGGACCAATCAGTGCCGGCCTTTGTCGGCCTTAGTCCAGGCCTGGCGTTTACACAGAGGACTTATTACCTAGGTTGTTCTATACTTGAAATGCAATGTACAAACTTATAGATCGTCCTTTAAAGGTAGCATATACACCAACGCTTAAATGGAACGTTAACGTATCAACTCTGACTTTCTGTCTTTCTTTCTTTGTATTAAACTCCCTAGTGCTACGGTGATGATCTCTTTACAAGTTGATATGTGTGCTACGACGACTAGGGGTGAGAGTCATCCGCTTCCCCGCAAGTCCGGTGATGATGACGAGGCTACTCCAAGCCAGGAAAAAAAAGTAACGACTTTAAGTCCTTTCGTACATGGTGCGTTGTGTAACCCTATCGTTATCGGGGCGAATGACGGCAAAAAATATGACATAACATACATTGTTCTGATTCCCTAATAGCAAGACTCAGCAAGAGTTTGTGGTGCCCCTTTTACACCTAGTAAGTATAAGAACACTTCAATGATGCGTTTGTTTATTCCGGTATAGAGGTCTGTGAATTGTATTAAATAAGTGTCCAAATATATTTTCCAACTTCATATTTTACGCTGTTTCATGTCGATTTATGAAATTGACGACAACCAAGTAAGCGCCGCTCGTAATTATCCTAAATGGGAAACAGTATCTAAACTCCCAAATTAAATACTTAACATTAAAATTTGGACGCGATCTCATTACAATACGCATTTATTTCTGCGAAAAGTTATTAAGTTAGTAAATTACTCGAATTGGCACAATTTCAGACACAGAAATCGCGTAGACATCTACTTCGTAAAATAAGCAAGGGACTTTATTTTAGTTCCGAACAGTCAGACTGAACATCGTACTAGGGATCCTTTGGAACGGAATTGTCAAAGTTCCGTAGGATTCTTTTGTAACCACTTAGTACTTGCTTCTTGGACGCTAGACATTTTACTTTCTAAAGTAGGTACACCTACTGTTTGTCGGGCGGGTTAATTTTTGTTGAGGACTTCAAATTTGGATTTAAGTACTTTTTTGTCACCAATTAACTAAAAAGAGTTCTTATATAGATACCTATTTCATCATTAAGAATTCCCTTAATAATATGATATCCAAATACTCAGAGATTTTTAATAAAATCATCGGCAATCTGCATTCACTCGCCACGTAGTTTATCCACCTACAAATACCCCTAAGTAATGTAAATGTATAAAATAATAAATGTGGGTAGCACGTGTTCCACCACATAGCGTGTGTTAATGCAGGTATATAGACCATTTACCCAGTCCACCCACATCTCAACACACTTTAGAGAAAATTAAATTATTACCAACTTCGTAAAAACATATTTGATAAATCCGTGCTCGATTTTAGGTATTGTGAAAATAGGTAGATATATAATTTAAAATACTAGTTTATTTTCCACTTTATAGATAGGAGGTAGCTATCTAAACTTTCATCATCATAATCATCAGCCCATTTCTGTCCACTACTGGACATAGGCCTCCCGAAACGCACCTTCATTTTAATTTAAGAAAATGTTTAACCGTATTTTACGATGTGGAATTGCCGAGCTTAAATAAATAAATAAATAAATATAAATATTTCACAACATCACATACATTGATCTGATCCCGAGGTAAGTAGCTTAAGCACTTGTGTTACGGGTATCAGAATCAACAGTGGATACACAAATACACTTAAATATATTTAATAATACACCCAGACACGGAACAAACACCGATGTTCGTCACACAAATATTTGTACCGAGTGGGAATCGAACCCACGACTCTTGGAACCGTAGGTAGTAAACCTGGGTCACTAACCACTGTTCCACCGAGCCAGTCAAAAAGACAAAACGCGTTACATAAATTACACATACATAACAGGTAGGTACATTAGTCCTGATTTTAGGGTTCAAAAGAAAAATGTGAGCACATCCAACATTCCAAGGACAAAAGCCAGGTTTTGGAAAGTACTACATCCTATTACGACTTGAAAGCAAAACTTCCAAAAAGCACCGTACTAACTTCATGCCCAAGATTCCGTTTGATTTCTGAGAAATTCTTTTACACGTCCAACTTTTATTTCAGGTACCTTAAGTCTAAAAAGCTTATTTTAATGATTACTTCGGATTTATTTGGCAAAAAATACTTTTCTATTGTCGTAATCTTTTGTCCCTAAATCGCAAATCGTTTCGTATCAAAATGCTTGGGGAAAAGAATTAATAAAATTTATTAATAGACGCTGTGAAATCGGACTCGAATGAAAATGGTGGGAAACGTAACGAATTGAACCGTGACGATTGCGTGAACAATGAACACTCCCCGCAAATGACATGAAAACGCTACAAATATCTGACATTCTCGATGTTGTTTTTTACCAACATAGTTTGTTGTATCAGATATCTGGATGGACAGTGATCAAACTTAGTACGGTTTTTAGAGTATCGCATCTAAAACATCAGCCATGAAATATTATGGTGTCATTAGTACATGGCATTACATGCGTACAATGGAGAATGTTCATGATTCTAGGTAATTATGCAGCTTTGAAGTCTTTGATAAGCCGAATCTATATGTGTAGTTCGTTTCGACATACAACCAAAATTTAAAAAGTTATACGTGTTCTGACCGTTTGCACTTTTCATATAAAATCAACGTAGCGCTATGACGTCACACCGCAAGATGCAGTACATTGTAAAAAACAATTTTTGTACTTTCACGTTCTATATTATAAATTCGTTTTTACAAATATATTCATCATGCCAATACATAATGTACCATTGTAAAATTGAGACACAGTAGCATTCTCCATTGTGTGGAAAAGAGTAAAAATACGTAAATGACTGTACGTTGCCTAAATAAACATGAATAAACGAAAAATAAATACTAGATAATGCAATTTAGGCTAAGCTTATAGTAAACCAATGATACGAAGATGACACACGCCATCAGATTAGCCCATGTAACAGACGAAGCTTAATGTACTTATGTATTGTCATTGACGCGACAAGATTTGATCGTCCCGACCGCGATGCCTAGACGTGATAGTACAGCTTCCCCTCACGATATCATTAGCCTACACTAGACTACTCCAGGGCTGCATTTTAGAGTGTTTAATCACAGTCAGTAATCTTAAGTTTGATGTTTGGTTGTGAAAGACAAAGTCTTCGCTGCGTACGTTATGTATGAATTGAAAAATGAAAATTGTTATGTATGATCAGTAAATGTTCAAGATGCAAACATTGCAACTTTACTTGACCTAAAACCAAAAATTAAATCGGAACTACGTAACTACGGTATCTATTTTCACGCATATTTTCATAGAAGGATGTTTTTAGAGGTCTCATAAAGATTAAATTAATATTATATATTCGTGCCATAAACAATTGAATTGTCTATCGCAGGAATCCTTCAAGTAATTTATGTACCTACTGCATTTTCTCATTCGAGAACAACTTATCCTTAATGATATACGAGCTACCAGATTACATTGAAAAATCCTGCTACTTTTACCACACATTTTCTCGGAAATAAATTATTCAAAATATCAAAATCGCAGATGAGGGGTTTCCCGCGGTATCTGAATATATCAAAAGAATCTTCGGTCAACCCTCGGCCAAATATTATGAGTCGATTTTTCATATTGCCCACCTCCTCAAATAACTTTCTATGTTGCACAAAGGTTTATGAATATGAAATAAATTTATTCCGACATCAAAGTAAAAATAATGTGCCAAATATCTGTTCAATCCAAAGTAGTATTTGAGAATGCAAATAAAATTTATAAGTAAAAGGACTATTGCATTATCATATCAAATCATATTCAATTTCAATGTTACTCAATATGCAGTACCTAGTACGAATTTCTGTAATTGGTATTCGTGGTCCTGTAAAAGCTCCTACAATAATTACCCTTGAGGCGACATGAAGTTTCTTGAAATGCCTAACCTGTTACATAAACCAGTTCTTCAACTCCTCGTGTTCCCAGCTTCAGAACCTCCTCCATTGAGTCATGAAGCTGCTGGATAAATTTGATACATAGTCCAACGGCGATTACCAGCCACAGACCAGGATAGTTACCTTACTTAATAAAACTTATTATCAATCTTACCATTATCCTCTTTAGCCAGGATCCTCAAGTTCAGTCCAATGAAAAACCAGTTGTGTGTTGTGCGACGACTATTAAACGGTTCTTTTTCGTTAATTTCTACTCAGAAAGCCATTGCTTTCTAATTAAGTCACAGCCAGGAAATAAGCTTAGCACCGGTGTTGTGGAGCTGGTTTGAGTTCTCTACGTCATAGACAGATATTTCAATGTCTTCTTGGACTCATGGGTTGTGTGAAGCCACCATTTTACAGTCCAACTGCAATTGGCGAAGCAATTATTCTAACTAGCGCCTCAAGTGACAAAATATTTAAGTTGTCTAAGAACGACACTGACAGTTGTTCGATACAATAATCATCGTCATCATCATCAGCCCATACCTGTCCACTGCTGGACATAAGCCTCTCCAAATGCACGCCACTTCTCTCTATCTCTCCAGAACTCGTCTACCCCAGCGGTTGTCGGTTCTACGGCTGATGTGGCCAGCCCACTGCCACTTCAACTTGCTAATGCGATGAGCTATGTCGATGACTTTGCTTCTAAATTTGGCCGATAGAGGCGCGCAGATAATCTTTGCATCGCCAATGAGGGACCCGTTGACCTCTAGTAGACTGTAGAACTCGCCGTCACCTAAGAAGAGTCTGTTGAACAGTCTGTGGGACTTACCTCGGTCTAGCAGCCTGGGTGTAGTAGCGGTCCAACTCCTGCAGGATGCGGAGGGCGTCCGCCATGTCGTGAGGGTTCTCCTCTCGGGCTTCGGCCAGGCACACGGCGGCCAGCACTACGGCGAAGGCGATGGCGATCCTCTTGCTCAGCATCTTGGTATCTGTTGGCGGATGGAAGTAAATAAATAAATAAAATAAATATCTGGGACATTTCCACACACGGTCATCTGACCAGAAACTAAGCAGAGCTTGTACTATGGGCGTCAAAGACTGATATACGGATATATTTACAAATACATACAGTGGAGCGTCGATTATCCGAACGTCGCTCAACCGAACGACCGCTTATCCGAACAGTAGTAACGCGCGGGTCTACGCCCCCCCGCACGCCGCGTTCGCCTTGCGCGCCTCCCGCGCTTCAGTTTTCGCGCACTTGTCGCGACTCGTTCACTTGTTATTGTACTCGTATGTCACTTCCAAGTAACCGCTAGTCGATAAATGATATTATGGTTTTAATTTACCTGTACGTAAATATGTATGACTGAATCAATACACATAATATAGGTAGTTCGATTATCCGAAAATACCGGTTTTCCGAACACCCACGTCCCCCAATTAGTTCGGATAATCGACGCTCTACTGTACTTAAATACATAATCACAGCCAGACACGGAACAAACACCGATGTTCATCACACAAATATTTTTCCCCAGTGGGAATTGAACACACGACTCTAGGTACCGCCAGCCAGGGTCACTAACCACTGTTCCACCGAGCCAGTCAAAAGTTTGAATTGTGATGGGTAATTGAATGATAATTATAGGCAGTTCTTTCTACTAGAGGTGAGAGGTACCATACTCTCCCCCGCAAGTTTCCACAATATGTGGTCGGTGTCTATCATTGGTCAATTATGATGTAAACATAGTCATTGTTCTAGTTCTACATATACTCGGTCCTATTGTTAAGTTTTAGTTGTGAATAGGAAAGCAGTGTATTTGCAGCATTACAGTTATAAAAATAACAAATATATTTTTGTTACCATCGAATTAAAAATCATCACGTTTGTGGTATAGGATCCTCTTTGTCCCCCTTTAGATTTTTGTAGCAAAATATTAAATAACAACTGGCTATAAAATAGGTACAGTTTGATACATACAGACCAACATTGTTGTCTTAGTAATAGGGTCCGTGTCCACCCTTTCGGTATGAAATCGTAAAAATCGTGGTATTTTAATTAAAATATTACACGACTTTGGTTATTCTGGCCACTGCAACCCTTATCATCTTAGGGCATATGGAATATTCGGAACCAATTTTCCGGAACGATGGCTCCGAGATGAAATCCTGACACTTCTTATTTGAATCATAATATTCATGTGTCACTTTGGATGAGCGAAAGTAATTTGGCGCGATTCCTGGGAAAGTGTCATATATTACTTTGATGACGCGCGGCAACTAAAAGTTGGATACGTAGAGATTTATCTAAGCATAGCTTGTGCGCTAAGTTATCTTAAAGGTATCATCTAATAAACAGATTCCTGCAGATCAATCGCCATTTTTGATCTTACGCTATCGTTAAACCTAAACCAAAGAAATAATGATGAGTTGGGAAACATACATGATTTTTTTTTATTGACTTTTTTGAATATTTTATAAGAACTAATTTCAAAATACCTTCATAAAATATAAATTTATGGCGTTCTAATTTCGAAGAAAAGCTACTCATTATGTAGCTTATGTACTATTTTTGCACAAAACATTCTCGTGAAAGCTTCTTATATTATTAAGTATAACAATTTGAAATTTTCTGAGAGCGATTTCCCGGTCCGAACTCAACATAAGGAAATAATGTCTATTACCTCTGTACCTAGCATGAATAATATATCAAACAATAAAAACGTTAAGTATATGGACACAAGAGAATTCTCATACACTGGACATAGAATCCATTTACATTTCTAATCATTTGAGAAAAAATACTTTACCAATACTTTTTTTTACATAAAATATAAGTTTTTGCCACCACTACACGTCATACGTCACTTCAACAATTTAGTATATAATTTATAAGTATTTACGTCTACAACTAAAAATAACGATCAAAGTTGATTCAGTTATTCTGACATATATATGGTGGACCTTTGATGTAAGAGAGAATAGAAACAATGTTACTATTTTTAGTCAACCTGATCGATGGTTAGCTGATCCTTATCACATTAAGAATCACTTTGACAAAAATACGGATATATCGTAAATTTGGATAAGTAAGAAGGATGATGGACAATTTACTGTGATGTGTGTACTTTAAAGTAATATGCGTACGACAATATTACGAGTAAACCATCTGGAAAAGACCGGAAATAAAAAACAAATTTACTCTTTAATAAACAATGAAAACAACCTGACTGAAATAAATACTTTTTATTTTCCCCTGCCCCATTAACCAGCGGGTTCTTTTTATTGAATGCCCGCGCAATATAGACCAACTGGTAGTATCCCCTTACAGGCCGCAATAGTCCCATAGATCCTGATACGATGATAATAATAGCATTAAAGTCTTTGTATTATGTTCGGCTTAGTTCTCTATGAACCGCTTTGTGTCAAATATAGCCCATTGGTCACTGAAACGATTTGCAAGCTTGATTGGGGACGATCTTCAGCGTATTAGGTATAGGCGTAATTAAACGGGAATCTGGTACTTGTAATACACTCACGTCTACACGTGTGTAATACTCATAAGTCCAGTATAAAATGGATCTATATTTCTGAGCACACTTTAGCCGATCTCATCCAACAGTAATATAATTGAATTTATATTACGCCTCGTTGGTATATTGGTAGTAAACGCTGCGTATGGACCGAGAGGTCCCCGGTTCCATTCCGGGATCGGGCAAAAGGATATCAGGCATTCTGTTCCAAAAAAAATTAGCGGCCAGAACTAAGAATATTTCCAATAGGTTTATAGACCTTAAACTAATTCTATGTGTGTGTACTAACACGGTGACTACGTTTTTTGAGTATTTAATATTACTTATAGACATTTAATATTTTTTCTTAAATAAATAACTACTCATAATATGCAGTAACAAGCCAGTTAACAGTTCTTAGTATGGCCTAGCTATTTTATATAATCCTAGGTTTGGCCGCGCAGATTTTTTAGACCAACATTGATTAAGACTGATAATATTTTTTTCTTCAATAAATAACTACTCAGAATATGCAGTAACAGGGTTAAGCCCATATAGTTTTTTCAGTTCTCAGTATGACCTAGCTATTTTAAATAATCCTAGGTATGGCCACGCAGTTCTTTTTAGACCAGCATTATAATGAAATTGCCTGATGTCCTTTGTGTGTGTTTATCTGTAAAGAAAGTACTCAGCCAGGAGTTTGGAAGTTGGCGGTTGCACGCCCGTGCCTCGGAAAGCACGTTAAGTCAGCGGCCCTGCGGCCATCGGTCATATTGGATTGCTATCTCACCGAACTATGAGAGTAAGGGAACAGAGATTGCACCTATGTTCGCGCGCACACTAGTGCACTTATAATATGTCCTGCGCACTTGACTGATCTCAATAAAGATGGCAGCCATGGTCAAAACTGGTTGGACGCCTTATAAAATAATAATAATAATCACTTTAACTGTCAAACTTTGACTGCCTTTTCAGCCGTACCTTTTTTCATCCATGTGACCACATTTTAATAGGAATTTCCACATTTTTCCTAGAAGCTATTCACGTCAACTTCTTAGTCAGATAAGCTGATGAAATGATTTCCCTTGGGGAGACAAACGGAACTTTATTCTGTGGGTATGCATGTCCATTCATATATGCCCTTGGGACTATAATCCGCACTTCATATGTTTAAATGTCAAGTAAGATAATGGAAACGTTGTGAAGATATTGTTTTCTAAAAATTCCTTGTAAAGTGAAGTAATTCTTGAGTGGGCAGGGCAATTAACTTAGATGGTCATCAACAAGGGTACGATTCTTAGGTAAGTATAATGGAAATTAATTAAGTTTTTTCTTTATTTTAATGCGAGCGGTACATAATGCAAGTAGGTTTTATTTGCTGACTATTATTATGACTTGAAAATTAATACTCTTCACCTTGGGTAGAAGTAAAGTGGAAGGGAAAATTAAAAATGTGTTGAGAATGAATAATATAATTGGTATATAGTTAGACTAGTGACTCGCCCTCGCTTTGCTTCGAGTGCATTTGACATAAAAACCATCCTCTTCAATCCCTCTATCTTTGAAAATCCAATGCGTAGTGTTTTAAAGATTAAAGCATTCATAGGGATATAGGGACAGAAAAAACGACTTTGTTTCGTACTATGTAGTGATTATTCGGTATGTTTAGTGGTATTTACTCTACGCTTTTATGGATAAAAGGAAATTATGGTAATAAGAGGCAAGTTGGCTTTAGAGTCAATGCAATACTCAATTAAATGGCCCCTGGGTCTAATTTGTATATTTTTATTAATATTTTCTCACCTCTTACAATATCGAATAACGGAGAATTCGTCAGCATCGTCGATTAACGTCAGGTCTTATTACAGGAATGATTATTAAATTCCCGACGGTTTTAAACGGTAAGTTGCTAATAATACAAGCTGATAGACAAATTATATCAGATATTTGAGACAGCAACCTTTTCACTTTTACACAAAAGCTTAATAATATTTACAGTAGAAAACCTTTAAATGTAATACGAGTATATCGTATCGAATCCGTTAGAGTATCATGTGACTAGGATATAGTTTATTTCATACTGCAATTTAGGTCCAGCATTTCAATAAAAAAAAATATGTTTTTTTTAAATATAAACGCTAGGTGACCTAATTTACACATTTAACTATTAGTTCCTTTAAAAAGTGGCCCTTGCTTTGTAAAAGAAGTTTTCGCTAAAAGCTATTAGAAATAGGATATAATCATTGCGGGGCACATCTACGAGAAATTATTTATTCGAAGTATTACTTCTTCTTCTTCTTATCGTATGGTTGATGAACAACCTGGTGTCAGAGTTTTTAAACCGCCCGTAGGCCTCTGACATGGCTTCACACACCGTTGAAAAAATTCATTTTCCTTCACCGTTTTTCAATTCTTCAATTCTTCTTCAATTTCAAATTTGAAAAACACATTGGTACTTGGCGGGGTTTGAACTGGCGACCTCTCGCGTGGCAAGCAACGACCTTGACTAGTAACCACTCGGCCATCGACGCTTTTTAGTATTACTAAATTTACAGATGAAATGCTCATGGCAGGAAGATCTTTGCTTATCCCTCTGGGCGTGATTTTATGTAAGTAGTACATTTTTATCTAATTTCTAGTGTTCACAAAATAACAAGAAAAGAATTTGCATATTTTCACACATATGTGTGTGTATATGTTACGGTAAAAGTGGATAAAGTGGTTATTATGTATAATTACCGGTAACTATGCATAATTACTAGTGTTCGTGGTAAAGGTGGTGAAAACTATCGAATTAATCACATTTACCGGTAATTATATAAAATTACCATACCCTTTGTGTAAACGTGGTAAATTATAAAATCAAACTGACCAGTCAATGGCTCGGTGAAACAATGGTTTTGTTAGTGACCCAGGCTGGCGATTCCAAGAGTCGTGGGTTCGATTCCCACTTGGGGCAAATATTTATGTGATGAATATCGATGTTTGATCCGTGTCTAGGTGTGATTATGTAGTTAAGTATGTATTTATAAATAACTTTTCTGAAAACATTTAAACCGCGTAAGATATATGATTGAAATTTGGCATGCAGGTACCCTTATAGACTTGAAGCTTACTTGCGACGCGATATTGCAAAATTCCTAAGGGATCGGGAGTTGCTGGGAAAAAACTTTTGTATGTAAAATCCTGTAGTCCACGCGAACGAAGTCACGGGACAGCTAGTTATAAAATAAACCAGTCAAGTATCTAGAAACCAAACTTCATGTTTGGTTTTTAAAAATATATTTTCTTATAAAAATAAAGTTTAATATATGTAATTAACACATTGGCAGGGAATTTTCAGTGGAACTCTTAAAATTCTTTCTCATCAATATATTTTTGCTGGTTTGAGATTTGTGACATTTGGAATTGCAGAGTACTTGTGATATTTGTCAGCAATGTCAACATTTACCACAGTTGAGCGGGAGTTTTATATAATTACCGGTAAATTTGAGTAATTCACTACATTTACCATGTGCGGCGGGAATTATCTATATTTACCGGTGATTATAGATAATTACCGATTGCTCACATTGACCGTAACATATATATAAGTAACAAGGCAGTTTCGTAAACCATAAAACAATGACGGTATCATTTCACCATAGGGATCCAATTAAATTTTTACGCGGTTGCCCTTGCTCTCATAAAAGGTAAGTGTATTCACATGACTACCCTGAATTTGAGTTCCAGGAATATAGAATTTAACAAGATTTCTTCTTGATTAACAATATTTCTGCGGATTTTCTTTCCCAGGTTAGGTTTCCATTTTTCTCTATCAAACATTTTTTTTAAATTTAAGCTGATGTTAAGCAGATACATAAATACAAACATTGTCTACTTTTTTTATTTTGTGTCCCACTGCTGTCCAAAGGGATGGATTGGTGAATGCACATCCGTACCTCGGAAAGCACGCGTAGCCGAAGATAGACGGGAGTGGCGTTTGGGGATCCTATGTCCAGGAATGGACTGTGATGGGCTGATGGTGATGATAATTGATATACTCGTATTTAATCAGAAGAATTTCTTGAGTATTTGCATCAAATAAACGTTTTTTTTTCTATTACATACTTCAAATATTTGTTAGTCTGGCTGATAAAACTCCTACATCCCTCCTGTATGTACAATATGTGGGGTATTAAAAAAAGTCCTAACTAGCTCAGAGCCCAGCGTTGAATCTAACTTAAACAGAGCGATCCGCAACTCAAACAACGTGGACATCGTTTGGATCCTTTGCACAAACGGCTGGTGAGACAGGGTTCCCTACAATACTGGTAAAAACAGTAGCATACTGTTTTTTACTTTTTACTGTTGAACAAAAATTAAGTGTACAAAATACTGTTTGCAAACCAAAAGTTTTTTTTTATTTAGTCAAAGGGAAAATACTGTTCATTTTCATCAAATATTGATTAAATTTCTTCGCAGAACTAAATAAACTTTAATATACTTTAATTCTTGTGAATAAGTTGGGAACCCTAGGGCAAGCACGAATGCAGTCTGACAAGTCAAAAGATTTGTGGGTAGAGCTTTTTTTCCCTACTGACTACGATGACGGCTTCAAGTAGACTTGTCATCATCACCGGACTTGCAGGGTATTTTGATTGATAGGTGTGCAAATCAAACCTGATATCATTATCATCATCATCATCAGCCCATATAAGTCCCCACTGCACGGGCCTACCCTAAACTAGGGCGATCAGGCCCTAGTTAACCACACTGGCTAAGTGCGGATTGGTCGACTTCACAACCTTAGAATTTGTTCGTAGGTGTGCAGGTTCCCTCACGATGTTTTCCTTCACCGTCAAAGTGTCGAGTAATCGAACATATAAATTTCAAATTTGAAAACACAGTGGTAAGTGGCGGGATTGGAACTGGAGACCTCTCGCACAGCAAGCAACGACCTTTACCACTTGACCATCGAAGCTTTTTTACCCTAATATGCGATTATTAAACCTAATATGCGAGTACCAGCATGACTGCCTAATGATCTATTGGTGATAAGCACCAAGTAACCCCGGGTTCGTTTTGTGGGTTTAGTTAAAATTGTGTGAGTTGTTCTGATAAGAATTATTTCAGCCCGGAATCAAGAAGTGGTGAAGAATCCGACACATGATCTCACATCGGTACCTAATGTCAGATTTCTATCTCACACCGAACTATTCAGAGAGTAAAGATAAGCAATTTTGAAATATAATAGCGCGTTTCATGTCCTTGCTCTTATTTTGTTGTAACGTAACAATTTTAATAACTAATATGAAATTATTGTAGTTTAAAAAAATACTCTCTCATACCGTACCATACATACCTACATAGTGGTAACGTTTTCCTATAGAAGTACGGAACCTCAAAAACATTTTTCGAACAAGGAAACCAAATATCCATCTAAACGACATCCCGTGGGTACTCTATCCATCTGCATGCCATGGAATAAATAACGGCAAAGACAAAGTCGACAACAACAAAAAAAAAGTTGATCTAAACAACTTTTTTTTTTAAAGAAACTTTTAACATTTTTATCGATAAGTCGGAGAAGTTTGCCTGCATTATACGGGTATAATATAAGTACCTCCTAATTTTTGTTTCGACTTTAAAAGCTACATTTGTAAGGACCCAAATGTACGTCAAACGTTGTTCATTTGTTTCATGGAGGGAACTCACTTACGTAATGATCATTTATGTTAAACATTAGGTACATATTGTTCAGGTAAAGTTTTTGTTTTGTATGTTTGTAAGGAAAGTTATGTACGGAAATCAATTCTCTTATGTTTATGAGTATTTAATGAATTAAAATCTCATAAAAGCACGGGGGCTGTCGACTTTATTATGAAGCCGTATAGCCTAGTCACCTATCTTGTTTTTTCTCGATCACATATGTGTGTTTCTTTTAATTTTTTTGTTACAAAGTGTAAGTACTATTGTAATTTATTGTGTACCTATATACTTGTGTATGATTCAGTCAATAAACGTTTTCTATTCTATTCTATGTCTGTTTGTACTCTTACTTATTGATGACTCTTCATCATGAAACATTCACACTTGTCAAGTGACACATACTTTAAAAGCTAGCTAAACCATGTTATCTACGGAATACCATAAATAAGCCTAGTCTATTAAGTGTTATCGCAAACTAGGTAAGCCCTGTTCAAACGTTAGTCAATTGGCGGTTAAAACCACATTTATACCAATAATGGACATTTATGAAGCTCGTTAGTTTACTCAATATACTTCGGAATAGTTTAGATAAGCGATAGTTCTATTACTGACTAATACTCAATGAAAAAAATTATCAATATTAATATTATAGATACGAAAGTTACTCAAGTAAAGTTGAATGAGTTTAAAACTTACGCACTCGATATCGCCTACGTAAATATATGTCTATGAAAAACTTGTACAGCGCTGCTGGTGGTTACGCGAAGAACTAAAATCGGCCGTATGAAAAAAACAACTCGACAGGTTTTTAACGTAGGTAAGTTTTTAGCCAACTCATGGTAGGCCCTCTGCACGCCTAAGAAGAAATTCTAAGGTTGTGTAATCGACCAACCCGCATTTAGCCAGGGCACAGATAACATAACTATGCCAGGGTGGTCGACGAAGGCCTTATAACCCTAGTTTAGGATAGATATGGGTTGATCATGAAAGTGAACTTTGTCTATCCGTTTTGCTTTCACGCCTATACATTAAAACCTATTCATACTAACTTTGGTACATAGATAGTCTGAGAAACTACTATTTAATTAAAATGATTTCAATTTGTTGTTTTTAATGCTATTAAAGCTCAATGTAAATTTAAAATTTGAAAAAATTCGCATTCATGACCCCGCCTGAACGGGGACTTGAACCACCGGACCTCCCGATATCGCGTCGGTTGCTCTAGCCTCTGAGTTATCCAGGCAATTAGTCATCAATGCGATTTTTCCATCACCTTTTACCCGTTAGCCACGGGTGGCGCCACCACCGGTAGTGATCAAACACTATCGGTCCGCAAACATTTCTTTTTAGGTGTGAGAGCCACCCGCACCCCCGCACGTCCGGTGATGATGACGATGCTACTCCAAGCCATCATCGTATGTCAATAAGGAAAAAAAAGCAATTTTCTTTTTATGATCGAATTTTAAACAAAACATTTCACAATTTAATAAACGAACATCAGAAGCAGTAAAGGCTTAAAAGATTAATAAAAAAAGTCAAAGAAATGTGCACATTTCCTTTTAAATATTTTAACAGTTTCGATGACGAAACGAGAAACAATTAAACGCCGTAAAGCTAAAAATACATTTAAACAGTGAAAAGGGGGATTAATTTTCCGGTGAAAAAACATTGATTGACACTGAATTGTTATTTTTTTAATTGCTTGCACCCCAAAGGCTTTTCATTACATTCTACGGAACTTGATTTGACTTAGCGATTTAAAATTTATGGAATCTTAATTTTCCTTAGAAAATTGTTAATCAGAATACAACCAAATCTAAATATTATGCATTCTATCTATATTGTTTAGACTTAGACGAGCTCAATGGTGCATGGTAGTGCTAATGTGTTTACATTGAATAACTCGCCACTCTTATCGGCATCTATTGTTCATCGGAATAGCCGTAAGTGCTAATCCAAACTCGTTTTTATGTAAACTACATAAGAGCGTATTATTAATAGAGCGAGATTCTTACACAGCCGTAACACAGTCCTGACTAGCACGGTGGGTAAAGAAAAGCTTTTGATTGTATACCGCCTATTGAAAAAAACAAAAAAAAATTAACATTTTAAGTTTTGAGTTTCATTGGTTACATTTCTAGTTACTTATTTAACTAAAGTAACATTTAGTTATCGATTCATACAAAATTTTACTTACATGCATAATTTAATTTCACAGTAAAGGCAGAACTCGATGTAAACAAGATTCCGTCAACATATTTATGTACTTCTTTAATTTATAGTTTGTACCTAATTGTATCGATTAATTATCTAGCCGCTTATGTCTTTATAATATAGATTTGTAATATTACTTTAAAGATGAATGTAATTATTTAAGGAAAAACCCGTTTTTGTAACTGTAGTGTATTGTTGTTTTATTTTCTTTTTTTTTCAAAATAAATTTCATTTTATTTCAAATTCCAAATGTCTCTGCGCCAATTGGGTTGATTCTTCATGGGTTAGATTCCAACTACAATAATTTCTGTGATGAAATTTTATTAATAATTCATAGTTCATTCATTCATTGTGCTATTTATGTACCTACTTGTATTAAAGTTTTTAGCATATTTATTGTTGTTCGTAACATCTGTAACTTTTAAGACGGTATCTTAATTGAAACTTAGCATATGGTTATTATGTGGTGTTGTGTAATCTTTTTATTAACCTGTATCAAATTTATTTATTACATTTTAGGCCTAAAAGAGATTGCGCTATGATCTCTCGACTCTCAAGAGCTAAGCTAGCCATCTCTAGCCGCAGATCAGCAGAAGCAAAACAATTGGGGAAGGCCTTTGCCCAGCATTGGGACATTCGAGAAAAAAAAATCAGCATAGGTATGTTAGGACAAAACTTATCCTAATACGAACTATAAACAGTGGGACACAATGTGTTGAAGTTCTGAGAAGCATACTGCCGCACCGTCGTCTCACGGCTTTATGATAGCGGGTATATGAGATCGTTTTCTTCATCGTTTTCTTGGGTTAAAGTCCGTGTTTATTCAAGAAAAATATTGTGCAGTTATATTTTACTAGATTTGCTTATAAAAGCACGTTATACTTACTTGTAGTATGAGAATTTTAATATTAGAATATTTGATTTACTTAATGATTGTTGTGATACTTTTATATTTTGACGGTAATCAAAATCCCCTTTTATTAAAGTGTTAGGTAAGGTATGTTACTTTATTAATTGACCTAATGTGATATCTTAAATACCTAACATTGTGAATTAGTTACTGTCATTAGTGACCCGACTCATTAGTCATTAGTGTGACATTTCACTTAAATAAATAAATAACTGGGACATTTCCACACACGGTCATCTGACCCCAAACTAAGCAGAGCTTGTACTATGGGCGTCAGAGACTGATATACATACATATATATTTATAAATACATACTTAAATACATAATTACACCCAGACACGGAACAAACACCGATGTTCATCACACAAATATTTATCCCGAGTGGGAATCGAACCCACGACTCTCGGAACCACCAGCCAGGGTAGCCACTAACCACTGTTCCACCGAGCCAGTCAATTATTACGGTATAAAATGATCCATTGCTCTAAGGGGCCATTTTAAACATTTTTTTTATCCGTACCGTTAATCCTGCTATGACAGCATTGAAACTTGGAATTTCGGAAAAACACCATAATACTGTCTAAAAAATACATTGTAATTTAGTACTTACTGATAGATTGACGGCCGAATCTTAAAAATTACAATTAAATTCGTATGAGTGTTATAAATTTTGATTCTAATTAACCGACAAATCTGATGTGCCGATCAAAAATGTAATAAAAATCCTCTTAAAATCTCTATTGCCTGACGTAAGCCATTTTTAATGCTAAAATATGTACATAATATTATTATTTAAATATTGAGAACAGGCTTATTTAGATTGCTATTAAGGATGTCCTTTATTTTTATCTATATCTAGACAGACACAAATCTTACTTTGGTATTTATAAAACTTGTAACATAGTTTTATCATTACTTAGAAAGTATTAAGAGCCATTGCTCTTAGGAGCATTCTCCTGTTCTAGTTTCCATAGTCAAAGGTAAAAAATGAATTCGCATTTTTATTTATATTACGTGAAGTAGTTTCTTAAAGTAGTTACAAGTGCTATTTTACTTAAAAGACTCATCTCATTTTATCTCCAGTAAAAAAATATTAAGCTTTTAAAATTATTACATTAGGTGCAGATTCGAATTAAGTTAGGTTAATAAAAAGGTATTTTCAGAAAACAAAATAAAATGTGATTTTTTTTCAAAAGGGCCTAAACAGGCTCTTCAGCGATATTATGTAATTAACAACACACGGATGACCTGTAAAAATTCCGTTTTTCGTTCGTTTATCCGTTTTAAGTTACGAAATGGAGCCCAAAAAAATCTCACTTTCAAATCCAATAATAGCCAACCGTATTCTGGGTACTTTATTGTCGCCTTCACCGATATTGGAAACTGTAATCTGGCTCGGAAATGAAAAAACTTTGCTCCACAGCACATTAGATTGTTGAGATTAAACAAGTCTAGTATCGCGACGTAGTCTAGGTTCCCTCTCCGCCCTCTTACAATCCTCTTATAATCTGTCTGTTTATTTGTGGGTCCTTCGCTTGTCCCTTTATTTATTTTGATTTGATTCGGAAACTATGTTGTATCATTCATATTACAAAAAGCAGCCATTAATCCTTCAACACCAATATATTACAACGTTAAGGCTAAGCGACATTTAAAATAAAAAATAGCCTTGTAGGCCGAGTGGTTAAGGTCGTTGGTTGCAAGAAGAAATCCTCAGGTTGTCAGTCAGTAGTCAACCAACCCACCCTTAGTTTACTAAGGCCTTATTTAGAGTAGGCCCGTGCTCCAGCAATGGGAACGTTTATGGACTGATGATGAAATTTAAAATACAAAACTCCTTAAATAGGCCTTAAATCTTTGATAGCGCGGAAGATAGTGCTAATTGCATACATTTATTGTATTGTATTGTTGCACTCGTAACAACTTTCAATTGTCATAGAACAGTTAACTGTCGATAGAGAGCAAAATTAACACTGAAATCCAACAAAGCCTACTTAACTATTTGTTGCCACGGATCCAATCAACGAACGAACCGATAATTTTCATGTGGGAATTGGAAAATTTTCATTTCCACACGAACTGTTGAAAACTGATAGGCTTCCTCCAGAGGATTTTAGCGAGTCCGCTGGAAAAAAGCCCGAATTATTAACAATTTCCATTGAATTCATTGGCCTTTCGTAATTGAAATTGTACTTATTATACACACTTGACAAGTTCAATCGTACGATTGTGCGTCTTTCGGAAGTTGTCTCATATAAATTAGCCTTTACTCGGATTTTTTTAAATGGAATGTATGTTTGTCGATACCAACATATTCGATAATCTCATTCCGTATTTTCAAGAATTTGCTTATGAATTTGCTTTTCTCAACAGATTTTCAGAACCTCAAAAGGAAAAACATTATACGTGTATATCATTTTTTTGTTGAACTTTTAGCAAGCAGATTTTACAGCATTAATTAAGAAAAAATCCGTGAACTGTAATTTATTCTATTAGTGTGGACATTTTTGGTGATAAGGTTATAAATGGTTTAATTTGCTAACCTTAATAACATTCCTGCGTGAACAAACTAAGTTATAAGATGGATAGTTGAAGTTTTTGTTTGTCGTTCCCCTAATATCTTATCCAAACCATGGTTAGAAATTTTCTACAACTGTTTTATGGCTCGACTCTGTATTTGCGTACTACTTATCCCGGCCTGGGTTTTCATGAAAAAATACATACCTTAGGAAAGTTAAGGTTTGTCTATTACTACGTATGCGTACGTATAAATTTTATGTTTGCTTGTCTTGAGAAACAGGTGTAAAGGTTTTTTTTTTAAATCGGTTCGTACCAGCATGTTCTGATTTTTCCTGACTTCTGAATCTGAGGCTAAAGTCCTTATCTAATGGGCTACCCCTTGTCAAGATTAAAAGGGCCGACAAGATAAAAAAAATATAGGGAACTGAGTAAAAAGGGGATGAGAAGTTTTTTTTCTCGAGAAATCTTGTAATGTAGACTTACTTTATCAAATAAAATGCTTTGTTTTAATAAGCTTTTCACGAACACACACATAAGTCTTCAAATAGAATATCAAATGTTATTTTTATTCTATCACTCGTTCGGATGCTATTTTTTTTTGGTCGGGGTTATATTATCGGCAAGTTATTCTGATTGAAAGGGTGTACTTTTGTAGTATTATGTTATACCTAGATTTACATTCATTTCTGTTAGAATAATTCGGTAGATACATTTTAATCATTACTGGAAAAGAATATTTTTGGTTTGGTTTTTTAATGATAAAAAATCCTTCATGTTTTAGGAAGTATTTTTGTTAATTATATGCTGATTGGACTTATGCATTGACATATATGACCAAGACTAAATTAATTAACTATTTACCTACTTATAAATATCTCGCAAAGGGCACCTAAAAAACAAAGATGAGTTTTGGATATTAAACGTAATCGGCTCAGACCTCCCATGTAATTAGGGTTCTTACCTAGAAATCTTTTTGTCTTACTAGCTTTTAAATACTAGAGCGAGCTCGATTGTATTAAAACAATCAATATACACTGTTCTTTATAACAGTGTAAATAATATTTTAATTGTTTGTTCATACAGAAGAGGCTCCAAAACTACTAAGAAGTCTTGTAAGTCCCGATGAAAGATTAAAGGTACAAAAAATAAATGAACATAATTTAACGTTTGCATAACAACTTTTCCTATTGTTTCTAGCTAGTTTTTGAGTACCTATCTTATGTTTTTCAGTTTAAGCTCTATTAATTATTTAAAATTTTGGTTTGGTAAAAGTTGTATGTATGTAATCAAAAAAAAATTATATATTTGCATTCTGTTTGAAATGTTCATATTGAGTGAGTGTAATTTAAATATTTTATCGTTCGGTAAATAAAACATTTTTACCTTATAAATCAGAGATATATGAATTGGTTTTTAAGCGTAGTCTCTACCTAAAGCTAATTCGTAAGTCACCATAAATCTATTTATTGTTTTAAAAAAATTTAGATATTTTTTTAAACAATAAATAAACTTACGGTCACCATGTCCGTATTAAACTAGTTTTATTATGCCCAAACGTTTATTTTTACACACTTTTTATGTTATCTTTTAAACCATTTATAACGAGAGTAGGAATTAATAAAAAATCAAATTTATTGAAGCCCACGTAAATTACCTGTCTACTAAAATTATATATTAAAATTATTCTTTCAACAATGTACATATTTTTTTTAAATTATCAAACAAATTGTTTTGGCTATAATAAACTTTGCATCTCAACACTGGCAACTTCCACGGCGCATTTACGTACCCCAAAAAAAAAAGCAATCTCCATTTCCCATCCACTTACCTGGATTCAGTTGTTCTGAACGCGCGAAACTTTTCAAACTTCGAAGGCCGGTGTGCGCGAAAGTGCAACAAGTTGAGTGGTCCGTGGCTAGGGCGCCGCCGTTATTTATAGGCGCCTAGGGCGGGCGGAAGGCGGGGCCACGCAGGCGTGGGCTCAGTCCTCAAAGCTCGGCTTACTAGATGAGGGCTTGCTGACGTGAAGGGCCCTATCAGTATTCTTGGACTACTTCAAATGCACTTCGAACTATGTTGAGCCAATAGTGAGGATGTTATGGAGATCGAAGTTAATACCTAATTACTTGTGAAGGGCTGACTTGAATTGCAAAATTTAATAATTTTGTGTCTACAAACTAAATTAAGTCCAAACGATTTAAATCAAAGTTTAATTTGAACATTTAATACACTTTTACGATAAATAATAATAAGTAGAAGATTCCTTTTAAGCACAAAGTTGGCTTGTGCCAGAAAAATCTCAAGAAGAGTTCATTCTGAGCTCTACCAACAATTTTTTAATTATATACCTACACCGTGATAGTTTATGTGAATAGTGGTACTATCGAATAATGCTAGTTACTTCTTAAAAAAATTCAACTTTTTTTTCAATTTTTCAAATATTATTAATCTAGCTAGAAGCTTGAGAAGCGATAGTTCTTTTAAGAGATGTAACGTAATCAGGTACTGCTTGCCGCATGAAATTGATGATTAAAGCTAAAGAAGCTCTACGCCCAATAATAAATAGATTCGAGCGTTCTGAGTTTTGTTTAAATCCCTTTCGTAAAACTGGTATTCATTGATTTGATTAAAAATACTGCACACTCCTATTTTACTACTAAGATAGAATCACATTACTATGGGAAAACAACCACTATCAATTCACGCTGTATGTAGAGATAGTGCAATCATTTACGATGATTTTATTTTAGTTTCAGGAAAAAAAATTCCAGTAAACTTTTATTGTAACCTTTTAAAACTTTATAACTGAAAGCCTAGTAAGTTATCAAACCCAAAGTTCTTACAATAGCCGTTAAAAAGATTGCGAACTTTTTCGCCATAGGTACTTATTGGAATGGCATTGTATTTGGATGATAGATCACGTTTTAGGGTGCATATGATATAGTGTCCCAAATTCAATGTGGGACATCAAAAAATAGTATAATAATAACCGAAGGCTAAAAAAATAAAGCAGGCAAAAATAAAACAGCATAAATGTATTTTTGCGGATGATTTAATTTACTTGTACTTAAGGTAAATGCACCTATTATGGACGCGGACCCCATTATGGACAGTTTTCAAAAATGCCTCCAATAATAAGAAACCGGTAGGTATTTTTTTTCCAACAGCAACATTAATCGGTTGTACCAAATTTCTAGATTTGATGTAAACAACATTTGACAGCTCTCCGCTATATTATTTTCGACTATAACGATTCTTACTAGTGCGGTGCGTTTTGGTGTCGAGATTTGAAATTTCTTATAAGGAGCGCAATGCATGTAAGTAAATTTATTAGCTTTTTTTATGACAAGTGTAATATTGTTGTTAAAAATGATATTATTTATTGAATTACTGATAATAAAAGGTTAATTATATATTCTAATCTAAAACCTCATAGTAATTTTAGCCTCGGAATTTATCGATGTTCATAATTGGATATTTTTGTAAGCCTGTACCCAAATATGGACATTTTGTTCATGAAGGATATTTTACAAATATACGTTTTTCATACATCTTGTAGTTGTACAATCGTTTACCTTTATCTTTATTTTTAAATCGGTCGCAAAGTAAGACTTTAAATTTAATAATTCAATTATGAACATTGTGTCCATAAATGGGTGTCCAAAATAGGTTCAAATTTTTTGAATAAATAAATTTTGTTTCTCTTTAGATATGGCGACTAGAAAAGCTTATACTAAAGAACTAATCGCAAATGCAATTTAAGAAGTGAGAAAAGGACAGAAAAAATCCACTATTTAGAAAATAATAACTAGAATAACTTTTCTAAAAAAAAATTTTTATTTAGTTGTTTGTGTTTTTTTATGTCATGTTACATTTATAATTTAAGACAGGGTAATATACATAATAATTATATTACAGTCAGGGGATACCAGTCACAACTATCTGTCCGGTGGGTGGCGAACGGTATACGGGTAAGCGACCCCGGGTCCTCGAGCTACTATCGACTCAGTCCAAATCATCCGAGGCGATAGTATCCTTCCTCCCCTTTTCCTTCCCCCGTCATATATTCTTGCTACTCGTGGGAACGCAATAACCTTGTTAAAACAATGCACAAGGCAGAATGGCAGCGACGTGGTCCACAACCAGTCACGTCACGTTTCCCACAGAGGTGAAAAGTGGATCACTGGAAGTGATCTCTGCCTACCCCTCTGGGAAAAAGGCGTGATTTTATGTATAAGTAATTGTTGAGACTGATTATAGCTGTATTTTGATAGGTATGAAACTAGTAAGAAGACATTTGATTTTTGATTATTGTTCGCAAAGTGTATAGAATTTTTATTTAACCTCTAAACCAATTTGCTTAAAGATCGAGAAGTGAAGAAGATGATTATATTGAAATGTTATTTAAATAATAAGGCGTCCGACCGATTTCAGCCATGGCCGCCGATCTCAATTGAAATCAGCCAAGTGCGCAGGACATATTATAGTGCACAAATGCGCGCGCAAATACAAGTGCACTCTCTATTCCCTTACTCTCATAACTCGGTGAGACGGCAATCCGACATGACCGATGAGAGATCGGGCGCAGGACCACCGGCTTAACGTGCTTTTCGAGGCACGGGCGTTCAACCGCCAGCTTCCTAACTACGGGCTGAGAAATTTCATCACAGAAAAACTCACACAAATTTTGCCCGACCCCGGACTCGAACCGGGGCCCTCTCGGACCTCACGCAGCGCTTGCTACCAATGGACCAACGAAGGGGTCTCCCTATTTAAATAATACTAGCTAGTTAAGAGGACATTTTTATTTGGTTTTTCTTGGCTTAAAGGCTTTGGCCTTTGCCGATTACTTTTTGATAACTGTTTGTTGATTGATATTTGAGTTACCTATTACATTATTTTATTATTTAATTTAAATGTTTTTTATTTCATTATACTAACTTACTCAACCCTAATACTCTTGAGTTATAGATTTAAGCATTCGATTGAAGAATGTCCATAAATGGGTGTCCATAATTGGATAACGTCCATAATTGGGTGTCCATAACTGGATCTTCCCTGTCCATAAATGGAGATTGGCAAAGGTTATTTTTCCTAAATTATATTTTATTGAAGCTAGTTTAAAACCGATTTTAAACATCGAATACTTATTAAGAAAAGGACTTTTTATTAACCTCCAAATCCCTGCGAACCTATATTGCAAAACATACAAACTATGAAGAAAAAACGAAAAACAAATCCTTAAACCGTCCATAATTGGTGCATTTACTTTACTTCTTAAACATATTCCTCATTTTCAACATCAACCCTTATACGTCCCAACTGCTGGGGCACGGGCTTCCCCTAAACTTGGGCGAAGGCCTTAGTCAACCATGCTGGCCAAGTGCGGGTTGGTTGACTACACAACCTAAGAATAACATATTATTTACATTATCATGTGTGACGCTATATTTTAAACACTCGCTATTATTTCCCTATCAAAGTCATCCTTCATTCTTAATATTAAAAGAACTTGATGAATACGTCCTTTGTCCCTAACTTACGGATTCATTTGAATTCTTCACGTGTACCTTTGTGTGAGATTATGCCGGACACGTAGCTACTTAGCTATATAATAATTAAATCAGGATTTACATTTGAGACCATACGAAGAATGGGGAGTAACAGCCTTCATGTTTACCTTCCCTATGAGAATGAAGGTAATGTACCTTTAGTACTTTTTTTCGAACACTAGAAGTAGCTTCTTTAAAATAGTAAATTAATTTGATAGAGTAGGTAACAGTACCTACCTACCTACTAGGGTTACCGATAAAAGATGTTTCAGATCTGATACACAGTTTCTACATGTCTTTTTTATAGCTCTATCGTTTTACAAATCCTAGATGTTCTTGTTAACATTTATTTTATAATTAGTAATCAATAATTGAAAACAGCAACGAAAAATTCAAAAACAGGTGGCATAATATAAGCTTTTAACATATTATCCTATTCTTCCTCATGCATAAGTAAAGATGATACCCTCAGCCAATAAATCAGCAATAAGGATAACGACCCGACTTTGCATGGAGGAATATTCTCTATCTAACCACCTGAAACAATGTTCCAAAACATTCCAAATTCCATTGACAATTGATAACGATTCATTCAAACTGTTCGATTATTATAGGGTAGTTTCCTATTTTTTTATTTTGATACAGATGGATGCACCACACAATTGCAAATGTACTGTTAAAATAATGGTTTGATATTTGGAAAACTCCCGGAGATATTACAATTTCAATAGCACATTATTTGGGCGAGCTCAAAACGCTTCATACAAATGTCACAGTGAGCTATGACGTCACCGCTTGTGATATTGTATGCATATCGTAAGAACTTTGTTCCGCAGCTATATCAAATGTTGCGTTTACGAATATGTGTTCATAGTGAAAGTTACTACTAATTTTGTAGTTTATAAGATGGCATAGTTATTTTGGAGAATTTTCGCACTTTTGAAATGGACTTTCCCACCCAACTTTAAATGTCTATTATTGTCTCATTTCGTCAGAAATTTTTAATTCGTTTTGACTAATGTTATTCAGTTACCTATAACTTACAGTTAATTGTGAAATTTTATGTAAAATCAGACTTAGGAAACTACCGTATTATCCAGACGTCTCTTGTATTAAACTTATATTGAAATTCGTTACTAATAAAGCTAAGGTTGTGTTAGTAAAGAACGTCAAAATACTTCAACTGTAAACTGAAGGTATCTATTCAAACAGCAGTTATTTGGAGAACACAAACGTGTTTAATGAATAAATAAAAATTACAATATCCACGATTAGCGAATATGTATTACGTATGTATTAATGAAAAGTAAAGAGGATATTCTTTTACGATAATATAGGTACGTTTCCTTAATTTCAGAACAGACCAAAACATTTTATTTACCATTGTTTTATAAAATAAACTAATAAATAAACTAATAAATTCAACTACTTATTATAAGGCTAGTTTTAAATGTATATTTCAAGACAAGTAATAAATACTGTTACCTAGTTCAAAACAAATCGTTTCATTCGTATTTTTTCTTCTTTGCAAACCGAAACTGATATTGTATTTGCCATTCTAATCCTAAATATTGCAAAGCCAACAAGTTATGTCAAAAACAAACGGCCTTTGTGATCAAAATGTTTCGGAAACAATTTTTTTTAATTTCAAACGCGGACGGACTTGCCTGGCTGTAACTATTTTTCCGTACGAAACAAGTGAAAATCGCGTAACGTTGACAGTTTAGCGGGAAAATGTTCAAATACATATTTTTTGTTTGTTTGATGAAAGACGACGTGGCCAGTTCGAATTTTCGTAAATCAATCTTTGATTTGTGGAAATTCAATCTATTTCTTGGATAAAAGGGAAGCTGGTAGGTACTGTAGAACTTATTTTTGTATTAACATAATCGATTCTTTTTATTTTATGGAACTAAATTTTAATGATTAGGTATTTAGGTAGATATAGTAAGGACAACTAATACATAAAGTAAAGTATGTACTTAACGAGTCCGTTCTTTAGCTTTGGAGATAAATAAATAAATAAATAAATAAATAAATAAATAAATAAATAAATAAACAAATAAATAAATAAATAAATAAATAAATAAATAAATAAATAAATAAATAAATAAATAAATAAATAAATAAATAAATAAATAAATAAATAAATAAATAAATAAATAAATAAATAAATAAATAAATAAATAAATAAATAAATAAATAAATATTTCACAACATCACATACATCGATCTGATCCCATGGTAAGTAGCTTAAGCACTTGTGTTACGGAAATCCGAAACGACAATGGATAAACAAATATACTTAAATATATATAATAACACACCCAGACACGGAACAAACATCGATGTTCGTCACACAAATATTTGTCCCGAGTGGGAATCGAACCCACGACTCTTGGAACCGTAGGTAGTGAACCTGGGTCACTAACCACTGTTCCACCGAGCCAGTCAAGATGATGGGATGTAAAATAACCTTGGTATATAAAGTTAGGCCTACACGTTATGCTCTAACATTACGTTGAGATTGTGAGAAATAAGACGTTTCAAATAAAAATTACAACTCCAGATTAGTTGTTTTATTCATTGAAGAGTACTTCAAATACGAACGAAATGAAACAATAAATCGAAGTTAAATGATGGCCATCTAGATAGAAATGCCAAAAGAAAACAAAAATATGACTGAAACTTAACCAGCCTCTAATTAAGTTACTCCGCTGAACCATAACGACTTTTTCTTCTTAATTCTCCATCAAAAGGTGAAAAATATCGGTTTCAGTCCCATGGGGTCCCAAAAATTTATGGGGCTCTTGAAAAATTAGGACAGACAGTGCTAATGATGAGTACGGTACAGTCAGCCAAAAATGTGGTCTACCACCCTACGGTTGAGATTCGTTTGAACGTCATGAAACAACACGGTAATTTTTTCCTGGCAATAAGATTGTGTGTGAAAAGTCAACCTTAGCGATCGTTACATCTCGCAGAAACTTTTGTCAAAAGTGGTAGACCTCTTTCTTGGCTGACTGTACTTACCCGTTTATCATGAAAACTTTTAGGGGTGAGAGCAATCCCCGCAAGTCCGATGATGGTGACGAAGCTACTCCAAGCCATCAACGTATGTACTATGTAAGTATGTAGTTCGGAAAAATATGTCATAAAAACTTGAAAACCATCCACGAAAACTAAATTTTAATGTAAATCATCAAACTACTATAATATCACCATATCCATAGCGCTATGAAAAATTAATAATAAATATCTCATAAAATTGCATACATGCTACATTTTTTTATTCTTAACGTGAGCCTTTTTTAAACAGCAGCATTAACGCGTGTTATTAAGTCGGTAAAGGCAGTTTGTCAATACAGGCAGGCAAAACCTCGTACATCGCTAGTCTAACGGCTGATTTCAAAAAGCTTAGTAAATGCTCGGACTTAATCAGGACGATATAATTTCACCGATAATCAAAAACAATTAAAATCCCTAAAAAGTTTTAGCTAGCGGCACAACTTTCAGTTGATCAAAAATAATGAAGATAATTTCGTCGGAAATTAGGTTCCTTACGGTACGTACCTACTGTCTGTAAGTAACGTATTAACAAGAAACCTGCAATTTCTAAATCAAGATAACTAATCCATATATGGTATAAGACCGCGCGACTCCCTTAGAGATATTTTTAAAGATATAGATATTTTAACCGTAGCTTCTCAGTTCATTTTAGATTGTATCGTATATGTTCATAAAAACATGCACTTATTAAATAAAAAGTCGGATTCTCACAATTTTAACACCAGAAATAAATATAAGCTTTCCGTTCCAAGACTCAGGCTTCAAAAAGTTGGAAAATCATTCATAGGTTTAAGTATAATATTGTTCAATAAAATTCCGCAAAATATTATTGAATTGCCGTTGTATAAATTTAAAGTCTTTATTAAATCTTGTCTTTTGAAAAAGGGGTACTATAAAGTAGAAGACTATTTGAATGATAAGAATCCATGGACATGATGAGCTGCTCGCTTGGACATCCAAGAATTATGTAACTTGTACATATTATTATTTATTTGTAATTAATTAACCTGTGATTTGACATGCGAAAGAATTTCATGAAATCTACTTGCAGAATAAATTATTTCATTTCATTTCATTTCATTTCATTTCATTTCATTTCATTTCATTTCATTTCATTTCATTTCATTTCATTTCATTTCATTTCATTTCATAAGACTTTGAATTATGACGAAAATAAAGCAAGTTTATAATGAATTTTACACTAACTATTACTATCATCCCACTACCGGGTAAAGCTCTACGCTAAGCCTGTTCATAGTGTTCATTGCTCCCTAAGTTATAGTACCTAACTGATAAGAATATAATGCCTGTAGGTATACTTTGTTACAAAGCAAAATAGTAATAAATATCTCGGACATTTCCACACGGTCATGTCATGTGACCCCAAACTAAGCATGGCTTGTACCATGAGCGTCAGAGACTGATACACACACATACATATTTATAAATACATTATCACACCCACACACGGAACAAACACCGATGTTCAACACACAAATATTTGTTCCGAGTGGGAATCGAACCCACGACTCTTGGAACCGCCAGTCAGTAACCACTGTTCCACCGAGCCAGTCTAAAGATGAATGACAGACCTTTTGTGTGTCAGAACTGAGCATTGGATTAATATTATCTCAATTAAAACACTCATTAAATCCTTGCTTTTTGATTATAATGCCTATGATAGATAGGTAAGGCGTCCGACAGATTTCGTCCATGGCGAAGATGCAAGTGTTAGGTACAGCACATATTATTATAGTGCACAAGTTTGCGCGCAAACACAAGTGTATGTTGTCTTAATTTCATAGTTCGGTGAGACGGCAATCCGACATGACCGATGAGAGATCAAGTGCAGGACCACCGGCTTAACATGCTTAGACTAGGTAAGTATCTACCTATTATTGCACCATCAATTCAATGTAGTTTGAAATTTTCTAGGACTGTATTAGTGTAGAAAGATGTCCTTATGTCTGTCTGTAAACTGATATCTGCAAAGAGCGATTCCTTGAAAGTAAATTGAAAATGTACTTTTTGATTCCACCCGAGATTCCATTCTGCTGGCTCCGTCTCTATGCGGTGCTCGACTAGTTTATATATCGACGGTCCCAACGTATAATACCGTATCTACAAAACCTAAATTTTACAGGAGAGCGCTTTGAAGTTTCAAACATGTGTTACTCGTGTTCTATTATTCCTACAGCTATGAAATTTGGAACACTGAATAAATAAGAGCTCTTTTGCGCAAAAAGCTAAAAATAAGTTTAATAGGATTATTATTTATATACTATTTATCACTTACCGACTTTTACGTTGGAATTACTCACACTACAAACGACGTAACTGGTACTTCCTACTGTTTACAGGGGATTTTAGACATCGACCAAAACCTTAACTGGCCAATAGGTAATTTTACGCCGAATATAATATACACATACGGGATTCTGGGTTTTGTATCTATACACACCGTGAAATTTTAGTGGTTGTTTTGCCGCAGTAAACTGATTCTATCTTAGTAGTAAAATATGTTTGTGCAGTATTTTTTATTTTTTTATTTTTTTTCTTATTTTAATTTTTTATTTTTAAATTTTAATCGATAGATACCGGTTTAACGAAACTCGAAATCATGCTCGAAACGCTTTATTACTTAGGGGGTAGATCTTTTTTAGCTTTAATCATAATTTTCAAGCGGCAATCAGTACCTGATTACGTCACACAACTTAAAAGTACGAAATCTTCTCACGCTTCTGAAATAAAAAAATATTTTTAGAAAATTTAAAAATAAACTTATCAAGAAATAACTCGCATGATTCGATAGTAGGTACTACTAAAGTCAAATCGTTCTTCTACGGGTCAACAACCACTAAAATTTCACGGTGTATAGAAATAATAAAAAACGCCTTAATGGCAAAAATATATTTAAAATATAAAACCATTTTTAACGGTATATGACCCTCGTCTGTTAAGTCTAGATGATTTAAGAAGCATATTAGAATATGCTATCTTGCCAATTTTGTTCTTAAGAATAAATAAGTTAACCAAAAGTTGAGACAGTACCTCCTCGACTGCCACGTTGGTGTATTAGTAGCAAGCGCCGAGTAAGGACCGAGAGTTATCGGGTCCTGGTACCGGATTAGGCCAAATTTTGAGAAATCTTGAGCATTTTTGTGTTAATAATTTCTCGGCCTGGAGTCAGGGAGTTGGCTGAGACACGAGCCGAGCATGCATTGGAAAAAACATGATAAGGCGGTGGTCTATGGTATGGTCTGGTCTATAAGGGTGGTATTTGAATGCTGATTAACCGAGAATAGAAAATAGAACTGTGTATTACAATAAATGTTAGGACATTGTGTGCAGTTGGATGACCACCATTGAGATCAGCAACCACAGAGTCCAAAACCAATTATTTCAAAGCCATTTTCCTCCCAGCCGCTGTTGTCGAATAAAGTTTCGATTAGATGAACTACGTGCCATTATCACTCTAATGAACTTCTTCTAAGGTTGTGTGGAGTGAAATTGTCCAATTATGTTCCAAAATATGTACAAATTGAATTCGATAAGAAGCCTTTTCTTGAAAAAATGCTATTTTGACGCAATTTTTAAAAATCTGCTTAATCTTGCTTTTTCAGAAGGCATTGTCAGAATGCCTGGGATAGAAATTTGGATGCAAATATGTCTCTGTCCTCTAAATGTCTCTCTGGATGTATGTTCAGCACATTATTAATATGTGGGACTCTTATTGGCCTAACTCTCTCCTACCGTAACATTGGCACCGCCTACTCAAGACGTAGACGTCTTTAGCTTACAGCATTGACTGTAGGAGTTAGAAGGGTGTGGGGTTCTTAGTCGTCATCAGCCTATAATTTAGTCTTCTGTTAACCACGAGCTTCCCCAAATGCTCGCCTCTCCCGCCTATTCTCGGCCACTCGCATCCAACTCCCACCAGCCGTCCTGGGCAAATCGTCACTTTACCTGGCCTGAGGGCGTCCCACACTGTGTTTGCCGAGACGCGGTCTACACTCCAGAAACTCGTTTACGAGTAATTTAATCTGAGGTCTGTCGCAGATGACGTATGCAGTTATATATATCACCACAATCAAACTGTTACCTAATGCAACTAATTATTTGATGACCAACAGCGCAACTGAACAAATTTTTATTCAGTTGCGCTGTTAAATGAAGAATTTTCATGATTGTGGTAGTGGTTATTTAACTATAATTATCCCAGATTAGAAAGCTTATAAAACTTTAATCAATTTGCGAAATTAGTTTTCCTACACAAAATATGGCCTTACAGTCGGTTAAATCATCTTCAATGTCTGAAAATAAAATTCATTATAAAAAAACAACCGGGTCAAGTAAAGCTATAAGTATCAAAATTAATGGTTATTAAACAATTAATATGTTTTTGCTAAGCACAGCAATTTATTAAGCAAAATATATACCCCAAACACTTTAATCACACCCAGTCACTAAATCTGTTTCCGACGTAAAATAACGTAATTGGTAATTACTAGCAAGACTAAAATAATACTTTCCATCGAAAAACATTCCATCTGGTAGATAGTATAAACATCGATTTTGGCTCTCCGGTGTAAAACTACACAACTACCACATAAGTCATAATGATTTTTAAATTTCCTACGTAAAATAACGTAACTACCACATCGTGATAAAGGCTTTGGAATGTTCAAAGTTTGTTTGATTTCATAAAAATACAAGCAATTTTACGAAATATCGTTTAAAAACAATCTTAAGGCAGAAAAATATAAGCCTAGGCCGTCTCGGGCGCAAAAGCGCTTAACTGGCAGTTGCGGGGGCAGCGGGGGCGGGTATAGCAGCGATGTTCCGAAGTAATACACCCTAACTACCATTTAAGTATTTTTACGTTGGTGGTAGTGTAGTTAAGTAATTTGTCGTGCATCGATATAAGGATGTTTTAGGCACATTTTCGACATTCTGTGTTAACTAAATGAAAGTCTATGTTGATTTCGAGGTTTTGCTATAAAAACATGCAAATCCCTCAAGTGCCACTTACGTGATTATACGTAGGGACCGTCGATATCTTAAAAAGTCCGTTTGACATACCTAATGATTTATGATACAATATTCATGGAAATCAAGGTTTTCCTAGCCGAGATTTCATTTGTTCCATGAAATAAAATCTCGAGGGGAGTGAAGTTACCCTTATGTTCCGCACACAACAACCATTTCAAATCACGAGATGCTTTGTCTAAGACCAGAGTTACTAAAACTATGCGGAATGTTTCTACACCGTGAAATTTTAGTGGTTGTTATCCCGTGGCAGAACGATTTGCCTTTAGTAATACTATCGAATCATGCAAATTATTACTTGAAAAAAAAAAATTTTTCCAACTCGAAAACGAGAGAAGCTATCGTTCTTTTGTAAGATGTGACGTAATCAGGTACTGCTTGCCGCATGAAATCGATGCTTAAAGCTAAAAAATCTCTACGCCCTAAGTAATAAAGCGGTTCGGACGTGTTTTCAAGTTTCGGTTAAACCTTTCGTAAAATCAGCATTTATTGATTTTAATAAAAAAGAACTGCACAAATTTATTATGCTACATAGATAGAATCATTTTACTGCGGAAAAACAACCACTAAAATTTCACGGTGTATATTACTGTACGTACCTACAATGTTTCAATTTCACGGACAAACATTTTGATAAATAGTGTTATTTTCTATATTTTGAAGAAATGCAAATTTTTTGTTATAGCGCTACGACCGATAGTAGGACCGACTAGATTTTGTATGAAATATTCGACCGACTTTAAAGCCGACCCGAATCCAAATAAAAAACTTAGGTACTTTATAATTGGACTCTGCTATTACTAGGTAAAGTCCAAAAACATAGAATGTCAGCGCCGTCGCGTTCTTGCGGCTACGGCACATGCTGAGGCAAAACCTTTTGATCATAAATATATTTGTATGTGTACTTATGTTTTATTTTAGTTATGTATTTTTAATTTTATGATCAATAGATGTTTTCTATTCTATTCTATTCTATAATATTTCCTTAGTAGAACATTAATGTAGAACGCTTCTGTAACAGAGTAAAAAAAGAGTTAAACAAATCCACAGGTTTTAGAGCCACCGTCCACCCACCCACGGGTGCCATAAAACTAGATTTATCCTAAAAGATAAGCAAATGAGATGACCCTAAGTAGAAGTCTGAGGTAATATAAACCGGTGGTAAGTGTCTAATCAGCTAAGAGGTTTCAACAGCTCTCAGTTCAGACCTCAGGTATCATAGGGATAAAAAACAATTGCCAATCACGTGACGTGCTTGTTTCATAGGTTCAATTCATTATCGGAATGTTCTACTTCATCCCGGAAACTGAAACGTATTTTCTTAATAGGGGGCTCTCCTACGCAAACAAATGAAAATTATATTAAGTCAGTCTTTCAATCTGAATTTGAAAGTTTCAGATAATGAACAAAACATGAAACAAAGTATTTTATTCTGCGAAATCTTGACATGCAAATGGTTGAGAATGAAATTTTATTGGGAAGTGGGAGATATCTACTTCACTAATGTGCATAATCCAAATGTGTGCCTTATTGATTGCCCCTACGTAGGTATATGTTATTATTCAAAATCAATATTTTTCCACTATACTTGGCCGACACTTAATTGGTCTTTAGACCGTAATCCCGATATCCTGTGCCTATTAGATAAATACCTATAAAAATAATAATAAGATACCAAAGACAGTAGCACAGGTATCTCTAGAGGGTTCAGGATAAAAAAAATGCATAATACCTCAGTAAAACTGTAAAATTTGCTTCATTTCAATTTCAGAGAGTTTCATTTATAGATCGTGATTAATTTTGTCTATTTCAAAGGATTCGATCCATAACAAAACATTTATTATGATATTTTAATAATAACGATATCATTTGCCTTGCCATTGATATCTTGAAGACAATTTAATAGACCAAAGATGGTGCCATCTATTTCTAAACTCTGAACAAGTGGGTAGGTACTCCTTGTAAGTTTGATGTTACGTTGTAGATGGCGCTTGAGTAAGCAAGCTACTATACAACATATTTTATTTTACCTTGATGGCGTTCATCAAATAAAATAAATAAATTTTCTTAAATTGGTGTTGAAAGACACGATAAATTATTCTAAGAACCTTTCGATTGTCATGTCCTTAGTAAATACGATTTTTTCCCATACAGATGCTAACAATACTTACATTTATTTTTATCTATTAAGTTTTTTTGAAACGTTTGTAAAAAACTTAAAAGAAATGTACCTAGTTAGACCAAGGTACCTATCGTTTTATTTAGTGCTCCTGCGGACTGCTAAAAAGATAAAATTACTATCACCCGATAGTTACGCTTTGATAACCACTTCACCCAGTCCACTCGACGGCTCTTAGTTATTAAGTAAACATACCCGCCCTCGCTTTGTAGTCATATACGTAAGTATGTACCTTAGTATTTAAAAAGTGATTAAACGCTATCTGGTTTCAAACACGATACCGATTCTTTTTCAAACTTTAGAGTAGGCTTTGAGTTTAACAATGGTGACTCACATTTATATTAGTTAGCTACCCTCTCGTACTTAATCGCTAGAAAACGTTTTTTTTTTACATTTCAAACATCCTAATAAGTAGGTGTTATTTAATGGAAACATAACATTTTTCGGGTAAGTGCCGAAAGGGTAAAAACGGGTATTTACTACTAATAAGACAACGCTGTCCATCAGTCTATCTGAAACCGATCCGCCGCAATAGTTAGACCACAGACAAACAATCGTTTTTTTTTACAAATGATTTTTTTTCTGCTGCCGCTGTATCAACAACTAAAAACAAAATAAAACAACAATCTGGTACAGAATCCTACGTGCGCGTAAAGAGAATAATATAATCACTATACTCTATTCCATTTATGAAGTCCTTTTTGACATTTCGAAGAACGTAACTCTGCACGTTTCAAATAAATCCAATTTAATATCACCTTTTGTGTTTGGTAGGAAATCGTTATTTAAAAAATATACAATTATGCAAAAACACCCTACAATTAATTTACAAGCAAAATTAACTTATTGTTTTTGATCTAACTATTGTTTCTATATCTGAACTTCAAAATAAAATAATATTTTTTGCGCGTATGCAGTTACGTACTATGGTTTATGTTTTACTTTTAAACGTAGTGACGTGCCTCAAGTATTCGGTTAGTTAAACCGATCATTCGCGAATGAAAATGAATCTAGCGGCAATGGGACTGCTTATAACTTTAATGCATTTTACAATAAAACGTAATAATTAGTGCAGTCCTTTGCAGGTAATATGTAAACTGATTAAATAACAAAATAAATTAATAAATCAAGCAGTGATGATTAATAACTATAAAATCAAATATAAAAACTTAAATGAATTGTTTGTTTTTATTTTAATCTGATGCTCATAGTAACTGTTGAGTTACTCCATTACGCGATACAATTCGTATAATTAATATAGTGTTGCAACTATAGGTACTCGGTGCAAACACTTCTGGCAGCAAACGGTGTCAAACATTCGGTGCCATTAATTAACGAGTCTTTGACACGAGCCTACAACTGTTATGATCCTTTAAACTCAGTGTAAATTTTAAATAACTTAACTATCATCATTCATTATTATTATACTAAACATCCAATCGCGTATTTCTTTTTTCGACAAAAAATAAGTTTGGTAGTTTCGAATGTCTAAAATTGTTCTTTCGATAATTTTTATTAACCTTAGTTTTTGAAAGTTAGTTCGATTTAAATTTGTTACAAATCGAGAATCGTTGCCGCTGAATATCGATTTCTAAGGGTACTTCCCTAGTACTGAACTATTGACATCTGTCAAAAAGGACTTCATAATTGGAATAGAGTATAGGTACGTTTTAAAAGTCGTGACTCAAGGGTGTCGGTCGGACTAGACTTCGAAAGTCTTTTTGTCGAAACCCATTTCCTAACTGACATATTATTATCGAAGCTCCATTTGACCGACGAGCCTTTTTACCGATGAGCCACTTCACCGAAAAGCTAAATTTTCGAACGACTATATCAACGACAGTACATTTGTTTGAACGCCATACAGGGTGTCCCAAAAAGTAGTGTCAAGCGGAAGTCCTGAGATAGAACACGCTATGGGGCATCCGAAACACCCCCATGTATGTTCCGCGATTTTTTATAGTTTTCGAGTTATGATTATTTTTCTAAAATTTTGAGAACAACTGACCTAACCGACTAAAAATATTGTAGAGAAAAAAGTATCTGACTTTTTTGAGGAATTCTTTTTGCAAATCAATTTTCATGAGTTTTTCTTTAATGCCTAAAATATTTGTCTCCATAACTTAACTGGAAGTTATCAAAATTATGGTACAAACTGAAAAATTATGTTCTGTAAATAATGTCTTACAATTTCAACGTTAAATTTAAAATATTAGGAGGTAGCTGCATGGCTCTTAAGTAACTACAAAAACTGCGCCAGACTCTCAGCTTTCATAATCATTAATAAAAACTGGTACTTAATGAGCTACTTTTGCTGAAATCAGACTTCAGAGACAGAGAGGTAGAAAAATCATAAAATTAGCCATTTGATGAACAAGTATTATTTGGACATTTTATTGTTTCGAAAGTTAGTTTGTTTGTTAAAAAACCTAAATTTAATACAAGAGCACTCAATGCAAACATTTGGATGCTTTTTTTTTGTTTAATTTAATTTTCATTGCGCTTACACTGTTTTCACATTTCAATACGTATACCTTTGTTACAACGAACTTGACGAACTTTGCTTTGTTTACGGACTTTAATAAACGTTTACTTATAAACTTCTCATAATAAATAATTAAAAACAATTACTTTTTTTTCAATAAAATTTCCATTTTTAAAACTTAATTTTGTTACAAATAAAACTTTCAAGTGGATATTTCTTAGCATTTCTGGTATAATTTTGATTGTTAGTTTAGGATGTGTGCTAGGTGTGGTGTAGAGCTTCTAGCTTGATCCTAATTAGGCAGGGCTTCAGCGAGGTGGCGAAATGAAACAGCAGGTTCAGTGATGTGTCTTGATCGGAAGTCCGAGACGATGTATTGATTTTAGGAAAAATGAGACCTTAAGTACTATTTACAGACTTAGAACTAGCGATGGGTGACATGAGTATATTTACAAACAGTATTAACAAAAATGACGGTAGAGGGCGCGCGTGCGCGCTCGGCGCGGGTCGGCCGTGCGTCGGCGCACGGCCGTTACGTATAAGAGGCGAACGGGCCTCGCGCGCGAGCCATTTGGACGCGGCCCGCGCGAGCGACGGACGGGTGTGGCGCGGCGCGCGGCGTTGGCGCGCGCGATGTATTTCGATGAATTGCAGGCAGCTACAGGACTCCCCCTCAAGCGAAGCGTACGGGCGTGTTGACACGGCGTCCGGATCGCGTTGTCCTCTCTGGAGCTGCTGCAGGTGCTGGCACGTCGCGTCGTTCCGCAGATACCGCTTGTGGTATGGCGGGCGAATTCAAATTGGCGGCAGTGATAAGCGGCGTTGTGTTGATAGTGTACGCCGGTTTCAGTCTGTCAATTGAGACTGTAGCGCTTCTGCCGGGTAGCTGTAACTCGAAGGTCTTCTCGTTGCGCTTGATGACAGGGTACGGGCCTTCGTACGGTGGTTGTAGAGGCTTCCGTACGGCGTCGGTACGGAGAAACACGGAGTTGCACGTCGCTAGGTCGGTGTGCACGAACATACTTCGCTTGTTACTGTGCGGTAGGTATGTCGGTGTGAGCGCGGTGATTGCGCTGTGAAGGCGGCGCACGAAGTCTTCGTCCATGTAGCTCGATGATGATGGTGATGACGGTGAGATGAAGTCACCAGCTACATTAGCGATCTTATGAACTTTAGAAACTATAAAATGTCCAAATAATACTTGTTCATCGAATGTCAAATTTTATGATTTTTCCACCTCTCTGTCTTTGAAGTCCGATTTCAGCAAAAGTAGCCCATTAAGTACCAGTTTTTATTAATGATTATGAAAGCTGAGAGTCTAGTGCAGTTTTTAAAGTTATTAAGGAGCCATGCAACTACCTCCTTATATTTTAAATTTAACGTTGAAATTGTAAGACATTATTTACAGAACGTAACTTTTCAGTTTGTTCCATAATTTTGATATTTTCCATATTAGTTATGGAGACAAATATTTTAGGCATTAAAGAAAAACTCATGAAAATTGATTTGCAAAAAGAATTACTCAAAAAAGTCAGATACTTTTTTCTCTACAATATTTTTAGTCGGTTAGGTCAGTTGTTCTCAAAATTTTAGAAAAATAATCATAACTCGAAAACTATAAAAAATCGCGGAACATACATGGGGGTGTTTCGGATGCCCCACGGGGTGCTCTATCTCAGGACTTCCGCTTGACACTACTTTTTGGGACACCCTGTATATTCGAAAGGCAAATAAAGTAATCTATTCAAACAATCAACCACACGTAAATGATTTCCCTGTAAAAGACTGCCCCAGATACGGGGTCCAGTGTTACGATTTAATTAAAGTGCAATTTTAATTAAGCACTTGCTAATAATGTAAATATTTGAGCTATTTAAATTAAAGCGAGGTTGTTAATGTTAATTTCAATGCTAAAAAGTAGCTGATTAAAATAATATTTTTCTCATTATATTCTATTTTATTTTTTTTGTAACACTGTTACCTTACCCTACCTACATGGTTAATACGGGAGCTGACTTTTTTTTATCAATATTAGCGAGGCAGGGTCGAGTCCACATTTAAGTCCAACGTTGTAGGTAACATATTTATATAGGTATAGGTATCCACTTTAAAAAGAAAGGACTTGTAATGTACCTAATTATTTAATATTAATAATACAAGGTTGAACAAATGTGGACATAAAATAAAATACTATGTACAACTTTTTTTTATAATCCGGATTTATTAAACGGTTTTACTTAGCTGTAAACGTACGGTCGTTATTATTTTGGGACAAAATTAGAAATTAAATTTAACCATATTCCTGTAGTCAGATTGATCTGAATTTTAATTCTGATGACAATGCAATATAATAAAATAAAAAATATTGTAAATCCAAGAAAGATGGCCGCATCTACAATATGGCGGATTACATATTTTTGCACAACCCCCGCAATATGGGTATCAAATGAAAGGGCTAAACATGTAGAATACAATTACTATACAAAATTTAAATCCAAGATGACCGCCTTTCCAAATGGTAGATAACCTAGGTTTTAATGGCGGATAACCTAGGTTTTATCAATCCCAACAATACGGGTATCAAATGAAAGGGCTCAACAAGAAGAATACAATGTACTATACAAATTTGAAATCCAAGATGGCCACCGTTTAAAAATGGCGGCCTAGGTACATATTTTTCCGCAACCCCCACAATATGGGTATCAAATGAAAGTCCACTCCATTCCATAGTCTTGCACTGACCGGACCTCTGATGCATTTTATAGTGTATACAGGGACCGTTGGCTGGTGCCACATTACATATAGCATACAAGTCATAAAAGGGCCTCTACGTGTTGGCTTTGGCTCCACGCACGTCTCCCAAGAATCCGGGACTCAGTAGTCTCGAGAATATGGATATAACTGATAATAATATTAATAATAACTTTATTTACAGATAACTGAGTTCTGAGTGATCAGATAAAAGATATAAAGAAAAATAATTGAATAACTAAAACAAACAAGACTAGCTAGTTATAAGTTAGCTGCAAAGGGTTTTTATTTGATGTCTTATAATAGGACAGTCATTTTTTTGCGCTATCACCTCCTGAATGCCGTTGGTGCTGCTCCTTATTCTGCTGAGCAAGGAGGCAGACTTCTTGCGCGTGATCGCGTCAAACCCGTCGGTGCGCGCCTCGCAGAACATGCCTGAGGCGCTGCAGAATCGGGGCAGCCCCAACAGCACTCTGAATGCATTATTGTATTGCACTTTTAATGTTCAGCCAGGGGTTACCAGTCACAACTATCTGTCCGGTGGTTGGTAAACGGTATACGGGTAAACGACCCCGGTTCCTCGAGCTACTATCGACTCAGTCCAAATCATCCGAGGCGATAGTATCCTTCCTCCCCTTTTCCTTCCTTCGTCATATATCCTTGCTACTCGTGGGAACGCAATGACCTTGTTCAAAAATGCACAAGGCGTGATCCACAACCCGTCACGTCAAGTTTCCCACAGAGGTGAAAAGTGGATCGCTGGAAGTGATCTCTGCCTATCCCTCTGGGAAAAAGCGCCTTTTGTGTATACTTGACCCAGAGGGTGCACGTGTAAAAGGATTGGCAGTATGCTTTAAATAAAGTAATCTTCACATCACTGCTACTCCGCTAATGCTTGGTTCGCTATATCTGAAGATCTGTACTGATTTTTACTCAAGTCAACAAAGCCCTCTACTTTATCTGTTCTTTTTTGAAGCCATCTCATCAAATAGTAAAGCACACAACTTATCTTTATGATTTAATTCCGCAGCCTTCTTTTTAAAATGATCCATAATAGTTTGGCTGATTCCTGGCTCTAATTCTGTACTTTGCAGAAGAGGTTGCAACGTTCGTACGCTTGGTAATTCCACCAAACGTAGCAAGTATCTGTATGTGCTAGGAGACTTTTTATATATGGCAATACCCAAAGCTTTATCCAAGGATGTCCATCTTTTAGCTTGAGGTTTTTTACCGTGGTTGCGTATATATGCCTTTATGAAGGTTTTAAGTGCCAATGACTTAATGCGGGGCATTACATTTTCCTTCCGTAAAACATTTATTTTGCGTTTGTATAGAGCTATTCTTTTTAACAGCTTCTTTTCTCGAGGCGAGATTTCTTGATCTGCAATCAAATGGAAAATATACATAGGTATAGAAGAAAAACAAAATAAAGTTTATTACGTATCAAAAAATTACAATGTAAGTATATTTCATCAAAATGCCTTCAATCTACTTTATAACCGACTGACTACCATCCCAATTAGCACAGGTGGTGCCCCACATCATTAAAAACGATAGGTAGGCGTACTTAGCTACTGCAGCGTTATACTGAAATGGTATAAGCAACACACTAAGAGCACTTCAGCCTATCGGATGGATATTTTTCTATCGGTATATAACATGAAGGTCTGTTTAGTACTCTTCACCGTGAAATTTAGTATACCCAGAAGTAGAAAGGGTACTAGGACCAACAGGTTCACAGGTAATAACCTGTGTTGGTATTTTAGAACCAGGTCAACGGTATCACGTTAAGAGTCAGTTTTAAAACCAATCTCCGAGGATCTGTAGTTACTTGTGAGAGTGATATTTTTATTTATTTATTTATTATTATATTATATTAGTTACCTGAGTCAGATGTCTTTATTTTTTTACTTAGTTGAAGGACTTCCTCCCTATGTGTGCAATTATCATGTTCAACTAATTTTGCCGAAATACTCGTAGATTTGCCTGCAAATATGAACGAAATTTTTTCAAATGAGTAAGCTGGACACAGTGTAAAAATTTTTATCATGACATTAAGAGTCAGTTTTAAAACCAATATCTGAGGATTTCTAGTTACTTGTGAAAATGATTAGGGGTGAGAGCCATCCGCTCCCCCGCAAGCCCGGTGATGATGACAAGGCTCCTCAAAGCCATCATCATTAGTCAGTTAGGAAAAAAAAAGTGAGAATGAGATATTCTATTACTTACCTGAGTCAGATGTCTTTATTTTTTTACATTGTTGAAGGACTCCCTCCTGTGTGCAATTATCATTCTCCTGTGTGCAATTATCATCCTCCTGTGTGCAATTATCGTCCTCCTGTGTGCAATTATCATCCTCCTGTGTGCAATTATCATCCTCCTGTGTGCAATTATCATGTTGAACTAAATCTGCCGAAATAGATTTGCCTGTAAATATGAACGAAATTTTTTCAAATGATTAAGCTGGACACATTGTATCATGACATTAAGAGTCAGTTTTAAAACCAATCTCTGAGGATTTCTAGTTACTTGTGAGAATGAGATATTCTATTAGTTACCTGAGTCAGATGTGTTTATTTTTCTACATAGTTGAAAGACTTCCTCCCTTTGGATGCAATAGTCATGTTCAACTAAATTTTCCGAAATAGATGTGTCTGTAAATATGAACAAAATATTTTCAAATGGTTAGGCAGGACAAAGAGTAAAACATTAATAAATAAGGCGTCCGGCCGATCTCAATAGGGTATTTGACTGTGGTTGTTATGTTTGCCATTTTTATGATAAGCAGAAAGATTTACGTACATCAATATTATTAATAAAATCGAAACATAAATTTTTGACGAAATGAGACCGCAAAAAACATTTAAAGTTGGGTGTGCAAGTTCATTTCAAAATTGCGAAAAACATTTAAAATTTCGTCTTATAAGTTACAGAATTAGTAACATCTTTCATAATGAAACATATCCATAAACGCAACTTTTGATGAACCTGCCGAAAAAACTTCCTAAACTAGTGACGTCACGTCACACGTCAGTAGACATCTGTATGGAGCATTTTGAGCTCACCGGCCCAATCGGTTATTCCCAGTCGTCACCACTGGCTACGTTCCCACTGGCGACAAATGAGAAAAAAAATCCCATTTATTGGCAGTGGTGACGGAAGGGAAAATGAAATCCCAGATATCACCAGTGGTTACAATTAGATAAAGAAACTTCCCAATCGTTGCTAGTGGTGACGTTTGAGATAAAAAAATCCCGATTATCATCTATGTAGGATTTTTTTTCTCGTTATTAAAAAAAATTATAAGTTGATCAGTCTCATCATTGGTCTCATTTATAGGTAACTAGCTGCTCCCCGCGACTTCGTACGCATTATTTTGGGATAAATAATTATAGCCTATGTGTTATTCTGATGTATAAGGTATATTCCTGCAAAGTTACTTCAAAATCGATTCAGTAGTTTTGGCATGAAAGAGTTACAAACATTCACACATACATACATACCTACATCCAAACACAAACTTTCGGCTTCATAATAGTAAGTAGGTAGTAGGTAAGATTGTGTTTTCATTTTGAATAATTATTTAAATTCTTAGAGGTAATAATATAATGTGATTACTTACAACAAAAAAAATCATTGTGTTAAAAATTATATTATTTGATTTTTAAATCTTGTTTTTACACTCTTAGGATTAATAATGACTGTAATAATAATTATGTGATTAAGACTGTTATTATTTTTTGGGAGTATCATCTTTCAAATTAATATATCTATCATACATAACCATTACCTAAACTCGTTTAATTTTATTTTAAAATGTTTATTCGGAAAAGCGACAATACCCCACACATTGAAATAAAACGTGAAACGGATCTAACAAACCTTAAAGGTAACCAATGACTAGCAAATAGCGTATCGCATGATTTAATTACTTTTACAGCCAACTATTTTCTAACTTATATTATATATTTCATAGCTTTCTATATTGCCAATACCCCTTTTATATTTTATTATATTATCACAACCAATATATTATTATACACCATTCACTGTAACTCTTTGGGTTCACTATTCATTTCCCCCATCATTACATACCTGTTTCAACGTTACTACTACTACTGTAACTGCCCGACGAAATTGTCATGTCTGTATTACCCCAATTATGGCTAACAACAACACTCTTTTAAATGCAAGTCAAATTGACAATATATCAATGGGTAAAGCTTTCTTGTGTGAACCGGAATCCTGTAAATCAATAATCTCCACCAACTCTTTTACAAAATCACTTAAAATTTTAACACAAAATATAAGAAGTGTAAATCGAAACATTGATGCATTTAGGGTTTTACTGGCTAGAATTGATGTAGATTGCGACGTCTATGTTTTAACCGAAACATGGAACGCTAAAACAATAGTATTTCCTGAATTATCGAACTACAACACACACTTCACCGCTAAAAACAAAAACCAAAATGATGGTCTTGTCCTCTATGTTAAAAATGGACTCAACTTTACTGTTGAGGAACCACTACTTGAGGATGCCTCAGTTCTCTGCATAAAAAACACCGAAACAGTCATCATTACAATATACAGGTCCCCGTCGGTAAGAAACATATCCTGTATTTGGATTCCCTAGATAGACTCTTGACAACATACAAATCCTATCATAATATCACAATTATTGGAGATATAAACATAGACGTCAAAGACAATAATACTGATAATAACTCTGCAGAATACCTGAACCTTCTCTACTCTCATGGTATCTTAAAAAGTCATGCGTATCCGACAAGAGCAACGAATTGCCTTGACCATGCAATGTTAAAAACAAGGAAGCCAGTTATTACTCTCGTCCTGAAAGCTCCATTAACGGATCACTCTGCAGTTCTAACATGTATTGATATGAAAAATAACCCATCCCCCAAACAATCTCTCACTAAATACAAACTGGATTACGATTCTATACTAACAGATATAAAAAATACAAATTTTGAAGACATTATTTCCTCTAACGACGCTAATTGGGCTGCGGAAAAACTAACAAATTTGCTTTCCTCTTATTTAATAAATCATACATTAAAAATCTTCACACCAAAAAGATTACAATGTATCAAACCCTGGATAACACCGGGACTCATACGCTGCATGAGAAATCGTGATAGAATGCATCTAAAATCTAGAGCCGATCCAAAAATGTTACCTTAGATGTTACATATAGACGTTATAAAAATTACTGTAACGACCTGTTGAAAAAGGCTAAAAAGGTTACATGAGCAAAATGAACTAAAAAAATATTCTAAACATGCTAAAAAGCTCTGGAAGGCAATTAAAGATATTGTACATATTAGTAAACAAAAGTCGATCCCAAGTGATTTACTCAAGATAGCAAATTCCCCGATACAATCTGTAAATTATGTCAATAGCTCCTTGTCCCAAGTTGGAAAAAATATGGCCAGCAAAGTCCTTGCTAGCACTAATGAAATTGTAGATGATCAGGCTAGTTGCTTCAATCTCCCTACGCCATCACGATCAATGGCATTGTTTGAGACTACAGAGGATGAAATAGCAGCAACCATCCGCAACCTAAAAAATGACAGCGCCAGTGGATGTGATGGAATTTCAAACAAACTACTTAAGTTATCAATAAAATATATTTTAACACCGATTACTCACATAGTAAATCTCTGCATAAGTACAGGAGTATTTCCACGAGTATTCAAAATCTCCATCATAAATCCAATCCACAAAGCGGGAAGAAAAGATTGTGTTGATAACTATCGACCTATATCCGTCCTACCTGCTTTGTCAAAAATTGTAGAAAAGATACTAAATAAAAGACTTCTAGATTACCTGGAAAGAGAAAACTTTATCTCAGACAACCAGTATGGATTTAGATCAGGAAAATCAACTGCCGATGCCGTAACAGACATGTCGAACCACATAGCGTCAAACCTAGATAAAAAAAATAAGTGCATAGGCATCTTCCTAGACATGGCGAAGGCCTTTGATACTGTCTCCATTCCACTGCTCTTGTCTAAAATGGAACGGTTAGGCATTCGAGGTAACGCTCTGGATCTGTTCAAAAGCTATCTATCGGACAGAGTCCAAAGAGTAAAGATCGGTAATTTTATTTCTGATGACGAACACGTGACATTTGGGGTGCCTCAGGGCAGCGTCCTGGGACCCAGCCTCTTTCTCGTTTACATAAATTCCTTATGTGACCTAAATCTACAAAACTGCAGAATTTTTTACTTTTGCAGATGACACAGCATTGATATTTTCTGGTAAAACGTGGAGAGAGGCTGAGTGCTTTGCGGAACAGGGTGTCCGGGTGGCAACACGGTGGCTTCGACTAAATATACTAACACTAAACGAATCTAAAACCAAATTTTTAACCTTCGGAAAATCAAAACGAGACATACTTGGCTCAAAGCCCCTATTAAAAGTCCATACATGCACCCAAAATACAGCACAATCTTGCCATTGTGCTGAAATCGAGCGAGTAGAAACAATCAAGTATCTAGGAGTGTTACTTGACCACACACTCACATGGAAACCGCACATTAATCTGGTTACTGAAAGGGCTCGAAAACTAATGTACATATTTAAAACAATTCGTCATGTTGCAGCTTACAAACTTACCAAAAACAATATATTATGCTATGGCGCAATCAGTTATTTCCATACTGTCTGGTGGCTTGGGGTGGTGCAAGCAAGACTAATATGCTCAAAATAGAAAGAGCACAGCGAGCACTATTAAAAGTTATGTTATCCAAACCATTTAGATTTCCAACTTATGAGTTGTACTCCCAGTCCGACGTACTTAGCGTTCGCCAACTGTTTGTCCTTCAGACCATCCTAACCCAACACAAAAAACAAATATTTATAGACACGAAAACGACCACGCGTAGGAAAAGAAACGTATGCCAATACACCAGATCCCAGTCAGCTTTCGTAAATCGATTCAATTGTTTCATCGGCCCTTTCCTTTATAATAGAATAAATAAAATTACTGACATATACCCACTAAATTACTTTAAATGCAAACATGTAATGACTACTTGGCTTAAATCCCTTTCATATGAAGAAACTGAAAACCTATTTACGATAGTGCAGTGATGTGGTATGGTTGTGTTTTTGAATCTTAATACTTCTAATATACTGTTATCTCGAAATGTTAATATATCCTTCCTTACTAATATTATAAATGCGAAAGTAACTCTGTCTGTCTGTCTGTCTGTCTGTCTGTCTGTTACGCTTTCACGGAAAAAGTACTGAACCGATTTAAACGAAATTTGGTACAGACATAGTCTAGAGCCTAGAAACGGTTATAGGCTACTTTTTAACCGACTGCGCTATAAAGAAGTAATGTTTTAGCCGTTAAACATCTCTACGCGGACGAAGTCGTCACAGCCACTGGACGGATCGAGATGAAATTTAGCATGCAGGTAGATGTTATGACGTAAGCATCCGTTAGGACAGGATTTCCCGAAATTCCCACGGGAACGGGAAATAACGGGAAAATCCTTTTGTATGAAAAATACTAACCGCATAAGTTAGACACTTGAAATTTGACATGCAGGTACCTTAATAAATTAAAAGCTTAGTTTCAACAGGATATTGTAAAATTCCCACGGGAACGGGAGTAATAGGATAAAAACTTTTGTATGAAAAAATCTAAACCGCGATATAGATAGACGATTGAGATTTGGCAGGTACCCTAATGAACGTTAAGCTTACTTCCAACGCGATATTACAAAATTCCCATGGGAACGGGAGTTATTGGGAAATAACTTCTGTATGTAAAATCCCTTACGGGGTTTAAATATATTATATAGAGATAGAGATATACCCGAAGCGAAGCGAGGGCGGGTCGCTAGTAATATTATATATAGTACATAAACATAATAATACAAAAACGTCCTGAATTAACCATAAATTTTTGTTTTAATTTTATACACATACATATTGGCACAATAAACACATACATATACTTATTTTATATATTTATTTATAAATATTTATTCCTTACTAAACCTTATTTTAATTTTATTTATTTATTCCTACTAGACACTATATCACTTCTCTAGTATATTTTTAAAAATGTTTAAATATAAAAAAAGCAGCTAAAGAATTATAGTAATACGCAAAATATAGTCGTATAGTGATATGTTTTATATAATAAAAACTGTCTTCTAACTTACGTATCGCGACACAATATTCAACATTTTATAACTTAATCTCAAGGAAGTAACCTAGTACTTATAGCACAGGCTCGGCCTAGTTTAAGTACTAGTATATCGTATACAATCGTAACTTAAAATGTTCTATAAAAAAAAAAACAATTTAAAATTTGTCCATAATTTTAGTCCACACTCTTAGTGGTGGCACGATACCTTGACGCATTCCCTCAAACGCGCACAAGCACTGTCTCTCATATGTCAACACAACAGAGCCCACTTTCCTCTGTCGCTTACGCAGCGCTGCTCGCTGTGACGTAGCTCTTTACCTTTAATGTTATCTGTGCCTCTAGTGACATCGTCTGAGGGAACGCGAAAGGTACTTTAGTAATATTTATAGCATAAGTTTTGTAAATGTACCCTCTTTTTTGTATAAACTCGCTTTAGTTGTATACAAACTGTATTTTTGAATTGATTAAATAAACTATTTCATTTAATTCCCACCAGCATTGCCACCAAATATTGATATTTCATCACTGACAACAATTGGGATTTATTTTATCCGAACTGTCACCACTAGTAACAACTGGGATTTTAAAAACCCTTCCGTCGCCACTGACAACAAATGGGATTTTAATAACTCATCCGTAACCACTGGCGACAAACAGAACTTTTTTTCTCGATTGTCGCCAGTGGGAACGTAGCCAGTGGTGACGACTGGGAATAACCGCGCCCAATTAATGTGCAATTAAAATTGTAACATCTCGTCGAGGTATCGAGATATCAAAGTGATGCTTTCAACAGTGTCTTCGTGTTAGAGTGGTCCATCCAACTAGGTATATCAAAATAAAAAAATAGTCAAATACCCTAATCAGCAAGTGAGCAGGACATAATAATATAATAGTGCACAAGTATGCGTAAACACGTGTGCACTCTCTGTTCCCTTAGCATCATAGTTCAGTTCAGAGACGGCAATCTGACATGACCGATGAGTGATCAGGCGCAGGACCTCCGGCTTAGCGTGCTCTCCGAGGCATGGGCATGCAACCGCCAACTTCCTAACTCCAGGCTGAGTACTCTCTTAACAGAAAAATTCACACAAATTTTGCCCGACCATGGACTCGAACTTCTCGATCCTTACGCAGCGCTTGCTACCAATACACAAACGCGGCTTTAAAACATACTGTAGATATTTACCTGAGTGTTGCCGTTTGTGTTCTTGTAGCAATTTTATGTCAATTACCGTTAATTTTGGTCTCGACATTTCCTGTTCTGGTAAGTATATTTCTGCAAATAATTAGAATAGGGCAATTTAATTGGCGAATTTACAATTATAAAAGGTAAGTAAAGTTTCTAAATCCAGTATTTTTAAGATAGACTGCATACCCGAAGCTAACACATACAGTAATAAAACAAGCCTCGCTAAATAACTGTTTTGATAAAATTTTATAATTACGGTCTTCTTCAATGACTCTTAGAGATTTTACAATTGGTGAATTGTAAATAAAAATTTGGCAGAAAAATAAAATATTTTAGCAATTCTTATAATTGTAACTACAGGTTATCTTCTTTTTATTGAATTTATAAGTTGTACTCAATACTTGGAACTCCTTAAACAGTACCATGATCTTGGGATTTTGAGAAAACGGCAAGCTTATGATTTTCTGACTGAGTGGCATTAGTTTCGGTTATAAAGTTGTCTTAAAATTAATATTACCCATGTGGCTAGGTCCAGCAATTTCTTGAATCTGGGATGTTGAAGCCTTATTATTCCCTTGAGGCACTTCAACGTTTGGAATATCAGTTTGTGCACTGATATGACAAGGAAATTCAAGCAACATTTCATCAGGAAGTGGGTCAGCACTCAAATTTATTGATGGTACTGCAGACTTCTTAAGCCGAGTTTTCTTCTTATTAAAAGCTTTGTTGTCGAAATGAGCACCACATACATATTTCAATGAATGAAGTTTCTCTATGGGCACATATATCAAATCTTCTTTTCCCACTAATTTAACCCACTGTCGGCATCTGAAAATAAGTTAAAAGATTTATTAATTTACTAGCTGTGCCAGGGACATCGTACATTTTTCCTCGTTTTTTTACACATTTTTCATTATTTCTTGTGACTTGTTACTTATATTTTTTCCTTATTTTTATTTTTCTATGTATTTCGCGATGCCCCGAGGCCAATGTGGTCGGGCCAATTCTACCGAGAATTCTAGTCGCTCTTTTTTAACGAATCATCATGTTATACATTGTAGATGAGCCAAGTCATACAGTCTGGGTGTGCCATAGCAAAAATAACCATATACTATATTTACTACTATTTAAAATAACGATAATTGAAATCAAAAGAAAGAGAGCCATGATAACAATGTTCAGAATACCATAACAAATCCAACCCGCATGACAAAGCTTACGTAGGGCAGAATTTTAATAATTACAGCTATTGCTTTACTATAAATTAGATTAAATATAATAATAAAAGGAACAAAAAGTTCATCATAAATTTCATAGCAGCAAGCATAATATGTTTGTATTTGGCTTGCTTACCTAATAATCAATTGCCAGAGGGTAAAATGTATTTTATTCTATGCTTACCGGGACTCATCCAATGGAAATTTTGCCATAAATTTCCTTTTTTCGCAGTCTACACGGTTAGCACGATCTCCGCAAATTTCACACGTTATAAACCGCTTTTTTGGTGGCATTTTATAAAATGAATTCAGTAATACCGGATTCAGCTAATGTAATCAGGAATCACTGTAAATAATCTCATAAATTTTAATTTGAAATTTAAACAAACCAAATCTCGTTCATTCAAAAAACAAAGTTGACACTTGACATTTCTCTCTCTGTACCAGAGCCGCTCTAAGTTGGCCGATTTGCTACATGTCAGACTGACTGCACTAGTGAGGGACAACGGTAAAATTGCCGAAGTATATAAGTAACAGTTATTTCCACTTTATAACCAAGCAAGGTCTAATTATAACAAATTTTTATTAAAAACATTAATTCACATCCAAAAGATTGAATTTAAGTTCCTTATTTATAAATATATTTATTTTTAAAATACAATACTTATTAAATCCTTCATCCTATTTTTAAAAAATACCTGGTGAGTATTACCCACTACGTCACTATGAAAACGTGTCAAACGGCGTAACCTTATCAAAGCGTAATTCAGAGTGGAAATTTTACGTTTTCTTTTTATAATTAAATTATTTTAGGTAATAAAAGACAAATAATTAGATAATTAGGTGCATTTGACATTTTCAAATAACGTCTTATTTTTAAAAGTTGTTCTTTATGATTCGCTAAATATGTTCCTCTTAACAAGGATAAATGCAAAATATAAAATAAAAAGTGTCAAATCAGTCTTATAAGAACGGCTCCGGTATAAGCAAGCTGATCTGTCAATGAATGAAAGAGAAATCCTACTGAGTGAGTAGGATAAATATATCCGCCATAGGGTATTTGACTATTTTTTTATTTTGATATAGTTGGATGGACCACTCGAAAACAAAGACACTGTTGAAAGTATCACTTTGATATCTCGATAGCTCAACGAGATATTACAATTTTAAGTGCACATTATTTGGGCGAGCTCAAAAACGCTCCATACAAACGGCCCCTGGCGTGTGATGTCACACACAAGTTCTTTGTATGCAGCGCCTAGGAAGTTTGTTCGGCAGGTTCATCAAAAGTTGCGTTTATGGATATGTTTTCAAAATAAAATACTAATTCTATTATTTATAAGATGACAAACTAAATTTTAAATGATTTTCGCTATTTGGAAATGGACTTGCCCACCCAACTTTAAATGTCTTCTGCTGTCTCATTACGCCAAAAATTTAAGTTTCGATTTCATTAATAATATTGTTTTACTTAAATCTTACTGATTATCAAAAAAATGGCAAACATAACAACCACAGTCAAATACCCTATTATTTGCCATGCAAGCTCCATAGTGTATTTTTTTGTTCGTACTTTTTATATACTGCGTGCGCGAGACCGACTCGCGTTTTTTTGGGTTTACTTTATATAGGTACTCATTTCATGCATGTTCCAAAGTTTTCATGAGAAAACACTTGCAGTTGCATAGAATTTAACCCAAATAATAATCTGTCTGTCTCAGTCGTATAATTTATTTTCATTATTAAAAGAAGATATAAAAGATGTAATAAATTAGTAATTCGGGACTTATAAAACATTCTTGCACAATAAAATCGTTTTCTTTATAATTTATTGTACAATGTACTGCGTAAACCTTTGAGTTTTATACTCAAAGGCGTAAACGGAACTGTAGCGCTGCCATAAGTTTAAAAGTGACAGACTTGATATCGCCTGTATAAATATGTCTATGTCTATGTAAAACTGGTACAGCGCCCCTAGTGGTTACACTAATAACTAAAATCGGTATAACGTATGTACAGTTTGGTTCACGAAAGATGACCAATGCGCAGAAAGCGATTTTTAGGTCCCAGTTGAGGTGCGAGGTGAGGGGCGGGCGGAATGCGTCAAGACTGGAACGACGCTATTGGTGCGTGCGCGCCGCGTAATGGACTGCAGCAGGCCGCTCAATCGCTATTCGTCAATTGCGGCATCGACACGCTGTCAGCGCAGTCAAGTGCAATTGAAAAGAAAAGTGTTTTGCTTTAAGATATTTGTTTCATATTTTTTGTGACATGTTAAGTTTTCGTTGTTTTGTTAAGTTATCGTTGTTTTTGTTAAAGTTAATAAGTTAAATAAGTGTACCCACAATAATTACGAGTATATTAAGTATATTATAAGTTTAGACAATTAATTATACTATTTCAATTACAATAAAATATTTTTTTGTATTAAGTATTTTCTTCATGAATGCCCACATGCGCATCGGCCGCCATTTGTGGTCAACTTCCATGAACCGACCTGTACCTATATAAAACGATAATTATAACTCATGGTACAGCTACTGATTGATGAAATGGAACACACACATTCTGCCAAGTGTCAATGTCAAATTGATGTTTGAATAATTTGTTTTCAAATTCAAAACGAATTTTTCGAACAGACGGATAACTTATATTATAAAAACAAAATAATTAATTAAAACTGCTTAAAAATGGAAAATCTTTTACAGCCAGTTCTGGAAAATTATCCTAAATTCTATATTCAGAAACAAAAAAGTCCGAGCTATGTGGAAATGTATACTAAAAAGAATAGCGATGTGGTTATTGTTCACGTAAAGGTAAGCAAGCATAACATTTGGTGCGGTAATCAAGTTAACTTATGGTGTCAACCCCATACATATTTATTAAATCCGTAATTACGTGTATTATCGTTTATTTCTTTCCAGAATAAACAAGTTATAAGCAGTAGCAATGATGTGCCATATAGAAATAACAAAGAAACAGGTAACTTTTATTTCTACTGTAAATAAATATAATATATAATAATAATTGTGGTACCACTGAGTGTTACTAAAAATCTGTACAATATGCACTAATACAACCAAACTTCGTTTTCAGAAGAGCTCGACTTAACAGGATCTCCGCTTAAATTAGACTTAAGTTTACACACAATATTGGATGATACTCTCATATCAGATGAACCTCAGCTGTGGAATAGGGAAGAAGGCACACATTATCCTCTTGCCATTGAGAAAGCAAGGTAAGAATCTATACACAACCCCAGCTATAAATATTAATTGAATGACATTATCAAATTGGAAATCAAACTTCAACTAAGTTTATTAGGAGTATTTAGCACTACTTAGAGTCATAGTGTATACCTATAACAATTTGAGAAATGCATTAATACAATATAGAATGTGTATGGAAATTGTGGGTTCAAGCCGCCATCCATGCACACATGACCATGTATATTTTCCAATTTCTAATTCAGAATCTGTAAAATAATAATTAGGATGGGTAAAATGTGATGGAAAAATTCACATTGGTGACTAGACACATTGATAGCTCAGTGGTTAGATCACCCGAAGTCATATCAGAAGGCCAGTGGTTCAAGTCCCTGTTCAGACAGGGTTTTTTAAATTGTTTTAAATTTTAAATTAAATAAATAGGAGTTGATTTTGGACTAGTTATGTTTGGTTAGTAATATTTTAGAATGTACATTCTACTATTGCTGCATCAAGTAATAGTATATTCAAATTAATTTCAGAGAAATTGCCAACTTCTTCAACAAATCTCTGACATTGGTGTCTAAAGACGATGCCACACCTATGTGGATCCTCACTAACCCGTCCACCGAAAGTCATCCCTTACTTCTCACTGTGCAGTCGGACTCACAACACTTTGCCAGAGGTATTGTGAGTTACCAGGGTGCTATGGACTTGGAGGAAGTGGATCTGATGAAGTTGATTGAGGAGTATGCGGCTCAGGAGAGGATATCGGCTGATATGGTATGTATTAGTAATATTTTTTTTATTTGAAATAAAACTAATTATATGGAATAAAAGCATGGATTGTTATTCTAAACATATTATTTAGAGACTGTACTTTTGATCTCTTTACAGCACTTGGCCCTCTTCTGTTTGTTTTATTTTATTTAAATCATTTTATGAAACTAGATAAAACTAGCTTAATTTAATGTTTCAATATATCTTATATATACTTGATTTAATGAAACATAGAACAAACTGTAATCAGGAGCTGAACACATGATATCTTTAACTCATGTAAATAAATCTCAATCTTAAATTCAGACATGATTTAAAACATATTTCTTGTTTATAAAGGCAAAAAGTTATAATATCATGTATTTAAAACCCTATTTTAATATTTTACAGATTGATGTTTTGATAGACTGTAAATACCTTCTCTCTGGTATATCATATGGGTCTCATACAACAGAAGAATTGCTCAATGCACCACATGGGGGAGTCAGTGAGTTGACTTGTCAATGGACTGGGAAAACTCTACAGACACCTTTTATAAGCTGTAAAGTCAATTTTGTAAGTATTCTCAACCTTTATTATATTTGTTGTATTTAATGCTTTTTAAGGCTTAAATGTAAATTTAAAATTTGAAAAAATGTTTATGCTTGCATTCATGACCCCACCTAAATGGGGACTGGAACCACTAGTCTTCCGATATCGCGTCGGCTGCTCTAACCAACTGACTACTATTATCATACTAGCTTTCCGCCCACGACTTCGCCCGCGTAGAGACGTTTAACGGGCAAAACATTACTTCCTTTAAGCACAGTCGGTTAAAAAGTAGCCCTTTTCTAGGCTCTGGACTTTATCTGTACCAAATTTCATTTAAATCGGTCCAGTACTCTATGTGTGAAAGCGTAACAGACAGACAGACAGACAGACAGAGTTACTTCCGGATTTATAATATTAGTAAGGATTAATCAGGACTGGTCTGGACTCATGGTCTTAAAAAGAATCAAATTCTTTATTTTGTATCACATTACAAAACTGGCTTGTATTGTACAAATGAGGGGTATGTTTTATACATTACCTTTTTTACTAAATCTAACTCTAGTCATATTAAATCTCACTCTAGTATATATTATATTATAGTATATTAAATTGGCCACAATATTTTTTATGATTCAATTTGTTTTTGTATTTCAAAAACTGAGTGGGTGGGTGAGTTTCACAAGATACAAGACAATTTTCTTTACTAGTACCAACATATTAGGTTCATAAGTATTTTCAATTATTCACAGGAACAAGAAGTAATTGTTGGTCACTTAGCCAGCCCTTGTAACGCCATATGGAAGTCTGTCTGTTCATTGCATAACATGAACCGGATATTGGTGGACATGACTGCAGCAGGAGCAAGTTCTGTGAACTTAGAAACTGCAATCATTAGGTAAATAACAAGTTTTTATGTCTGTTACATGTTTCTAATACATAATAATGTTCTCCGTCACAAATGTCCTCCACAATTCATGTTTTCGTTTGAAAATTATGTGGGGCCTGATATATTCTTAAAATAGTCATTATTTACCCATCTTTTGGTTTCATTGCTTAAATAATGGACATTTTGGCAAGTTGGCAAGCACTACTAGGTAAGTACTGTGAATGGAGTTACAAAAACTAGATTTTCTATGGTAATAATGGATTTATTTAGACCAAAGCTGCATTATGGGACTATGATTCTGTGACATTGTGTTCTCGCTAAAGGCTTTTCTTATTTTATCTTATCATGGGTACCATCTAACCGGTTCACATTGACTCTCAGGGATCTTTTGTGAACGCTTAACACTCTTAATGTTGTATTGTAATCTAATGAACAACTTTCAGGCACTACATACCCGGAGCGAAACGCTTTAACACAGCGAAACGTCTCAACAACCTTCTCAACGACACAGAGATGTATGCCTACACAGCGGAGTGCCCTGCGGGCGGGTGCATATGCGTCACTGAAGACACGACCTCTCTGAAGCAGTGTCTAACTGCAATGGATGCGGGGGGGTCGAGTAATGACTTCACTTATAGGCTGTGGGATGTGTTGAGAGGTGAGTGAGACTTACTATTTAGTCTGTGCCTAATCCTTACCACTTATTATAGGAAAATAGTTTGTAGTTTTTAATGTCCATCTTACCAAATTTTGCACTTCTTGTGTAACATACCAGAAACGGTAGGTAGATTTTTTTTCCAAGTGTCGAAGTTGGCGATCATGCTGATAAATATTGTGACTTTATTGCCAGGATGGACTAAAGATATTGGCAAATATCATTTTTCTATTTATATGTATAAGTATCATGGTTTACCTATCACTTACAGATTGTGAAACAGCAGAGGAGTTGATCACATTGTTAATTCAAGCTCTCAAATTCATATCTTCTGGAAAGATTCGACCTTTTGTAAGTAACAGAATAATAATAACACCACTACCCCGATTAGTTTGTTATGTGTGTCTATTCACGCTATGCTTCTTATTGCAGATCGACGCGAACAACAAAACGTACCTATCCAAGCTAGTACTAAAACTGTCCAGGGGACATTCTCAAGCAGGCAAAGTGCTTCAGAACTTACGCACGAGTCCGCCTCAAGCGCTGTCGCTTGTCGCTCAAGTCGGAGCCGAGAAGACCATGTGGGAGTACACTCGGCTTGTCTCGTTGTTGGAGCACTCCTTCTACATAGCCGGTATATGGAGTAGCGAGTCCAGGTACACTCATTATGCTATAAACCTATAGTAAACCCTCAGAAGACTGAGCTTACAAACTAAATAACTTTTAAGCTAACTCCTTCTTGGTGCAGTATTTGATACTTACTTGAACATGCTTTCTGAGGCATGGGGATATCTCTTGTCAGCAATAGACCAACAAGGAAGAGAATACGCTATCATCATCATCATCTTGGCGTTTTCCCGGTTGCATCCTTGCGGAGCCCGGGGTCCGCTTTCCTACTCCTAACTCTCCACTTCGCACGGTCTTCGGCATCCTTTACGGAGAGTTTGGTGGCACGCATGTCATCCACTACAACGTCAAGCCAGGCCTTCTTGGGCCTTCCCCTTCTGCCGGGACCCGGCGGTAGCGACATGGCTAGACACTTGTTCCCTACGTAGTTTGCCGGTTTCCGTAAAACATGACCGTACCAACGTAGGCGGCACTCTTGCAGTTTATCAGCGATGTCTCGGACATGAAGGCTGCCGCGAATTCGGGAGTTCTTTACGCGATCTGCTCGCGTAACTCCCGACATCCAGCGCAGCATCTTCATCTCCGTGACCCGCAGTTCCTGCTTGTGCCGCTCAAGTAATGGCCATGCTTCACTACCATATAAGAGGACAGGCCTAATGATGGATTTATAGACCTGTCCCTTCAGCTTAACCGGCATTTTAGGGTCGCAAGTGACGCCGCTCACCTCCCGCCATTTATCCCACGCAGCAGCAATGCGTGCCTTGACGTCGGAGTCGATGTCGCCGTTCGCGTGGAGTACAGATCCCAGATACTTGAACCGGTCCGTGCGCTCGACCGTGTCTTCGCCTATGCGGACGGACATGGGATCTGTAGTGTTGCAGGCCAAGTACTCTGTCTTCGCCACGTTGAGTTTCAGACCCCGTTCTCAAGCGATTCCTTCCATGTGTTAACACGTCTCACCAGCCGTCCCCTGTCCGAGTCCACCAGCGCGATATCGTCAGCATACATAAGTAGCCATGGTGGCTGCTCATGGTGGTCTCTGATGCTGTCTGACAATACGTCTAATATCAGGCTGAAGAGAAACGGACTCAGGACGGAGCCTTGGTGTACTCCGACGGTTATACGAAAGGGCAAAGTGTCGCCAACAGCGGTCCTAACTACAGAATCGGAATCACAGTACATGTCTCTAATGATATCAACATACGTTTCTGGCACTCCCTTGGACCTCAGGGCCCACCAAATCATCTCACGCGGAACACAGTCGAAGGCCTTCTCCATGTCCAGAAATAGGAAGTGGAGAGGCGTGTTCTTCGTCCTGTATTTCTCCATGATGATTCTTAGGGCAAAAACGGGGTCCATAGTCCCGTGACCGGGGCGGAAACCATATTGACATCCAGAGACAGTGCACTCCTGACGGATTCGAGAGTCTACTATCCGCTCGAATAGTTTCATGGTGTGGGACATGACCTTTATACCGCGATAACTACCGCACTCTTGCACTGATCCCTTGCCCTTGAAGACCGGGGTGATAACACTCAGTCTCCATTGGCGAGGAATCCCGCCGGTGCTGAGTATGCGGTTATAAAGGTTAGTAAGGATGCCCACACCACGACCACCCATTGCCTTCCAGGCTTCGATGGGGACTCCATCGGCTCCGACAGCTTTCCGATTCTTCATGCGGCGAAGAGCATTCTCTACTTCTTCAGGCGTTACCGGTGGCACAAGTCCAAGATTTGGAGGGAGGTCCGGTGGCTGCACTTCTCTATGCTGTTTATTTAACAGCTCGTGGAAGTAAGAGCGCCATCTCTCCTTCACCGCGAGGTCCTCGCATAGTAGGTTACCGTGAGGGTCTTTAACACAGCGGCACTTGGAGATATCCTGTGCCGCTTTGTCCCTAGAACGTGCCAATCTATAGATAAGCTTCTGCCCCTCAGACGATTCCAGCCTATCGTAGAGCGGTTGTAGGTGGGCTCGCCTGGCTCTGGCAACAGCTTTCTTAGTTGCACGTTTTGCGGACCTGTATGCGTCGCGATCTTCAGGAGAGTTGGACGCTTGCCACTTTTTAAAGAGGGCTTTCTTCACCCTAGTCTCCCTCTGGACTGCGTCGTTCCACCACCAAGTCTCCTTGTCAAATTTGCGTCCACCCTTAGACGTGCCAAGCACTGACTTCGCCGCTTCGGTTATGGTTGCCTGAATCCTGTCCCAGTGGTTCTGAACTGATTCGTTCTCAGCCTCAGCGCACTTGTCGCCGATAGCTGAGACGAACACCTGGGATTTGTTTCCGTCAAGCCGCCACCACCTTATTTGACGCCGACAGCGCTCAAAGCTTTTGGCTTTGGGCTTCACGCAGAGATCCATGACAAGTAGACGGTGTTGTGCCGTGAGACTCTCTCCGGGTATGACCTTGCAGTTGACTACTTTGCCGATGTGGTGCCTCCTGGTGAGTAGGAAGTCGATCTGGGTAGCGTGCCGCCCACTCCTGTAGGTGATTAAATGTTCAGGCCTCTTTTGGAAAAACGTGTTCACAATAGCCAGGTCGGCAGCCGAACACAACTGGAGGATGTTCTCCCCTTCGGTGTTGCGTCTGCCGTACCCATAGCCACCATGTACACGCTCGAACTCCTCAGGCTCCTCACCCACATGACCGTTCAGATCGCCACCCAGAACGACTCCCTGAGATGGTGGGATTCCACGCAGCACCTCTCCAAGTCTATCCCAGAATGAAGTCTTTTCGGTGTCGCTGCAACCAGCCTGTGGAGCGTATGCGCTTATCAAGTGGGTCGTAACCCCTTCGATAAGCACCGTTACGTCCATCAAGCGGTCGCTGTAGCGTTTCACCTCCAACACGTCATCCTGCAACTCCCCGGACAGCACTACCGCAACCCCGTTCTCTCCACTAGGTGCTCCTGTGTAGATCAGCTTGTAGTCATTCCCAATGGCCCGGGATCTGCTGCCTTTCCACCGAGTCTCCTGCAGGAACGCCACTGCCACCCTCCGCCTGGTGAGTACGTCGGCCAGCTCTCTCGCGCGACCGGTGAGCGTGCCCACGTTCCACGTCGCGAAGCGGAGTTTCCGTGGGGTTGGGGCTAACGTCTTTAGCCGCGTCCGTCCCCAACGCGGTAGCCCTCGCCCACTTGCCACAGGAGTCGGGCGAAACTCCTGCGCGCCGTTTTGCGGCGGCGCCCTATCTCTGGCTCTTTTCCTTACTTTTCTTACCATTTTGAGTGGCGAGTTTCGCTTTTACGGGAGCGACTGCCGTTCGACCACCCAACCCCGAAGGGAAAGCTGGTGCCAGAGCCTCGTTCGTTGGTCAGCAGGGGTACGCACTTGCACGTGAGGTTGGCTTGGGCCCAAAGATCTTGGTAGGGCCCCATCCCCCCAGTAGAATACGCTATATTTAGTTCAATTGTATTAGAGTACTTATCCTAAAAATCGTGGGTTCGAGTCCTCGTTTATTTGTACACGTCATATTATTATTATATTACAAGGCCTGAATCACAATGCACAATCTTTTACAGGTAAACAATACATGCACTTACACGAGTATTTAAGTAATATAGTAGGTATTTTATAATTTCAGAACCCACGAGTCAATAGAGCAGATAAACCAAACCATCCAAGACATGACTATGGGCGGGGACTTCACTCTTAACCCGTTCGACCCGCTGTCGGGCGGAGAGCACTCCATCCGCCTGGACTGCGAGTCGTTCTGTGTGGAGGACGCGGCGGAACTCACGGTGGACGACTTCGCCTCGCTCAAGAAGCACGGCCTGGCCAGCGAGAGGAAGGATGTCAATGAGGTTGGTGGGGTCTCTAAAGTTATCTATACCTATTCGTAATGATAATTATATTATATTTTCAAATATGAATTATAGCCTTCACAAGTTCTAAACCTACAAGTATTTGACGGTTCTTATATTTTATAATTCCGAAAATTTGGATTGTTGGTAGAAACTAGCGATCGTACATAATAATTCGTTGGTAGGTTTATAAAACAATAGCCAAGACATACTTTAGGCTATAATTCATTATCTTAGGTTATAAGAATTGAAGATTGTTGAAGTCAACAACCAAGACATTTATCATAATATTGAACTTTGCTTTCATTTCACATTTATGTTTTTAATTGGTTAAATACATACATAAATATCCTTGCATAACTAAGGAGCTCATCCAGATAAGACAAACTCCAAGGATTATCTCTTAATACCTGTCCTAATTGGGAATTGAACCCACATTTTCATCTAAATGTTAATTGTATGTATGTATTATTTCTTCAGGTGCCGTTGATTGCAGATGAAATCGATATTAGCTCATGGAAGAATCTGTTGATGAAGTTCGCCCAAGTTCATGTGTGCTTGGAGCATTTGTACCGAGCGGAGTCATGCTTGAGAGCTGACTTTGGTAAGTTTAGTAAGATTTTAGACTTTCGCGTTCCATTACACTAAATATTAGTCTTTATGGGTCTACACGCGATATTAGGAGTAGCTATGTATTTGGTAAGTTTAGTCGACAATAAAAATATTCGTAAATGAAAAAAAAAAACCTGAATATTTACTATTATAAATAATCAGCTCATTTTTTCATTTACGGACTCAGTTTAATCGTTATTCTATTTGTTTTGTATTAATGTACTGCACTTAGTTGCGCGTCAAATAAACTTGACCGGATTTATTAGCCGATTGTCCAACACCAACTAAACTAAGTAATTTCTGCTTAGCTCGTATAGTTGAGACAGTTTTTCTTAGCTTAGCTCTCATAGCTTGCCCTGGACGCACATGTATGAAAAACTGGGTCAACTAATTATGTGAGCTAAGTTGAACCAACTAGTTCCGTTACCGGTGGACGTTCGGCTTAATAGTAGTGTACTCTGTGTCTGAAGAGTGTTAGTAAGAGCAAGTGATAGAACACTACATATCACAGACATTTTAAATGCCATGAACAGATGGCGCCAGCAGTCTCATAAAAATTGACACATATATGTAATTATTTTATATTTTCGCTATCTGAAGTATTAATATTTTTATAGCAAACCTGAAACCGATCGCGTCCAGTCTTCTAGAACACTACGTATCAGAGAAGTCTCCGATCAAGACGGTGGGACAGCTGTTGAGTGATCCTCTTCAAAGATTCTCCATGCCCATAGCTAACAACATTGTACAGGATCATATGAAGTAAATATTTATTTTATCAGAACAAAAGTAACATTATAGTCAGTAAAACTAAGAAGTAATAATTGTAGTAGTCGACATCACCTAAATGGCTGTAGTTAGTCCAACTCACTAAACTTCTAATTACTTCTTAAACCATAAGTAACTCAATTGGAGTCACATGGGACTTTCAATCGCTTAATATAAGCTTACCTATCTATTTAGAAACGGATGTTAGTAATATTTCCTAGATTTTATCATTACAAAGTCACAGATTTATTTAATCTTAATACATACATACATAAAATCACGCCTTTTTCCCAGAGGGGTAGGCAGAGATCACTTCCAGCGATCCACTTTTCACCTCTGTGGGAAACTTGACGTGGCGGGTTGCGAACCACGTCGCCGCCATTCTGCCTTGTGCATTGTTTTAACAAGGTCATTGCGTTCCAACGAGTAGCAAGGATATATGACAGGGGAAGGAAAAGGGGAGGCAGGATACTATCGCCTCGGATGATTTGGACTAGTCTTAATTCTTCTTAAAATATTATAAAAAAAGTTTAGTTCATATTCTTATCATAAAATAATTGTTCTCTCTTAGGAAATCAGCGTTCTGGTACCGAGCAGAAATGACGAGGAAGGAAAATGCAGTGAATGCAGGTATCAAAAGAGACTCTAGAATAGTCTACGTATTCTCACAGCAGCCGGTCTTTCCGCCTTCGGTTTGGCAGAACTTGGGTGAGCGAAATTGATAATACTATTATACAGCAATAGACATTATTTGTATTTATTAGGTAAAAGTGTGTTACTATACGCCGTATATGTCGCGATACTCTTAAAAGCTTACTAACTGCTAACTACCTGTAACAAGGGTCAGAAAATACACGGTGTTGTATTTTCCTATTAAATAGGATTTATTAAAAGTAAATCAAGTTTTACATAAAACTAATTCCACCTGTTCCAGTATCTTCCTGGTGATAGTCTAATAGCGACATTTGAAAAGCCTTATGTATGGTTATAGAGGCCTATTCCCAACCTTTGGGATATTGACTTAAACATGATGATTTAATGGACATAGAATAGGGTGTTTGACTGTGGTTGGTGTGCTTGCCATTTTTATGGTTAGAAGTAAATCAATATTATGAATGAAATCGAAACTTACATTTTTGGCGAAATGATACAGCAAAAGACTTTTAAAGTTGGGTGTGCAAGTCCATTTCAAAAGTGCGAAAATCATTAAAAATTTTGTCATCTTTTAAATAACAGAATTAGTAACGTCTTTCATTGTGAATCCTTGCTTCTTAGGCGCTGCATACAAAATACAGGAGTGTGACGTCATATTATGCCAATAGACGTTTGTATGGGGCATTTTTGAGCTCGCCCAAAAAATGTGCAATTAAAACTGTAATATCTCGTCGAGTTATCGAGATATCAAAGTGATACTTTCAACAGTGTCTTTGTGTTCAAGTGGTCCATCCAACTTAATCAGATTAAAAAAATAGTCATGTACTTTTATCTTATTTATATCCTTTATCTTCCAGAACCCACTGTCGAAGACGCGGCCGAAATAACGACTGTGGGCGAGGATCTGAAATACCACGTCACCAAGTATACATACATCAGCAATGAAGTGGTGCCAAAATTAACCTTATGATTACGAAACTAAGATTCATTGTAAGCAAAGCCATATTATATTTGTAAATAAACTTTTTTTTTAAATTTTCTTATTTTTTACCCAATGTTGTATTTAACCTTTTAGAAGATATTTCGAGACTTCGAGTTCTTTACAGCGCTCGTGGTCACGGGTAAGACCACGAAACGTCGGATCTCTAAATAATGTTTAGAATAACAATACACGCGAGTTTAATCCGTAAAATTAGTTTTATTTCAAATGTGTAGTGCTTGCGCGAATAATAGACAATACTTTTAGAAGACCTTTACCGTTATTATGATTATGACGCCAAAAGTCTTAATTTCATCTTCTATCGTATACCTAATAATACATAAAAAGCGTCGATGGCCGAGTGGTTAAGGTCGTTGCTTGCCATGCGAGAGGTCGCCAGTTCAAACCCCGCCAGGTACCAATGTGTTTTTCAAATTTGAAATTCATATGTACCATCATTTGACGCTTTAACGGTGAAGGAAAACATCGTGAGGAAACCTGCACACCTAAGAAGAAATTCTAAGGTTGTGTAGTCGACCAACCCGCACTTGGCCAGCGTGGTCGACTAAGGCCTTATCGCCCTACTTTAGGGTAGGCTCGTGCCCCAGCAGTGGGGACGTATATGGGCTGATGTTGTTTTTGAAAATTTCATTTTAGGCCATTACCTAATAATGACATGACATGGCAAAAGTAATGTATTTGAAGAAGTTAATTCAGTTTGGTTTCTATATTATAGGTAATTGGTTGTGAGAACATGTACTAACAACTGATGGACATCCTCCACTCAACTTATTAACTTACAGGTAAGTACTAAACTTACTAATTTTGACAGCCATTGGTTTCGTTGAAATACAATGGGCCATGTAATTGAATACAATGTAACTTCTCTCTCAATTCACTAAGAACACAAATCCATGGATCGAACCGAAAAATGTTTACCTTTTTTCTAAACACTTGTACCATTACCATACCTTTTTATTAGATAATAGGTACTATGAGTATCTCAAACCGAATTGCTACCGATAGCAATAACAAGTCCACTTCATCAATCGGATCGTGTTAAGACAAATACACAAACGGAACGAAAAGAAAGCTTCGATAAATAGACAGACGCTTTGATCTCAAGCCAATAAACCTGGTTACCACCAAATCGCGAACTTTAAATAGGTTGTATGTAGTTAAAAAGGTACTGTTTTTGATTACTGCATTCTTTGTTAAGAAATACACGTAGATGTGGAAATGACGATTCAGTGAACTGATTTAGGTATCTATAGGAATATTATAAAGCGCTAATCTTAGGAATTACTGGTTCAAATCGAAAAATTATTTTAGTTGGATAAGCCATTTATCCATGTAGGTTTTAGGCTATGATCACGCTGCGACCAAATGCACAAGGATGTGCCATCTTAAATGTTTAATCAACTCTTAAGTTCTAGTTAGATATTATCTTATCAAAAGATTATCAGTTTTGTAACTAATATCGATGTCACCGTAAAATTGTAAATAACGCTAACTCTATGGACACAGAACAGTCAACTGTAACCCCGACCAATCAGGGACCGCCTTCGGACAGTTGACAATTTGAATGTTTCACTTCGATAGATAAAGAAAGAAAGAAAGAAAAATATTTTATTTAGCACATTCTCACAGTAACAAAAATAGAAATAAAAAAAGACTTAAAACTAAAGCAGAATGTGGCAAAAAGGCTTTCACTCAGCATTATGCCGCGGCCCTACGGGACCACGACGCTGATTTTCAGTGTTAGCCCGGCGATCGGGAGGGACACTTAGGTTTCAAAATAAATAGAAAATACTAACTAAAAACTAGAAGAAAAGCAAAAAAAATATTAAGATTAGATTAGATAGATTGCAATCTGACGAATAATAATACGTTAAATTGTAAGCAGTATGTTATGGTTCACAATTTTTCGATAGTTCACAATCTCGCGAGATAGATTGCAATCTAGCGTTTTTACAATTTTACGGTGACATCGATAACAAAGATTTTTGTGACACAAAAAGTCGTCCCGTCGTCATACCATCAAAGAGAAGTTAGAGCAAAATTAACGAAAGCTATCAATGGACACGGTTAACTATTTGGACTTAACCGTCATTCCTTGTCACTTCAGACAGTTTTGTCGATGATCCAGATACAGCACGGAGTAACTTATAAACCGCTCATTAAGGCAACCTTGGCATAGTTGGAGGTGAAGTGGCAACAGTTTGAAAGGGTCAGGGTTTCTACCTTGTGTGGCTGAGTTATTCTGAAAAAATCTATCATGCATCACTTGCAGCTTAAGTGTAAAAAACTTTCAATAGACAGTTTGATAATCTATAATGTCTGAATAATTTCGGCAACGGTGGCATATCTATATGGAGATTAGCTATAACACAGGAGTTGTGCGTAAGTGCAAATACAAGTGCAATGTCTGCTTCTCTCTTCTCTCTCTCATAGTTCGTTGAGACGGCAGGCTGAAATGACGGGTAGGAGGTGATCCAGCGCAAGACCACCGACATAACGTCATTCCGAGACACGGGTAAGCATCCCTAACTCTTTTAGACTATATAATTTTTCTAAACAGAAAAGCTTGCAGATTTTGGTCGATCCAGGTATCGAACCTTCGCGGCGCTCGCCACCAATCCAACGAGCCAATCCAATGAAACTACCATACAATTACGCTTTACCGCGAAGTCCTGTGCCCAGTGAAGCGCTAAATTGGCTACGTCGAACTTAGGCGCCCATACAAATGTCCTACTTTAATTACACTAGGCGTGACCACTGTCTGACTTACACGCTAATTCTAATCAACAACTATATAATTGATTGAAACTATACCTACTGATTTATTATACTCGTAGTAGGTACTCGTACACACATGTATCTAGTATCACAGATCGTTAGTTGAAAATTAAATTGGTTTAAGTCGCAGTGAGTGAGAGACCCCGTCTTAATTTTGACAAATCAGAAAAAAAATCTCATTTATATTGTCATATTGTAAAATATGATTTTGATGTTTTGAACTTAAAAGAAAAAAGTTTATTCAAAAAAAAAACAACTGCCGCCGTCGACGTCAATTCGCGCTTGTTTTCACACCGCGTTATCTCGATCCCGAATAATGGCAGCGCTAACAAAGTTATCCCGGACGGCCGGGAATAGAACACAATACCTACCGTTGAGTAATAAGGGATAATTAGTGCACGTGGCCGCGACGCGTAAACAGCGCGCGCGCAGAACAGGCGCGCGAGAAAGTGTTAAGCAATTGATCTTTTAACAAGAAAAAAAAACAAAACTAATCTGCATTTCTGCAGCCTTTGCGCACATTATGCGCCAATTATGCCATCGCATTAAGAAAACACAAAAAAAGTCTGTACAACAAGTTTCATGTTAAACAACAAAAACTTAATAAGTTCTTATACGCAGTAGTCTAGGAAGGATAACCTTACCTACTAATATTATAAATGCGAAAGTACTTAACTCTGTTAATGCAATAGATTGATTGATAAATTTAATTAAATGCAATATAGTACACAAAGCTATAAGCTTAAGATTCGTGCGATTAACGACTTTACGCGGATGGAAAGCTAGTATAAATTGAAATATCAGCTGCTATGTATACGACATGATTTAGTATGATACTCGCTTTAGTATGTGAAACCATAATAATTTAAAAGAAGTATACTTTAAAAATTTCAAAACACCTTTGTCTATATCTGTACTTTTTAAAGAAAATGTAAATCAACAATCCATCACACATAACCGAAGAAATGGATTAAGAGGGCAGAGGATGTTTTACCCAAATAATATCCAGAACGCAGTTTTATGAACAAATTATTTATGATTGACCTTAAAATACTTTTGGTTAACGTATAGGTACATAATACAGTTATTAAAAGGATGATTAATTACTGATTTGCATTTTATAGGCGCCAGTAGCCCCATAAGTTGAGGAATGTGTTCTGAGCAATTATTTGTCGATTCTTGTAAGGTATATGGAATAACGAATAGCGTCGGGCAGTAAGTAGCTATGTAATTTGCTACTCCTAATAACGCGTGTAGACCCATAAAGACAAATATTTAGGTATATGGAATAGACTGAATAGACACATAGAAGTAGTAAGTAGATTATTATTTTTTTCAGTAAATCATGTTGTCACTAGATTTTATAAACCTTTAAACTATCATATGGATTATTATTCAATTTAGACTAGAACAATTCCCGAATGCATTATTCTAGTAGGTATTTTTTTTAAATAACAAAAAAGGTTTTACCCTAGCTACATCTTAAAATGAAACTAGCATTTTTAACATGGAATGTTGATTACGTAGCCCGTAGCCAGGCTTATACAATTTCAGACGAGGGAGGAGCGGTATGCACCCGTCTAATTAGGGTACATTCTCTAGGTTTGTGAATGGGCCCGTCTGCATCTTTCATGCAATTTGATACTTGCGCTACTGTTTTAAGGGAATATAATATTAGTTGGAACGTGGTCTGGTTTAGAGGTTTAATTGTACTGATAGAGTTTTCTATTTATGTATTTTTCCTGTTACTTTATCTTTTTTTTCCTAATTGACTTACGATGATGGCTTGGAGTGGCCTCGTCATCATCACCGGACTTCCGGGGGAGCGGATGGCTCTCACCTTGTAGTTATATCTTTTTTTTTCTTAATTGACTTACGATGATGGCTTGGAGTAGCCTCGTCATCATCACCGGACTTGCGGGGGAGCGGATGGCGTAGTGGTTGGTACAGGTGGGAGACGTTTTGTCGACCGGTTGCTGTTACCACCATACAGTTGCGTAAAACCCGCCAAGTGACTCTGGCCTCTCTCGGTCAGGTCGCGTTCCGGGATCAGCACTGTACGAACCGGAGCCAGGGGGGACCATTTTTGCGGCAAGCGCCGGACCAGTGGAGTCTTAGCGGCGGCATTGTGCGGGCGGAGCGGGTCAGCCCGCCGGCCTGGGAGACCCGTAGAAACGGGGACCCTTCCGTCCAGCGGACTGGCCAAGTCGGACCCGCACAGCTCAATACCAATGCGAGACTCCACGCCTTGTCTCGTTGTTGCCGCAGCAGTGGTCTCCTCTTTAAGCGGGCTTTCAGGGTGAGTGCGACAGGCTCAATATGGTCTATTGTGCCTGTCGAACTCATATTTGGATCTCACTACTGCTTTCCATCAGGTGGAGTGAGGTCATCTTGTTAGCTTATTATAAAAAATAAAAAAAAATTAACCGGTGACATATATATGGATATATGAGCAGGGCTGAGTCAGCGAAATATTTGTGTTAATTCCGGTTTGCCCTCCTTCCGCCGGACGCATATAGACGGCTTCCGCGTGTCCTGGGTCGAAGGAAACTCGATTAGCTGGTACCGCCACCGTTAAGTATATTCTGGGAACCGATCGAATGAACAAACAGGTGAAGTTTTTTTAAGAAACTGAACTGCTTCTCTGAAATTCTAAGAACTCATCAAGTACCTGTTACGTTGCTAAGGAATTCTTGAGATTCTTCGAGGACGGTGAGTCCAAAAATGGGTATAAAAATTATTAGACTGAAAATAACCAATGAAATTCAATGACGCTGTAGGTTAAAGTAGCAACAAATAATAGACTCATCAGATTGGAAAAATTCAGATTCATACCCGTCCAGTCAGGCATGAATGTAAATTTTTCCAATTTTTTATTTACATTAGAGCTCTGAGTAGCATTAAAAAACAATAAAAAATAGACACATCAGAAGTAAGATTTTCTTTTGTGGAGGTTGCTGGACATTCCTCAATGGAAAAGCGCTTATAAGCTATCTAGTTACTATCTCCCGTTGTAACTTAGATAGTCAAAATAGTCATGTAACAGAAGGAGGAGGAGAAGGAATAGGGGAGTGTAAGAAGTTCCTTGCACTTTATTAGGTATCTTGTGTAGTTTTTTCATGACTGAGAAGAGTGCTTTATTTTGCCATGCTGAACACAAAGAAGACTTCAGTTAATTAATCAAAATATACATATTTCACAGCCAACTGTGGCACAAAGTGAAAGAGTTCTCTTGGAATTGTTAAGACTTATTAAATTAGCAGCAAAAATACAACGGAAAAGTTTCAGGAGACGTTTTTATTACAGTTCACAATAATTTGCATTTAATAGACGGTACGTGAGGGCACTAAAATATTACGCTTCAACTTTGCAAGTTTATTAATACTGTTATGGCTTGTGCTTACAGCTCTGAAAGGCATAGTTTCTCAATCTACAGGTTACCTACAAGGAAATTTTAATTGGATTAACAAAACTTTCAACTGGTGGATACAAACTTGTAGGTACCTACTCATAATGAGGGTTAACTCGTATGAGAAATTCTCTAGATGGCAAAACGTAGCCCTCATTTAAACAGGATGTAAAGTAATGTAAGAAGTTACTTCAGCTTATAAAATGGGGTCCTAAGAATCGTGTTATAAATTAATTTGGCCAATGATATCTAAGAAGGGTCACTCGAGCTTCCATTATGAGTGACTATCGTTATAATTCATTGTAGTTGTTGACATGAGTCAGTTAGTTAAGTCTTGCTCACGGTCCTGACAGACTCTGAGTGCATAGAGTACCTACATATTTTTGTTTTTGATTAAATTATGTACGTGTGTATGTTAAAAGCTAATTGTAGGGTTTACCTCAGCTGTCTGTAGAATATAAGTAATGTCCAAAAAAACATATAAGGATTGGCATCTCATCTTTGTTAAGCACAAAACTGTGTAATGGAAGTAATATTAATTATTCGTGCTTAGTTTAAGAAACACAGACTTGAGTCTCTTAGGAAATGCAGTCTTTTCACTTAACTGCGAGAACCTAGTGGCAGAGTTAAAAAGTTGGCAGTAAGCTAATTCAGTATTCTCGAAATCTAAATGCCCCGCCTAATAGGACCGTTGAAAAGTTTTAATGCTCGCAAAGACGACAAAGCGCGGATAGGAATTGGTGTATTCAAAGTAGGTAAAGTTTATTAGCTAAAAAGTACTGTAAGTAGTCCTCTTGGGGATCGAAAACAAAGTTTGATTATAGTATTGTCTATTTTTATTTGCGCGAGCACTACACATTTGAAATAAAACAATCCACTCATGGCTGATATAGTCTGAACTTCCAGAAAAAGTGTATTTTATCAAAATAACAAATACATTTACGAACACATGAGACGTTTGTTTAAACACAAAAAAATATTTTCTTATTGATTAACAAATAGGTTCCAAAAAAACAGGGAAACAGATAGGAAATTAAAACGCATACCTACTCTCCTATTTATGGTAAGGTATGAGTAAAGCAATGTTTGACATAATCAAACTTTTGAAATAAAACTAATTTTACGGATTAAACTCGCGTGTATTGGTATTCTAAACATTATTTAGAGATCCGACGTTTCGAGCTCTTTACAGCGCTCGTGGTCACCAAAGAGAATATAATCATTACGTTTTAGTGGTCACGGTTAAGACTAAAGATGACAGGTGTCTTCATAAATGAGTTTAATTACTACCGTCATTTGGTGTGATATTTTGTGTGTTCCACCTGCTTGGGATCCTATCATGAAGACCATAATATTCCAAGCTCGTCAAAAACAACAACATATTGCAAGACCTAACAATGTTGTGAGTTCTGTATGCGTGAATCGGAACACACAAAATATCACACCAAATGGCGGTAGTAATTAAACTCATTTATGAAGACACCTGTCATCTTTAGTCTTAACCGTGACCACGAGCGCTGTAAAGAGCTCGAAACGTCGGATCTCTAAATAATGTTTAGAATACCAATACACGCGAGTTTAATCCGTAAAATTAGTTTTATTTCAAAAGTTTGATTATGTCAAACATTGCTTTACTCATACCTTACCATAAATAGGCGTGTAGGCAATAGAAAGGTATGCGAGTTAATTTTCTCCCTGTTCCCCTGGATTTTTTTGGTACCAAATAGGTTAATCAATAAGAAAATATTTTTTTTTTGCTTAAACAAACGTCTCATGTGTTCGTAAATATGTATTTGTTGATTTGACAACTTAAACGTTTTATTTAGAAGTTCAGACTACCTAAATCAGTCTTGTAATAATAAGTGGATTGCCAGGACGTTACACCTACGTAATTTATTGATTCCGAATTTTATTTGATTAGTAAAGCAGACAAAATTCACCTAATTCAGCATTTAAACCCGTATCCGTCTTGTAGAATCTTAACAACTTCCTCCTGTCAGTGTGACCCGGCAAGTCGCTCACCTCCGACCCTTTTAATTGTCCTTCAAGTGGTTAATGACGTAATAGGCGCGGGCGCAGGAAGAGACATGTGAGTCGTCCATTGATCAGCTGCAAGACGAACGGGTCATTTATATAATGCTGTTGTGCCAAATAGGAATGCTCGATGCAATGCGAGAAATGCATGTAGGTTTTATAGCAAACTCTTACTGTGGATTGCAATGTTTTTATTATCTAAACTTCATCGCTTTAAATATGTAATTGCTACAGGTAATAAACATTTGTTTGGATTAGGAACACAACTAAGCAGTGTCTTCATTCCATAAATTCCATCCATCTGGTTGCGATACGACTCAATATTACTTTGCGAGAAATGTATTAAAGCGAACTCCACTTGTGGTTTGTATTGCCATTATTAAGCTCTTCAGATCAGATCATATTAAAAACTATAGTCTTAGGACTAGTGACCACAGAGCCCATAAGCAAACATATCAGTTAGCTTATAGTACCCGTACCTATAATCGTTCAGTTAACTCGTACCGTACCCGTTTACACCTCTCACGACCTGGTGGTTACGCGAAGAACTACAATCGGCCATATGAAAAAAACAACTCGATAGGTTTTTAACGTACGTAAGTTTACGATAGCCAACTCATGGTAGGCCCTCAGTTCCCCATGACAGCAAGTTAACACCTCAGGTACCATAGCTAACTAAGCATGTATCGCACGTAGTTCATGTTGTAACCGCGTACGCATCGGTTACACAACCATTGTCGATCGGACAGACTTCTTTCTACATATTCTATATCTATATATGGATGGCAGGTGGGTACGGAACGATTAGAAATGACAGTGAAAGTTATTTTGCGGCGTTCGTATGTTGATAACTGTCTGTTTGCAATTTTGTTAGAAGCATCATAAATATTACGTTTCTATAAATAACTAGCTGTCTCACGCGGTTTCACCCGCGTCCCGAGGGAACTACTTCCCGTACCGGGATAAAATATAGCCTATGTTACTTCTGAATAATGCAGCTTTCTAATGGTGTAAAAAATATTGCAATCGGTCCAGTAGTTTTTGAGTTTATTCATTACAAACATACAAAAATACAAATATTTCCTCTTTATAATATTAGTGTAGATGTTCGGGTCTTAAGTTGAAATTTTGTATTTACTTTTACGGATTAAGCCCGCGTGTAAAATTATTTAGTGACCCGACGTTTCGAGCTCTTTACAGTGCTTGTAAAGCGGGCGCTCTGTAAAGAGTGTTTTATTTCAACCTAGCTGACCCGATAGACTTATCCTATCAAAAAAATGTGAAAAGGAAAAGGGCTGTCTTTAGGGTTTTCCCGGCAATTATTCGATTTATTCTCGCCGTAAGAACCATCCTTGGACTTCCAAAAACATTTAAAAAAAATAATTGCCCAAATTGGTTCAGGCGTTGTTGAGTTATGCGCTTACCAACCCATTTTGAGATTCATTTTTATATTATAGATGTGTAGTGTTCGCGCAAATAATAAGCTTGAAAGCTGGAAGGAAGATCAACAGAAACAATGAAACAAAAACACTAAACACAACAAAGAATTCAACAGATACGTACAACACGGTTTTGCACATCTTCCGTAAAATCCGAAGCCAATCTTTATTTTAGGTGAGTCGTAAAAAGATGCATCGTAAAACCCTCTCGGTAATATAAAAGATACTCCAAATGAATATCTGGGAGCGCAGGCAAATGCATCCGAAATTTCAAGCCAAATAGGTAACTAGCAGATACATTGTAGCATCTGGAGATAACCGTCGAGGAAGATAGTTTCTTTAATGAAGACGCTGATTGTGTAATAAGTGAAGTGAATGATCAGGCAAGGCATGATGATTCATCTGCTTTGAATGAAATAAATGGATTTAGGAACACAGCATTGTATGTTATTCAGGTTTGGCAAAAGTTAATTAGTAAAGTAGTTGCACTACGTTGTGAATGTTATGTCACCTGAAATGTATATAGGTGTGAGAATAAACATTAAATTTCTATCTGGTTACCTTATAGATGAAAATAAATTATGTTATACTTTTCTAGCGCATTTCTTTCACATTTCCGGTCTCATTATGTTCTACAAAGTATTTAGGTCTACGCTAAAAGGTACTTCCGTGACATAAGTGAGGCTTCCTACTAACTCGATTTGCAAGTTCCAGCGAACAAAATCATAAGGTTTCGCGTCAAAGAGGGGCCAGACTGACTTGTAACACTACCTGTGAACTTGCGCGTGACAGGCATTTGTATTGTAACTATATTTAATAGGATTTGTGGTTATATAAACTACAATAGAAGTGCGCTTGCAAAGTAGAAAGAAAAAAAAGATTATTTAACAAAAAATCGTATTGAAGAAAGTACATTTACTAGAAAATATGTGCTAATATGGGTCCTACACTACACTGCAGTGTCGTAGAAACCGTGCTTTTCAATGACAACGACGCTGGTTTTAATGGTTGCCCTTTCGATGAAGATTAAAAAACATCTTATAAACTAAACTATACTTACTTAAAGTATTGCCAGATTTTCTAGATTGTTCTAGAACTCATATCATTTTAGTAAAACTTTCCTTATGAAACTTTCTGCATACTAATTCTATCCTTTTCAAAATCATAACACCAAACAAACACCGATAAATATTATTCCAACAACTCAAAGACGTTAGACGTCCCACTAATTGAGTTCAAACTTCGTTTCCACATTAAAACTTCCCTTTCAAACCCTGGGGAATCGATTCGGCGCCCCGTATTTCATTACCTGAAGAAACGATAAATGGTTGCTGAAAATTTATAGTCCAAGAGAGCCGTTAAATTATAGTGGAGAATCTGTCACTAGCACTGACCTATTAGGGAATGTTTACACAAACTTTTCAGGCATTCAAAATATACAAATATAGGTTTATATTGTGACAAAACAAAATATGTAAGCTAGAGTCTATTGGTGACATTTGTCAGGTATACCCATCCATAGGTTGGATTGTTTCAAAGTTTTGCAGTTATTAATAATCTGAAGTTTCGTTCTGTCGCAAAGTTAATCTGTGTATTTAAATAGTCGATTATTAATATAATGCCATGGATAGCATATTAAGCCGATGGACCTGCCCCCGAACTCTGATCGGTCATGTCAGATTGCCGTCTCACCGAACTCTGAGAGTAAGGGAACAGTGCACTTGTTTTTGTGCAACTTTCTTGGAAGCTTGGATATTTTTACAATTAATTCGGTAATTAATAGCTTTAAGCTTTAAGAAGAGTCGGTGAGTCTTCTTTGAAAAGTCTCGTCAGATTTATCAGATTGTATCAGAAGCGTATTTATTTTTACCCGACTACGGCAAAGCAAAAGGAGGGTTATGATTTTGACAGGCTATGTATGTATGTATGTATGTATGTATGTATGTATGTTTGTATGTATGTATGTATGTTCATCTGTTTCCACATAACTTCTAAATTGCTTGTCAGAATTCGACAAATGACATATCATTAGAAGCGTCTTAATTGTCCGCTGGTTATAGGCTATATAGGGTTTCACAAAATCTAATGTGGCGCCCACTAGCGGACAAAACATACAGAGTAAAAAAATAAAGTTAAGATAAATACGCCGTGTTTGGTATCATTGGAAAGCGCTTTACTTGTACATTTTAAATATATATATATTACTAGCATTTGCATGTGACTTTACGTATATTCATGGACTGATTGCATATAGTTCACATCTTTTCGTTCATAGCTTCTTTACTACTTAACAGAATAAGACCACTGCAGTACCATTAGAAGGGCCTTGATATTCTGTTAGTTATACATGTTGGTTCATCAATTTAACTTTTGATAATATTATGCGCCACAAATACACTTTAACACCAAAATAGTACAAATAATAAAAAGTTAAAAACTAAAACCCAACTACGACAAAAAACGACGCTGAAAAAGTATAAAACAAGACTTTTAGAACACTGAACTGAACAAAGTTGCTTATGTAGTTCCAAGTAAATGGACACAGTAGACTCTACCAAAATGCTTATGTTGAAAATTGACAATAATGTCATACAATACTATTTTGAAGTATGCAATATTTACTATGTAGAGATAAGTTTTCATGTTTGGAAAGGCGTAGTCACACGTTCCATACACAAGTACCTACCTACCGTAGCACTTTGACAACGTGTGACTGCGGTTTTCCAAACATGAAAACCTATCTCTACATAGTAAATATTGCATACTTCAAAATAGTATTGTATGACATTATTGTAAATTTTCAACATAAGCATTTTGGTAGAGTCTACTGTGTCCATTTACTTGGAACTACATAAGCAACTTTGTTCAGTTCAGTGTTCTAAAAGTCTTGTTTTATACTTTTTCAGCGTCGTTTTTTGTCGTAGTTGGGTTTTAGTTTTTAACTTTTTATTATCCTAACTGACATACGATGATGGCTTGAAGTAGCCTCGTCATCATCACCGGACTTGCGGGGAAGCGGATGGCTCTCACCCCTAATCAGAACCGTATAATGTACCAACGTCACTTATATTCGTTGTTTTCAGCCATACTAAGCACTAATCCTATTGAAGCATAGCTTAACCTACACAGATTGAACACTATACCACACTATTTTCTCAACGTCGTGTGTATCGGCTCTAACCCGTTGCGTTATCGGGAAACTGTCAATGTAACTTAATTCCTTTGTTCGTTTCTCTTTAAGCCTTTGTGCAGCTTGATTGGTGTCGACTGTTGAACATGTTAACGGGAATTTGAAGAGGCGTTATTAGGTGGTTATTGGAATTTCATTTAAAACTTTACCTATATAAGCTATGGCTTAAATGTTAACAATATGTTGTTAGTTAGAAAACTATATGTCGATGTGTAATAATGTAGGTGTCGTCAATTTTCACTTGCTCTATCAGTATTTCTTTACTGTGCTTTGTTCAGAATTTATCGCTAGGTCCCTATATATAAAAGCTACAACATAAATAGCGGTCAAACTTACAACAACACCGCTTTTTTGCGTCAACAATTAATAGAGCATTAAGTGTGCCTTCTGCTGCCCTGCTGTCTGTGACATACATATACTTTAGTATTGTCTAAGTATTTATTTGCACTAGTCATTTGAAATAATTTTACGGATTATACTCGAGTCTATTGTTATTCTATCCATATTATTTAGAGACTCGACGTAAAGAGCTCTTTACAGCGCTCGTGTTCACGAGCAAGACTCAGTCCGTCAATTAAGACAGTCTTGACCGTGACCATAGTAAAAAAAAATCGGTTTAAAAGTAGCCTATAACCTTTCCTAGGCTCTGCACTATATCTGTACCAAATTTCATTTAAATCGGTCCAGTACTCTATGCGTAAAAGCGTTACAGACAGACAGACAGACAGAGTTACTTTCGGATTTATAATATTAGTAAGAATACTTCTTTACTAATGTAAATCTAGCTATCCGCCTATAGTCGTTTATCGCGTTTAGCGTTTAGGCTCTTAGACTGTTATTAATCGATTCAGTAGGCTTGGTTGTGGAAACGCCACAGATAGCGTTAGATACTTTCACATTTATAATATGTATTAGTAACAATTTATGTTTGTACACCAATCTACATCCACCAATTGACCCGGTCATTAGACCGGCAAAAAGTCACAACACAACCGGCAAGGGCGCCCAAGTAATTCCTAATTCCATTATTAATAAAGTGTGTCCGCGAAATTGAATTAAGCAATTTGTGTCCCGCGTCCGTCGCGTTCATACACGGCCTTTTTAATTCATTCGGGCCGGAGTAATCTCGTGTGGGACGGAATAACTAGGTTTTGGGAAAAATGCTGCGTGGTTTTTCGATGTTGTTGGATAGGTTTGTTATAGGGGTAAGGTATGGATAGTTATGAACTTACTTGTTGCTTACCTAACTAAAATTTTTTTATTAGAAATCTAGGTCATCATTATTTTTCACGTACGCTTAATAGTCCAGTCAAATTAGGAAAAAATCTCGGAATTCGAGATACCCAGCTGTAAGTCTGTAAATACTTAGATATTGACACCCTAAAGGTGGTCTCAAAACCTACATATGGTAGGGTGTGCGCAACTATTAAATTTTCAAGGTCAAATGTCACAAATATCAGTTTTATACACTTTTGAGCGAAACGGGAAGTTTTATCATAAAAGTGTGAAGGAGAAAATTACTTATGACCTAATTATCTATAAAAATTGTCTATACGCTTTATTCCTAAGATTCACCATTTCAGAGATACAGCGATGCTAATAGTTGAAAAAGTTGTATTTTCAAAAGCTTCCAGGCCTTCGTGCGATTGTGCTAGACAGCTACAATTTTCACGAATGATGTATTTCAGTAGCCTCTATAACTTCTTATACTAGAAACAGCATAAAAATAATGTTTAAGTGGGTTCTCATACAAAAACTATGATTTTAATGATCACACTTGGCCGGTTTCTTAACGTAGTTACCCTAGTAAACCTGTTCCAGGTGACACCTTTAATTCATAAAGAACACGTTGGTCATATGGGAGCCTAGTTAAATAATTGTTTTGTGTTGTTTTCAGTATTCAGAAGATTTAAGATTTCTGCGTGTCATTCAATTATGTAAATTTGGTTAATATGGATCTTCATTTTGGACATCATGGACGTTCATAATAGAGTTAGATGGGCAGTTAACATTTTTAATTTTTTTTTCAGTTATACGTCAAACAGAAATTCTAATAATTGGTTATTTCGTACTTTTTGAACCATATTAAGCAGTTTTAATGTACTAAAACGCGAAAGACTTATACAGCCTAAAAGTTGTCTCAAAACCTACATATGGTAGGGTGTACGCAACTATTAAATTTCAAGGTCAAAGGTCACAAAAATCGTTTCTTTGCGCTTTTTTTGTAAGTATCTAATTTCCTATGGGTTTTTTGCCATTTGTATTTTTGTCATTATTGTAGAATACAAATTTTGTTTAAAAAAAAATTCAAGGGTGAACCGTTTTCGAGATAGAGGGCGGAGAGCGCGCTCATCATTTCAGGTAAACCGGTGCTTACGGTCAAAAACGCGCCATATATATAGTTGATGAACGATCACGAGAATATTTGTCAATTTTTATAAACTATCATATTTCCTAACATATCCACTATTTATTCAGTATTAATTTATTTAACAACACTTACCTGCCCATGTAATTCCAGAATTGTTAATGAAACTACAGGAATTATATTTGTATTAAAACCTAATTAATATTGATAACTTCTAACATGATAAAAAAAAACAAATAAATCATGAATTTATCTTTTTATTAAAAAATATCTTAAAGTAAAAAAAATTAATAAAGGGTACAAAAACTACAATTTATAATTTTAATCATTTGAAATAAAAAAAATGTGTAGTGCTCGCGCAAATAAAAATAGACAATACTAATTTTAATCATCTTCTTCCTGTTCATCGTCGTCTTCCGGCTGCTGGTAAATTTCATACTGGTCTTCATTATCGTCTTCAACGACATTTGTCTCAAGTTCTCCCAAGATTTCGGGGTCAAAAGTTACATCTTCGTTAATGTCGCTCTGATATGGTATAGCATTGAGACAAGCTTGCCCATTACATTGGCCACAAGCTAAAGAGCATTGCAAGCCCGCTTTCCTGCATCCGCATCGAGAACCACAACCACTCTTGCAGTTGCAGAAAATTGCATTAAGCAAATGTTCTGGAGCAGGTGGTAAATTGTTTTTTCCCAGTTACACCTGTTCCCGTGGGAATTTCGCAATATCGCGTTGCCAGTAATCTTTACGTTCATTAAGGTACCAGCATGTCAAATTTTAATCATGTATCTTTCGCGGCTTAGATTTATTAATACAAAGGTTTTTTCCCGCTCACATTTGTTCCCGTGGGAATTTTTCAATATCCTGTTACAACTAAGCTTAAAGTTTACTAATGTACCTGCATGCCAAATTTCAAGCGTCTAGCTTAAGCAGTTTAGATTTTTCATACCAAAGGGTTTTCCCGATTAATCCAGTTCCCGTGAGAATTTCCGGAATTCCTGTCTTAGTGCACCTCTACGGTACCTAAACTACGTCCCTTCTAAATTTCAAGTGCCTACGTTTAGCCGTTTAGGCTGTGCGTCGATATGTCAGTCAGTGAGTCAGTTTCTCCTTTTATATATATAGATGTAGGGTGAAAGAAAGCTGCGGAAGCGGTGCGACAGAGTAGTTTTAGTTACTGGAGTTGTAATTCTGAAAGTCTTTTTTTCTAGAAGACTCTTATATTCAGAGGATGAGCATCTAGGATTATAACATAAATGATAATAATCATAATTTTAAAATAGAAAGGTCCCTAGTGTATAATAGGGGCCCGTATAATTCCCAGGTATAATTTTTGACGTAGTGGAAGGATTTTAATATTTTCAGATTTAAAAGAAGATGCACTTAATTATTTTCTATTTAAAATGTTTTCAATTTTAGGAAACGGTGATCGGTACTATTGAATAGATATAGATTTAAAGCATAAAGAAAATGATAAAATATAATATAAAAGTTAATAAAAATTTACAAATATTTATAATCACTGATTAATCGATCGTTCATCAACTATGGCGCGTTTTTGACCGTAAGCACCGGTTTACCTGAAATGATGAGCGCGCTCTCCGCCCTCTATCTCGAAAACGGTTCACCCTTGAATTTTTTTTTAAACAAAATTTGTATTCTACAATAATGACAAAAATACAAATGGCAAAAAACCCATAGGAAATTAGATACTTACAAAAAAAAGCGCAAAGAAACGATTTTTGTGACCTTTGACCTTGAAATTTAATAGTTGCGTACACCCTACCATATGTAGGTTTTGAGACAACTTTTAGGCTGTATAAGTCTTTCGCGTTTTAGTAAATTAAAACTGCTTAATATGGGTCAAAAAGTACGAAATAACCAATTATTAGAATTTCTGTTTGACGTATAACTGAAAAAAAAAATTAAAAATGTTAACTGCCCATCTAACTCTATTATGAACGTCCATGATGTCCAAAATGAAGATCCATATTAACCAAATTTACATAATTGAATGACACGCAGAAATCTTAAATCTTCTGAATACTGAAAACAACACAAAACAATTATTTAACTAGGCTCCCATATGACCAACGTGTTCTTTATGAATTAAAGGTGTCACCTGGAACAGGTTTACTAGGGTAACTACGTTAAGAAACCGGCCAAGTGTGATCATTAAAATCATAGTTTTTGTATGAGAACCCACTTAAACATTATTTTTATGCTGTTTCTAGTATAAGAAGTTATAGAGGCTACTGAAATACATCATTCGTGAAAATTGTAGCTGTCTAGCACAATCGCACGAAGGCCTGGAAGCTTTTGAAAATACAACTTTTTCAACTATTAGCATCGCTGTATCTCTGAAATGGTGAATCTTAGGAATAAAGCGTATAGACAATTTTTATAGATAATTAGATCATAAGTAATTTTCTCCTACACACTTTTATGATAAAACTTCCCGTTTCGCTCAAAAGTGCATAAAACTGATATTTGTGACATTTGACCTTGAAAATTTAATAGTTGCGTACACCCTACCATATGTAGGTTTTGAGACCACCTTTAGGGTGTCAATATCTAAGTATTTACAGACTTACAGCTGGGTATCTCGAATTCCGAGATTCTTACCTATTTTAAGCTTAAATGACTGGACTATAAAGTGTAATTTCATCTAAAATATCTAGTAAATAAAGATGAAGGTTGTTTAGAAAGCCAGTAATTTTTTTGTGTTTAATTTTTAGTGTTTAGATACCTAGTTCATATTATTTGTTTATGAAATATGCACTCTGTCTATAGTCCTAGTTACAGGTTTTGAATGCACAATGTTATGTCTTCTCTGTGAGCTATCTAAATACAATAAAAATAATTGCGCAAAATATTGGAAACACAAGTAGACCATAGAATCACTATATAATAACATCTTACGAATTCTCTGCTACAGGAACAAAGAATCAAGTGAAACTTTTACAATCGCGCTAACATTGTGTCCCAAATGGATGCATGAATTACATCCTACGTCCCGACGCGGCTTGATTTTTTTAATCTTCTCCATCCGGCCCTGGGCGCTGCGAAATGTCGCCAGAATGCCTCCCTGCCCCATGTGAGGGGAGACTTAAAAATATGTTCGGGCATACATTTCATGAAGCCCTATGTTTATTAGGTGGCTTTTGCACATGACTTGGTGTTTATTAACTTGCTAAGTAAAGATGGTACATAATTCCTGGTTATGTTTGTACGTTGCAATGTTGAAATTTTACTTTCATCCTCCTATGAGCTTCAACCTATTTCTTTCTGCTCAGAATTAAGTTCAACAAAATTGCAAGGTATTTGCTATAGTTGGTCGCCAATTTTATTACTTTAGTTGTTTTAAACATAAAAATAGGTCATTTTCATATCGATATCTTATTAAAAGTTGCTCGTAAAGACACCAAAATACAGTATAAATTCTAGTTTAGGCGTCAGAGATAAATTGCTGCAAAATATACAAGTAGGATTACACCGTGTTTACAGATTAATATCTGCACACACGGTGTAATCCTACTTGTTGAAAAGAAATATTTTTGTATTTAATTGAAGTGAAAAAAAGTACCTACTAAGTGACTGAATCCTTTACACACGGCAACACACACCACATTCGTGAATGACAAACCCAAAATCAAACATCGATCTCTATCCGAAAGCATTTCCAATTTGATTATTGTATTCGTCCAACCGTCAATTTGTATGGAAGTAAATGGGTTAGCTGAACGGAAGTCGGTTCTATTATGCGGCGCGTTTCGATCACAAAGTTCGATTGGCGTTAAAGTTGGATGAACTAACACGTGTTGGGTGCATTGACGTTGCATCCGGTAACAAGGGATCGTCTGGCAAACGCCAATATCGGATTTAGGTCTGTTTGATAAGGGTTTATTTTGTGTAAGCACACCAAATGGCTTGATTGTGTTAACAATGCAGTTCTATCATTTGCATTTGCAAAAATTGTATTGTAAATAGATTAATCATCATCATCATCAACCCACTTTCGTCCACTGCTGGACATAGGCCTCCCCAAATGCTCGCTATTTATCTCTATCCTCGGCTACTCGCATCCAGCTCCAATAGATTAATGAATGTCGGAAATTCTTTTAAGTAAATATTTAAAGACCGTCCTATGGATACAGGTAGGCTTTCAAATAATGTCTATTAATTTGTGAAACATTACGTAAGGTATGTGTAAAATTTGAATATTAATGATTGTCCTAAAAGAATATTTCCTGAAAGCTCAATTATCAACCAACAACAGTCAGTAACAGAGAACAAGTTATGTATCAATCAAGCTGCTATATACGGTACACTCTTATTAAATTCTAATATCTATACTATACACTTCATGCAATTTTAATGTGAACCCCTAATTCCCGCTCGCGATATAAGTTAAAAGCCTTGTTACCCAAAATCAAGGTGACGATGTTACCAAAGTATTACGACTTGAAATTACTAAGTAACAAGCTCGTTCGCGTCGGCTTGCATGTAATCGCATACATTATGCAATCGTATCAAGTTAATTCGTTAAGTTACCGACGGCTGACTTGTACTCTCTAATGAATTTATGTCTATGGATTGTTAAGCAAAGTTAGAAATAACTTTGCAAGCCTCGTATTTAGTTTAAGATAAGTATAAAATTACATCTACTACTAGTTAGGTACCTACTAAGTTAAGTAACAGTTTCTCAATATGTAGTGAATGTTAGCTTATATTTAGTGCTAAAGTTACTCAGACAAACTTAACCAACGTTTCTTTGATTAATTGAGAGTACATACCTAAATTTTGAGTAAATGTGAGCTACGGAACCATCAGTGAATTGAATTACTTACACATCGAAATTGCTCGGAGGCACTTTAGGATTGCATTCTGGTAACTAGTACGTGCATCCTCGAACTAAGTGATATAGGAATTGAATCAATGAAATTCATTAAATGATCAGATTCTACCTTAAATGGACGATGAATTATTATCATCAGAATCAGCCTGTCCTCTCCTGGACAGACCTCCCCATATATAAAATATTATTATGGCGTCTCGGTAAACGTAGTGTAGGACGCCCGCAGGCCAGGTGGTGTGACGATCTGCGCAGGACGGCTGGTAGGAGCTGGATGCGAGTGGCCGAGGAGAGAGAGAAGTGGCGTGCATTTGGGGAGGCCTATGTCCAGTAGTGGACAGGAATGGGCTGATGATGATGATGATGATGATGATGGCTTTTCCAAAATATTAAGTCCAAGGTAAAGTGACGGAAAAATTCACATACATGACGTAAAGCCTGGATAGTATAATTGGTAGTACGTGGGGCGCGTAAATCCCAAGATCGTGGTGGATCGAGTCCCTGTCCAGTCAGGCATGAATGTGAATTGTTCAAATTTTTAATTTACATTAAAGCTCTGTGTAGTACCAACCTCACAATTTAAAAAAAATAAGTCCAAGTTCGTTATCAAATATCATATTTAGCAATAAACCGATGCAAAGATACTTGGTAAGTTCAACAAAACTTCACCAAGAAATATTTCAAATTGGCATTCCTTTACATAAACGGTCCTGTTTATGATATTGCAAAAGTTTCGGATAACCAATCTGCCTACGATAAGATCGGCGATTTGCCCGTTCGTTGAATTTCTTAATTTTCAACCAATTTCACAGTCGTCGCCTTCTGGGAAATGATTACGGCCTTCTTGGACCGACTGTGAATGTTTAAATTGAGGTATTAAAATGACAATGTCTCGTGTCTTGTATAAATGGAATTGTATCTTTTTCATCGCTGTTATTACCATTATTCTGTAGGGGTATCAATCCTGGTTACTTGTCGTTCAAGGTCTTAATCACAACGTTTTGACTTTCGGATTTGGAAAATCAATGCTCTGTTAGTCAATCGTTAAGATTAAGAAATGAGGCAGAGCATAGTTCCAATTTGAAAAATATCGTTGGTACATACAGGTGTGCGATGACCTACTCAAACTCCTGTTGCCTACTCCTGATTTGAGAAAGTAGGTCAAGCATCACCTTTTAGACAAATATGATCCAACTTCGTCTTCATCGTCACTTACCAACAGGTGGATTTGGAGTAAAATACGAGCCTATCATGTAGAAAGAATCTGTCCCCGTCCTACATATTAGGTCTATCATCATCATCGTCAGCCCATATACGTCCCCACTGCTGGGGCACGGGCCTACCCTAAACTAGGGCGATAAGGCCTTAGTCGACCACACTGGCCAAGTGCGGGTTGGTCGACTACAGTACTACCTAGTTATTAAGTACATATGAATTTCAAATTTGAAAAACACAAGTACCTGGCGGGGTTTGAACTGGCGATCTCTCGCATAGCAAGCAACGACCTTAACCACTCGGCCATCGACGCTTTACTTATTAGGTCTATAAATATACAAAATGTACCATTCAAAATAATCGATTTTGGCGCAAGTTTGCAAGGCCACTGCTGTCGTGTTTACACGTAATTAAGCGATCTAAACCCACTTCAGCGTTTAATTCAATTAGCCGCTTCTATGAAACCGTGCAAGTTTACTAACGATGTAGTGTTTTAATTAGTAACTAACGAGGGTGTAGTTTGAACCTGGTAGTATGCATTTTTCGACTACTTTGTTGTGACAGGTAGAGTAGAGTCGGCTTCACCAGTGTTTTATCTTTTCATTATAATGTGCTAATCGAATTCTCGCTCAAATAAAAATGTTTATGATTTTTAAAGCTGGTGAAGACAATTTAAGTGTGTGGTGCTTGATTGCGCGTCATGTCTAGTAACTATTTCAATATACGCAATTACTCAAAAAAACTTTGGATATAATGACTCGTGAATTCAAGAACCTGAAGGTTATCCTTGCACCATAACCTTTCAGTTTATTTAATTCACGAAGTGACTCTACGTCACTTTTGTAACTTTAAAATGTTGATGGTCTTATTAAGCTAATAAATAGTCAGTAACTCAAAAACACTTAAGACCTTATGATTCCCCTCCCCTCTATTTCTATAGCACTTTTATCTATTTTACAAGGTACCTAATAAAGGCTTAATTGCGAATCAAACGTACAACCAGAACGAATGGCACCAGACACAAATTGGAAGGTGGAAAGCGCTGCTCTATTCTGATTATCCCGCGCTCGGCGTGAATATAAAGCAGTTACGATTGTAAAGTTATGCAGTCGGTGGCGCTATGCGGGAAGCGGTAGAATAGCTAATAGTAGTAGTGTAAAATAGTATTTAGTTGAAAAGGCAAAAGGTTAATGCTAAATAAATATTAGTCTTTATGGGTCTACACGCGTTACTAGGAGCAAATTACATAGCTACTTACTGCCCGACGTTTCAATTCGTACTTACTGACAGTGTAATTTGCTACTCCTAATAACGCGTGTAGACCCATTAAGACTAATATTTAGTGTAATGGAACGCGAAAGTCTAAAATCTTACATAATGCTAAATAAGTTCGACCTAGGCAGTCTATTTGTCAAAAGGAGAGCAACGATATCTTAAATTGCACATTTAAAAAATGTTGTAGTAGGTATAATAATTAAAAATAAATGAATTAGTACATTAAAACATGATTGCATGGTTCATTTCGTGTGTGAGTCTGACTTGCACTTGTCCGTGATTTTTCAAACTAGATACCAGGATAACATCCTTACTAATATTTTAAATGCGAAAGTAACTCTGTCTGCTACGCCTTCACACATAGGGTACAGAACCGATTTAAATGCAATTTGGTACAGATATAGTCTAGAGCCTGAAAAAGGACATAGGCTACTTTAAAACCGACTGCGCTATAAAGAAGTTATAATTTACCCGTTAAACGTCTCGCATACGCGATTAATATAATTCGATATGATTTGTGGTTGCAGGGGTCAAATGTCAATTGTTGGAATCCATTAGCCATCGCGATTTCTTGAAAGAGTAGTATTGTTTTTTTAATAGGCTAACATGACGACCTCACTCCACCTGATGGTCAACGGTAGTGACATCCGAATACGTTACGATCCGTGATTAGGTTAATATACATAATTATCAAAAAACAGAAAGATTTCGGAGAGGCAACAGGTTTTTCTAAATATGTATTAGAACAGCAAGCTTTTGCACTTAAAAAAAAATTAATTTACGGGAGATTTCGAACGATTCTCGTATAACATCTTGAACTAAAACCGCACCTTACTATCGGTGCAGGAATCAGAAGTTTGATTTAATTAAAACTTCACGTGCGCCCGTCGCCGCTACTATTTCTTACTTTGTCCCTAAGGCGAACTGGAATCGTTGTTTACCGAGATAATTGTCACTTACCAATCTCGGTAACTAGATTGTTTGGGAATTTCCTAGCTACTTGAAACTCAGTTTCACGAAATGAACAACAGTTTGTTCTGAAAGTTCACTATTTTGAGTCGTATATTTGAGGATCGAATGGCTAAGTACGGTGCGAAGTAAAAGAGAATAATAAAATTAGATAATGTATTAATACTATATTCGTTTTCAAACGTTGGCTCTATTAATACAGCTATTTTTTATGATTTAGTAAAAAAAAAGAGTTTTCTTTCAGCACTAGCTGTGCCAGCGACTTACTCCGTGTTTTTTTTTTGCACATTTTCCGTTGTTTCTTTGCTCCTATTGGTCGCAACGTGATGTAATATAGCCAAAAGCCTTCTTCAATAAATGGTCTATCCAACACAAAAATATTTTTTGTCCATGCAAAGCAGTAGTTTCTGAGATTAGCGCGTTCAAACAAACAAACAAACTCTTCAGCATTATAATATTAATAGATTAGTATAGATAAGATCTCCTTTATTATACAACACTAAGACGTTTTGCTTTACTGGTGAACGACGCGAGCGTGTGTGCCTATTAAATTATTGATGACGTAATCGCCTAAAATGATGACTGATATGTTATATTCGCAGTCAAACATTGATATATTTAAGGAAATAAAATGATTGTGAATCACCGTTTACTGGTCATAGGTAGGTACTATACGTAGAGTTAGGTAGAGTTTTGATTGCACGTGATTATTGAGTTATTTTGTCCCTATCAACACAGTGGGTGGCTCTACCTACTAACAAAAATATGGACCATAGGGTTAATTCTATGGTGGATTATTGTTGCACATGGGTTGCTTGCGCCATACATATAAGTTCTTATGATAGGATCACGCACGAGTGATAAGCAGAAAAAAAATCATACAATAGGGGCGTACAATTTTAATAGTTAGATAGGTGGTTAGGTGAGTACACATAACTGGGTACTATTGCTTAAACCACTTCAAGTTTACATATCTGGTTTCCATACCAATAACCTGATACATGGCTATTTACATGTCCGTATTTAGCCATTCTACTTATAAGCTTAAACTGGTCCCCGTAACATATCCAAAGTTCCTTCGCGTTATCAAGCGTCCTTGGGCCACCCTTACGCTTACGCAGATTAATTAATCCCGTAATATTCAAAGGAGATAACAAACAATTGTGTACAGTCTACTGCGGAAGAAGTGGAGTGAGATTTGACACGCGTGGAACGTATTCCGAAAGACTTAGGCTGCCCGAACATGTCAGAGATTTTGTCGGACCGATAGTCGGACCGATTTGAATTTGTATGAATTGTTATATCGACTTTAAGTAAGACGTGGGCATTGCTCCATTGCAATGAGTAGGTACAATTTTTCTCCGACAAAAATCGGTCATCGATTATTATCGGACGTGGTCATCCCAAATACGTCCCCACTGTTGGGACACGAACCTACCCTAAACTAGGGCGATAAGGCCTTAGTCAACGCTGGCCAAGTGCGGGTTGGTCGACTTCACAACCTTAGAATTTCTTCGTAGGTGTGCAGGTTTCCTCACGATGTTTTTCTTCACCGTTAAAGCGTCGAATAATCGTACATATGAATTTCAAATTTGAAAATCACATAGATGCGCGGCGGTGTTTGAACTGGTGATGTCTCGCAAGGCAAGCAACGACCTTAACCACTCGGCCATCGACGCTTCGGACGTGGGAGAACAGTCTTAAAGGACGAATCTCACAATTGCACACAGATTCATGATGCTGACGTTACTGGTACACTCATAGTCATGAGTACTCACTAATTCAATATGCGCGGGTGGGTCCGAGAGAGCACAAATTAGGTTTGTTAGTGACGAATGATTCTAGCTAATTCTACCAGTACCGTAAGTTAATAGAGTAGTTTCAACTCAAGTTCTGACTGCTTTTTTTTTTGGTTGCCCAGTTTGTTTTCTGTGTGTAATGAAACTTAATTGAAAATTGATACATACCTATTAAATATGCTATTTGGTGCATATTTAGAATTGAATATTGTACATTTTAGAAACTTCTATTCCCTAGGAGGTGTAACACAACGTTACGCAAACCATACGTTTGCTGTATGTAATTACATACAGCAAATAAGCAATTAAGGCAATTGCCTTAATTCAACAGAAAGTAGAAATGATGTTAAAAATATTGTTTGCTTGTGATCACAACTTATAATCGGATAAGAGCCAGAGTATTACATTATTTTTATCTTGAAGCAAAATAAATTATGGTGCTACATCTCTTATACGGGTGCTAAAGCTTCTATAAACTGAGGATATTTGTTTCTGTGTAATGCAAATATGTATATTTTAATAGATTTTCATTTAAAACATAATTAAGATATAATTCTCTCATAGTCACGAGGAACCTCCGAACAAGGACCACTTTATACTTAGTACACAGTAAATGTCACTGCACATCTTCTTTAAACTGGAAAAAGTCTACATTATAACAAAATAGACTTTGAAACTGCAAATTGCTCTGTTAAAACTGCAGAGGCTGCGGGTCGGCTCATAATGATTGTAGAAGTGTGCAATTAAAAATAAGAGGAATAGAGATACGCAAAATAAGCATCGCTGGCAACCTGCCCGAGAGATGGGGTAGAATGCCCTATATGAAGATCAAACCTCATTCGTTTGAATTTAGTGATAAAGGGAGGCTTTATCACTATATTTTATCACTTTATTTTGAAGACGAGAATGCGTAAAGATGGTCGTTCGCAGCTTGACAGACACTACCAAGACCGGAAACCGCGACTGTTTTTTTTTTTCGGGAGGACTCAGCTGTTAGTCTCAGACGGCTTTTGCAGTTTCACCGAGTGGCGGGGGAGCGGAAGGCTGACACCACGACTGTCATTTGTCTTTAGGCCCAATGTATACCTAAGATTTTAGACTTTCGCGTTCCATTACACTAAATATTTGTCTTTATGGGTCTACACGCGTTAATAGGTTCGACTGGGTTACACCAATCGTGTTCGCTCGCGACCACGATTGGTGTAACCCAGTCGAAACGTCGGGCAGTAAGTAGCTATGAAATTTGCTACTCCTATTAACGCGTGTAGACCCATAAAGACAAATATTTAGTCCAATGTATAGGTACCTACGCGACAGTTCTTGTACGAAACAGAGACAAGAGACAGCAGCCTATGCCGCGATTTTTTTGTCTGTTTCGCAGCGAATCGCCACATTAAGTCATCGTTACCATGGTCATCATCATAATCATCAGCCCACACATGTCCCCACTGCTGTTGCACGGGCCTATCCTAAACTAGGGCCAAGTGAGGGTTAGTGTCGACTACACAACCTTAGAATTTCTGCGTAGGTGTGCAGGTTTCCTTCAACGATTCTCTTCACGATGGTTTTACCTAAGGTGAGGTATGGGATCGACCGACGGTGCCCAGATGGGAAATGGCCGGCAGCTGCTTCTAAGCAGAAATGCAATGCCCAGTGGTTTACTTACTAACTCAGCCCCCTGGCAGCAATGCTAGTGTTTAATAGCAATCCTATAAACTTAATCCTTAGCCACTAGATTAGTATAATAGTCAAGCTAGCAGCAGTCTAGCGTACAAACAATTCCATTACTGAGGAAGTCTGGCCAGACAACCATAAAATTAACTATTTATGTGATTACGACGTCTCCCACCGTGTCAAATAAACAAAAAACCGGCCAAGTGCGAGTTGGACTCGCGCACGAATTGTTCCGTACCCATAATATAATGAAAAAAAAAACATGTTTTTTGTGAGCTCCCTTTGGATATTTGTATTATTTTCGAAGTGTTCCGTACCTGTATAATAAAATAACATGGTTTTTGTGAGCTCCCTTTGTAATTTTATTTGTTGTTATAAAGTCTTACTAATAACCCTAATTAACGATAAAACTATCTTTCTTAAGAACGATACTTATGTATACCTACTGAACGTTACTAAACATCACGTGATTATATTTTATGGAATAGGATAGGAATTTTATGGATGAAACATCGGTACAATGCGTAAAATTTCTTTTTTTAATATAGCTTTTGATGTATATTTGTAAGTAAAATAAATTCAAGTACGTTATTGGGCAAAATAAAGCCATATCTTGCCATATAATTTTTTTGTCTTCATAAATAAAAAAGATAGATACCAAAATAGATCGCTTTTAAAATAAAAAGGTGGGCATTGAAATAGATCGGCCATGCGTCTTGCAAAACTACCCTCCAAATCCCTTCTCCCAAACCAAGTTAAGGCGGCACTGACGGATTGACAAGCTAGTAATATCATTTTGTAGGGCGGATCGACCTTGACCAGGTCTCCCTTGGCGAGTGTTGGCATTTTATCAAGAGGATATGTAGCGTTTACATTGGCAGTTTTATGTTTACAGTTATGAAAGTAGAGTTTCAACTTATTCGTGTTTTAGTTTGAACTTGAGTATTTGGACAAAGCTTTATGAACTTTGAATGTTGTAAAAATATACTTTGTTTAGTACTGAATGCTGTCTAAAATGTAGAGTTCAGTATAATGGTGAGATTATCTGGACTTTTAAATATGTTTTGTATTCTATTGTATTGTAGAAGGTTTGGTGAATATATTAAAGGAGACGGCTGCAGTTAATGTAGAAATTGTAGAGCTTTCAGTTTATTTCTGTACCATATCAAACCTTTAAAACAATATAATCGTTACTCCCTCCGTTGATTATACTTAACAACAAAGACGTCACTACACTTTTTGTAGGTAATTGATCCGTACAATGTCAAAAAAACAAAACCCACTCGACTCCAATTAATACCAACCGCAACGTTTACCTGTTCGAACAATGTCTCCTAATTAATAGGCCATAATTCATTTTATCAAAGCCAATACTGCCTTTGAAAAGACAAAACGTATCGGCGGACGATAAATAAAAAGGCCGTTGAATTGATAAACAAATTGGCGACTAAATGAGTTTTATTTGTGGGCGTTGAGGTCCAAATTCCTGTAACCCAGTTCCGGCGAGCTCGGGAGTTCTCCGCTTTTCTCCGGGAGAGTATTCGGTGCGTGTTGAGTTGTGTGGAGTATCGATTAGTCGCTCGATTATTCGAGGAAGTTATCGATTCGTTAGTGGTGCTAGGGTAGTCGAAATTTTTTTCATATGACAATAAAAGTTGAAGACTAGTGTTCATCATATAACTTGCTTAATTTAGGACTTACTACAATTTAAGTAGCTACAAATGGAAATTTATTTTATGTCCCCTGCAGCAGGGCAGTGAAGCCGCATAAATTAAGGCAGGGTCACATTTACCGGATGCAATGAAAGATGATATCGTCTAGACACATGTAGATTTCCAATATCAAAAACTACAGTTCCCAATATTCCTATTCAATTATTAACTAAGTTTAAGACCTATGCATTATATCATAATAGCTAGTAAAATATAAATAAGAAAAAGAGAGTCTACTGACTAACATTGATACAAAAAAATAAACATACTTATTATCTTGGTGAAACATATGATATCGGAGCATAATAATAAGCCGTTTTTTACTCTCAGGCACGGAATTCTAAACAGTATTTTTTTTAAATATCTGTCAGGCGTTATCCTTTCCGAGTCCAATAAAAATTCAAAAGTTCAAAACTTGGAACGTCACTATCGATTCATTCGAGCACTCGCACTCGATTCGGAGGCAGAATCGAGCAGATTCAGATCGCGGGGCGGGGGCGCCCAGGCTCCAGGGCCGTAGCTTACATAACAGAGGAAAGCGGATGTTCAACCCCGGCACCGTGCCGTCTCGCTCGCACGTTAGGGCCGGTCCACAGTGTGGCGGGTTTTCATTTCATTCAGTACCAATATGTGTGCGATTTTGGAGGTTTGCGATTTATTAAAGTTTAGTGACATACAGAAATGTTTGACCGAGGCAAAATACAATCATGCGGATCCGAAGCGATATTCGTCCGGAAAAACAAACGAATCCTGGCGCTTTTTGTGAGTTTGTTTGTTGGTTGATATTATTGTAAATACCATTATTAGTCTCTTAATATCAATAATTTCATTAAATGTTTTTTTTTACTTTAAGTTAATACTTTTATTTTTTTACACTGCCGGTTTTTTTAATATTTCAAAATTCTGTTTTAGTATTATGGTATTCTATTGAATGATGGTTTTGCAAGCGAAGCATTATATATGTGTGGTTATGTATGCAAATAATACACTCAGAAGGAACAAACAATATTTAATTCCACGCTCAATCAAGTTAATCCAATGTCCGTACTTAGAAACCCTACTTTAAAAATCAATAGCGACAGACATAACAAAAGCCACTCCAAGTCTTAACTCCAAGCTCGATACTATTAAACGTAATCGCTTTAGCTGCCTTGGGAAAACATCGCCTATCAGAACTCGGCCTTATAGCGCTCCGCACATGTGCCGAGCGCGCTGACATTACGTAGTGCGCCCCGTACCGCCGACCGAACGCGCGCCTTTGCCGCGCATTACACAGAAAAAAAATAATAATACCGAAGACGTTTGAATTTAAAAAGAAACAACTGTCAATTTTTCTGTTTTAATTCCTTTCCGGAGCTGTGGTGTTGTGTTTTGTTTTTTTTTTATTGATTCGAGTGTGCCTTTCGAAATTTGAATTTGCAAGTGTGCGGATTGGCCAGCGAGGGGTCGTTTTCCCCGGGAGTATTGCTATAGCAACGAATGACGTCAAGTTCATGGGCGGTTGGTGCATTTTCGTTCGATAATGAAATAGTTCTTGGGTGCTAACACAAAGCGCCTGGATTCGTTTGTTTTTCCGGACGAATATTTGCTGAGGTAAGCATTCTATAAAATAAGGTTTTATCTAATATTTTTATCATTTTCTGCTAAATTACGCTAAATTACGTTTAGAATACATATTTTTATTATGCTGTTTTATATTTTTAAGAATATTATTTAAGGTACATTTTAAGTAATCAAATTGAGAAATGGGAAAGTATCTGTACCCACAGCAAATAAATTCCAAAAGGTTTTCCTTTATATTTTTATTTAAGTTAAATCTAAGTAAAGCATGATTTGATCAGTATCATACTTCTTTGAGCTACCTTCGGTCCGCATCAATATGGTCTGAATATTAATAGGAACTAGGAATGACTCGTTGCCAACTGCATAATTATTGAATACTGGTAACCATTAGGTATCTAGCGACAATTAAAACTAACGACTTAGTTACTTATAAACCACTAAGCCATTGCGTAAGGCGTTGTATCAATGTTTTTTCGAACTCATTCATCTGGTTTTTTCCTTGAAGAATTCACATTGTTATAGGTGGAGGAAAAGCTGTATAAATCACTTTATTTCCTCTTATTATATAACGCCAGTTAATTAACAAGTGTTTGTACATACAATACAAATGCCGTTCCTTCCTATATCGTGAATTCACTGGCAAATTATGATGCAAATTGAAATTTATTACTAAGAAGAAAGTTTTCATGTATATCTCCACGCACGGTTATTTGAGCACAAATGAACCAGAGAAATTCTTAAATACATCCTTACCCTGACGCAGAATAAACACAAATGTTCATCAATACATTTTGTCAATCGAACCTACGACTCTTGGAACCGTAGCAAGGGGTCACTAACAACTATTCCACAGAGCCAGTCAAAGGTTTTTTCAAATCTTTACGAAAGTCATATCATCATCAATTGTAATAAGGGCGAATTCTAATAAGCTAAGCTAACTAAGCTCGCCTATTATTCAAAATAACTACCAACGTTTTTGTTAATATTCCTTTTTTAAAGATTGCGGTCAAATAAGAAGAAATATTAAGAAAAAACGGAACTTGAAAGTGTGTCCTGGCCTTTTTCACTAGATTTCACTTGAGAGTGATTTAAAAAAACACCCATTCATATTAATGTCACATAACTCTGAACTTTCGGGCGCGTCCCTTCCGCTTGTCAAAGTTTTCGCGGAAAATTTTCAAGCAAAACACTCCTTTCAATGGGCTCGTCCTAAAAGGGTGATGTTTTGTATGGAATAACTCATAATAAGATCCTTTTACTCATGTACTTACTCGTATAGTACGAGATACGACTGGATATTTACTGGGTGGGTACACAGAAATAAAGCTAACCTAATTTGCCAATGCGTCTTAACCCGAAGTATGCAGTATAAGATATAGTACTAGAAGATATTTGTTCACTGTCGTGTTATTAGTTACAATTAAAACGTAATATTTAAATGTTGAATGAATGTTATACCTGTAATCTGTTAAGAGGACGTAGAGTCTTACACAGTACAAGGTAATAATAGTGTCGAGTAGTTATTTCACCGCTTAAACAAAACCAAAAACAATAATATAAAGGATAATATGCTAATGAACAGCAACAGCTACAGAAACACAAATAAAATATAAATATATTTAGTTTATAATCTGTTTATAGTTTAACAAATTTTTAATTAACTTTAGAGCACAATGTAAATAACAAATAAAATACTTTGAAATTGTTTATTTTTCACCGGTACACAGGAAGGCCTTCTGTACTTTGTAATCGTTTGTAATTCTTCAGTTAAAGTAATTGCAGCCAATTGACTCAATCCGGCCCTGACATTCGACTGCAGTTTATTGATTGCATGTATCTACCTAGATTACTATATAAACTTTAAGTTCTCTTGATACTATGCGTCTACAAAAAGTTCCAAGGAGGTAAATTGCGTATTTACAATCCACGGTACCTTAGTAGGCAAAATACTGGGGCCTATGAAACCTCTCATTACCTCAATCCATTCAAAACCGACACCAAGAAGTTAATTTGATCATTATACCTGAGTCAGACTACCAAGGCTAGTAACATGTTTATGTCTAAATACTAGGCTGTAAGTGTGTCAAAGACCTGTAGGTACAAACTTATGAATGCTTAGATATTTTGCTATGATATATAAATTCTACATTACCTAATATTCCGATTTTAACGTCCAATCGTAACAAAATATTTGCGAAGTACGCAAGTGTGCAGACATAACTGCCTTTTCGAATATTTTTAATTAAAAAAAAAAGTAATACTTTTTTTACTTACTGCAATGTAGCATACTAAACATACCTATCATGATTCGGAAAACAGCTTTAGATATTCGCAAAGGATGCTATTTGATACAGACTGTATAACAGAATAGTAAAATACCAAAAAGTGCATCATGCTAAGTGCAAAATGGACTACAGAGTTTTCAATGTACAGAGGATCTTGATTATTTATTTGCAGCCGAAAGTCTAGTATTCGCTTTTACTCTGTGCCAAGTCCATCCAGCGAGATGTGGATAAATGGGAAAGGGGGTTATTAAGCTCATTGCCAGGACATAATTCGTAATAAGGTCACTATGTCACAAAGAAGGCTATGCTAGACTTGTCTAGAAATTCACAAACGCGTGTTACGCATTGAAACGTTCAATGTGTCGCATTCGTTGTTGGTATTTTTACTTTCTATTTTTATTTATTTATTTCAATCTAGTTGTCAGTTCGATTTGCATGGAGTAAAAAAGCTTTTTGTACTATTTGTGGAAAACATAAATTGCTTTGGATGCATGTTTGGAAAAGGGGATATACACGTTTTATAAATTTGGAAAAAGGTCAGAAAAAAGTATCGTAACATAAAATAGCTTACAAAAGATATTCTATGTATTTAACCATGGCATCGAGATATACACTTCATAGGTATATTGTTGCAAACATGGTAGCTTAAATTTACTACTGTCAAGAATTACTCATTCCAAAATCTAACAACTGCGCCATCAACAAGATTCTCGTTTTTAAAGTAACACAGTACAGAATAAACTTTAACTTAACTAAAGCGCTAAAAGTATCTCCCATACTCTTATGTCGTAACATTAGCAAAGCAACCTAAAATCGGACCCACATATCTCGCCAAGTGATTGTGAGCTTTGTTATTAAATGGTTAAGGTAGATAATGGTGCGTGGGCAGGTTTTAGAAACGTAGATTTTTCTGCGGAGGTCTCGTTGCGTAAGTCCGAGTCGTGTTGACATTGCCGGCTGATGGTGCGTTGCTGGTGGGAGCGGTCCGAGTACCATGAGTCTGAGGCCAAGTTGGAAAGATATCGTTGTACTACTATTATGTTACGGCTTTCGCGCTACATTAGATTTTATGGTATTTAATAAGGGTCTTCACACATAAACGTCGAGTCAGTAGCGTTATGTTTGCTAATGTTTTAATCGTGTGAATACATTATTGAATATTATTAAAGTATAATCTGTAGTTGTGTGAATTGTCCCTTTTTTGGCATATGCCAAGCCAAAGAAGGCGCGCTTGAAGATTCGTCTGGCGGAATTTTTAGCAGAGTTGTGAAATTGATTGAAATTGAACAAATTCTTGGTGCTCCTAGTTACTCTTGTTTAAAAAAATTATAATATATCTCGAGCGGATAATGCTATTTCTAACTCTGTCGGTTCTTTTTATCCCCAGAATGCTCCGCTCCATAGCTCGCTGGCATACCTTGAGCTTGGACTTTTGATGATTTGTCAAAGACCTTTGTCTTTGTCAAAGACCTTTGTCTTTGACAAATCATCAAAAGTCCAAGCTCAAGGTATGCCAGCGAGCTATGGAGCGGAGCATTCTGGGGATAAAAAGAACCGACAGAGTTAGAAATAGCATTATCCGCTCGAAAACAGGTGTAACCGATGTTGCTGAAAAGTCGGCGAAATTGAAGTGGGGCTGGGCTGGTCATGTTTGTCGAATGAACTCCGAGAGATGGGCAAAATTGGTCACCCAGTGGCAGCCGAGCGGTCGTCGGCCAAGGGGAAGACCAAAAAAGAGATGGCGGGATGAACTCGACGCCCAACAACCAAACTGGCCATCTCTTGCCACCGTTCGACAAACATGGAGTGAATTGGGGGAGGCCTTTGCCCAGCAGTGGGACATCACGGGCTAGATAAAAAAAAAAAAAAAAAAAAAAAATATATCTCGAAGAATATTATTATTTAGTTTTAATTAAGACAGTTGGTTCTCTTCATTTGTCAAAAACACAACATTAATTAATTAGAGTGGCTAAGGTAATTTCAATTAGCCTGCTTGTTGATTCAAACAATAATTAGAAATTAATATCATATTAGGCGTGTATTTAAGTAAGATACTCATACCTACCTTTGTTGCGTGTAGGAACTCAGTTTCGGTTTCAATCTTTTTATATTTCTCAATTTTTATCTTATTGGCTGAGAAGTAAACGTTGACTGTTGTATACATTTTTGTCACAGTATCTAGAAATTTCACAGCCTATTTCGCTCTTTATATCGAAACACAATACGAACAGACTATTGTCTACATACAAAATGTGTATTGAGAGTTTTGCCTTTAGCCTGAACGTTGTGGCCTACATTTTTTGCAGCGCTCATATTATGCAAACATTATTGCGAGTCAATGCAGTTATTCTATCTGAATCGAAATAGCTGTTAGTATTGCTTATTTATATTTGCTTTTCTTATTGCGAGAAATCACGAAGTCATGATCTTGTTTTAGTATAGTTGTTGGTCCTTCGCATGGGAATATTTTCTATATAGGTAGGTGCTCTTGAAACCTTTTATATTCTTAAAATTAATAATGGCAATTCAACCATGACAAAAAGCTTTGTTAATGATATTGCTTTTCTTTTTAAAAGTACTTCATTATCATTTCTGAATTTTAAGTGGTAACGAAAATCAGAATCAGAGTTTATTGATGCACCAACAAAGTTTCAGTAGAATGTAAAAAGAGTTGAAGGTGCTGGCAGAAATAAATGAAGAGTAAAGCTCTTCAATTAAAAAAAAACGTCAAATAGAACTACCGAATCCACACAATAAACAAAAGTTCTCAATTCAATACGTAACAGGTCGTAATATGTATCACCATTTTCGGTGGCATACCTTCCCACGTCATTTTGCACGCAAACGGAGCGACGTGAGAACTTGTAGTTAAACCGTAACCTAAAACAAGATACAACTACTTGCGTTTACTACTTGCGATGCAAATGCGATGGTATTCGGCGTTCGGTGGCTGCGAAAGGCCAGTTTCACTTTAGTTTGGAAAATCTTTTCGTTTCCCCTTTGAACGTATGCGGCTTTAAAGTCTCTTTTTACACCGCTTGTATGCTTGGCCTTAATGCACCTACTATTCAGCTGGATACTGTATGCTACAGAAGAGATAGTGAGTACGGTATACTTTAGTAATTTGCACCTCAGTCAGTATGTATTTTGATTGTTATATATAGCTTTACTATTAAAACCAGTAGTATTGTAGTGATTCTGATAAATGACGCCGAGTGTACATGGGTCGTGGTAATAATATGGATTACTAGTAAAGTATAGAGTGCATAGGATTTTGGGTATATTTAAAATTACCCAAAAACTATTCAAATCGTTAAATTCTCTTAACTTATCAGCTCGTTTCAAGAGTGAAGAGACCCACTGGACCTACTGAATTCAATCATGACAATCGCTTGACATGACTGTATGCATGATGTTGCATTGTTATGAAATCAAACGCAATGCCGTATTCAATAAAATTGTGCAATCGTTTGTGACATTATTGCATTTTTATGTCGGTAAAGGCTCATAAAATTTCATAAGGTGTACACATAAAGATAAAAGTTCACAACTCAGCAAAAGTAGGTCGATAAAAAATAACTATCCCGAGTCTAAAACGGAAAGAATGATACTTAGTCAAAAAATATTTTGATCATCCAATAAAATGATGACCACGTTAACAAAATCAGCAACAAAAATATAGACACATCCTTTATGTGTCACTAAATAAACTATTTTAATTACTCTTCTATTGTCCTGCACGAATAAAAAAATACAAAAGCAAGTTTATCCACGAATTGAAGTAAATTTTTCCTTGTTCTTCAGACACCTGTTTTATCTCAACCTGTAAATTAGCACGCGGAATATCGAATGTTATTTCCACACGTGGCAAGGTAGGCGCTTTCAATTCGAACGTGAGATAATTGTTAAACCGGCATTAATCATCCCCCGTTGTTACGAGGTAAATGATGACGTCAATATACATATAGGTAACTACATAATATATCTGCAATACGTGTCTGAGACTACGAGGGCAATATACATTTACATTTGCAATACGTATCTGCTGTTACGAGAGCTTTTATCTCTGTTAATTTGTAATTTACGAATCTATTAATTGTTAATTTTGATTTATCCTTCTACGCTTTTACGAAGATGATGATAATAGTTTAAACTATTATGAGGCAACATGAGAGTAAATAGTAAGGTATCTATTTACTCTTTTTAATACATGCCAGCCTAACTTAAGCCCATATGGGAGGAAATCTTAACATTGAGACGTCCGATTGCATATTGAGTTTGCCCATTAAATTGTTAAGATTAAAAGATTTTATCTTCTAACTTGAATATGACAAACTAAAATAAATACTAGTATTGTCTTGACAGCATACATACATACATACATGCATACATACATACATACATACATACAATCACGCCTTTTTCCCAGAGGGGTAGGCAGAGATCACTTCCAGCGAACCACTTTTCACCTCTGTGGGAAACGTGACGTGACGGGTTGTGGACCACGTCGCCGCCATTCTGCCTTGTGCATTGTTTTAACAAGGCCATTGCGTTCCCACGAGTAGCAAGGATATATGACAGGGGAAGGAAAAGGGGAGGAAGGATACTATCGCCTCGGATGATTTGGACTCAGTCGATAGTAGCTCGAGGAGCCGGGGTCGCTTACCCGTATACCGTTCACCAACCACCGGACAGATAGTTGTGACTGGTATCCCCTGACTGTCTTGACAGCATGTCAGTGTAAATAAAATTCGATAAAAAACATATTTTCATAATCTCCAATGTATTCAACCTATGGTAGACTTTCCGTACGTCACTCTCTTCACGTCTAAAGAGTAATCCAAACTGACGGCGCAGCTGAAGGGTGTGGGGGTGTATGCGAAATCATTTACAATACTTATGTGGCCGTAGCATGTGTACCATGGACCCTCGTCAGAGGAGGTCAAGCGACAATCCCCCATTGTAATAACACGCTGTATCTAATCGTGCTCAGCGTATTTCATATGAAACGGAAACGCGTTAGGAGAAAGGTGGATGTAATGAATTAGGGATCTGTAAAATATGTTGATCCTCGTTAATCTATTTTCCAAAACAAAATATTTTGCTGTTTCATGTATATTGATAAAAGAGAATGGTCACTCACACATTATGTAATTTAAAAAAGGAGTGTTGGATACCTAAAATTTGAATTAGGATTCATTTCAGCACTTAGGTGTTCACTATGACAGTATCTCATGTACTTCGAAAAAAGCGAGTAGCGGCTAGTGTAAAATATAAATAAATCCAGAAAAGTGCGTGTTGGACGTAGGCACTGAGGGTTCCATAAAATAAGTTTGTTGAAATTGTTTCTTTTCCAAATATTTATGGTATCATATTTAATCATTCGTATCAAATCATAGATGTATTTGTATGAATTTCACGTTCTAAAAAGAGAGAGATAACAAAAAGAATAGGTACCGTTTTCGTTAAAATGGACACATCAAAACATACCTGTTTTGATGTACTGTTTGAGTGCTGCCGTACTCTATTTGTTTTGCAAATGAAAATGGACTAAATGCAGTCCTTCTAAATACCCATAGAGAAACAATATAACAAGTCCAGTGTCGAAACGCGAATGCCTATGTGACTATGTCAAGGTCACTCGGTGTTTACTCACCGCCATGTTGCAGTTTGCATCGCTCGGATTTGCATAGTTATTATAATACAGACACAGTGTGTTAGGAACTGATGTTACTGTGGGGCCGTGAACGTTTTTACTTACGTTAAAGTCCACTTTTGGTTCGTTTATTTTTTATTTATGTGAATGTAGCTTAAGGGGATGTATAATACCTATAATTAATTATGTTATCTAACTTTAAATGATTATAGTTACATTAAAGAAAATCGTAAATACATACATACATAAAATCACGCCTTTTTCCCAGAGGTAAATATCACGAACATATTTTGTTTTCTAAATGTTATCTATACGTATTCTAAAGAGTGACCTCATGTTATTAATTGGGCAATTGACTGGTTTAAAAATAAATTGACAAAGGCAAATACTATGGAGAAAAATTAAGGCCTTATCGCCCTAATACGTGCCCCAGCAGTGGGGTCGTATATGGGCTGATGATGAAGGAGAAATATATACTTAAGGTTTCATTCATTTAAAAGATATTTTAGACTTTCGCGTTCCATTACCCTAAAATAGTCTTTATGGGTCTACACGCGATATTAGGAGTAGCAAATTACATAGGTACTTACTGCCCGACGTTTCGACTGGGTTACACCAATCGTGGTCGCGAACGAACTGAGTTCTCTCAGTTACCTGGTAATTTTAGCATTTAAAAGATGTTTCATATCCTCTGTTGCTTCCTTGCTGGAAGATAAATCGCTGTTTATATTATCGCTGTTTGATAAAAGTCTCATTTTCATTAGCAAGTTGGTTACGTGGTGCCCTCTTAGGTCCTTTCCTTTTCAGTAGACTACTTTGCAATGTGTATTGTAAAACTACTTTATTAAGTCAGCTTTAAGAAAATTATTAATTTTGTAATAATAGCAGTTACGACTGTCTTTTATAATTATGGTCAAGATTGAAAGAGTGAAATAAATCAGATATAAGGTAGGTAGATACTGGTTTGAAGAAAATCAATGGAATTAATGCAACAATCGGAGTGCTCGACCACAAAGGCTTCAAAGGAGTGATGTTGACTTCCATTAACAATCATTCATAATTTATGAGCCAATTGCCTAGTTCCAAGAGCTTAACTGCAAGCATAAAATAACTTAATGCAATTATCCACCTAGTATAAAAATGCTTCAAGGAATCCAATAGGTCTCCTACCTACTTGTTAGTTAGAATGGATCCCTTCCTAGAATTAAAACTATCGAAACGATCTAATACAAGGAGTCTTTGTTGAACTCTTTAACTATCGTTTCAAATATCTTGTAACAATGGTGTTGTAATAAGTACTTTTGATATTCGCGTGTGTTAGGTATAAAAGCCATCCCCTCCACCGCAGGTCCGGTGATGATAACGAGGCTACTTCAATCCATCATGGTTAGTCCGTAAGGAAAAAAAAAAGAATTGCGTGTATATGTATGTAATACAAATACATTTAAACTTGATGTTACAGAATACCTCTCGTAAAAGTCGCCGTTTGATCATCTATTATTAAGTTTCTTAAATGATATAAGAGGCTTATTGAAATGTAAGTAAAGAAACATGTAAAGGCTCAGAATCAGTACTTTGAGGAAAATTGAATCAAAGGAAGCATTTTATTTTATCTTTCGTCTAATAACTTGATATGCATATTTGAATCGAACACGCACATTGATTTGAGGAAACTGAATACATAAATACATACAATATAAATAAAGCATGTCTTTGATTAGTTGATGGATATGGAAGAAGCGAAAGTGGTGTGCCAGGACCAAAAACATAGCTGGAAGTGATCTCTGCCAACCCCTCTCAGAATACATTAGAAATAGATAAAAATTATATACCACAGTGTTTAGAGTAAACTATGTTATATTATTGTGATTTTAGAACAATGTTTGATGAACAATGAACTGTCCTTGTAAATATAATGAATTCGTCAAAGTATTTGTTTGCAGGCAAGCACACATTATTTCCAAATAACGAATATGAAAACAGATATTAAGCTATTGCATGGCTTTATCGCGGGCTTTGAGCGCGGCGACCGAACCAAGAAATTCCGTAACGAAAAAAACCTCACAATCGTCTAACGTCGTTTCAGTTCGGCGTCTCCGACACGGCGTTGTGTGCTAGCGATTAGACGTATTGTACGACTCTACTAAACTCGCACGAAACGAGACGAGCTGCTCCGAAACCAGACGATGCTATGCAATAGCTTTACCGCGGCAGTCCCCGAGTACCACACGTCTTTTTTTTTTGTAAAATAATCATTCACTCAATTGTCTTGAAGAGAGTTACAATAATAAATAAAAAAATATGTATCTTCTCAATAATAAAAAAAAACTGGTAATGTCTTCACAGGTAACCATCTAGCGGTCTGGACACTTCTATCAAAAGTCCCTGTTATTTATTGATTTTGCTTATATTGGAACGGAATATGACATCTACTAACTCTTCCACCATCGATTGTGTCGAACCTTTATGGTAAATTCACTTTTTGTGTCCGTTCATGCATCACTTGATCTATTGTCGTTGATTCATTGTCATTGCACTCCCTCGCAATTGAACTTTGAGGTCGTTTGCATGAAAAATGCAGACTGTGGCTGCAGCCATCAATTTGTGTATTGTGATTTTAACCGAGCGAAAGAACATTGTCGACGTACGACCCAAAGGAATTAAACATAAAATATGAGTTAAACAAAATAGAATCACAAGAAATAAGATAGAAATACCAAGAAAGACAGACGTATGAACGGTGAATTTGTATAATAATAATATCATAAAAGAGATATGAACATATGACGGATACCAAAATGTGACGATCTATATACCAGAGCCTTTTTGTTTGTGATATGACTTTTGTCATAATAAAATCTGCACTTTTAAGGATTTTTTCACACAATTGGTAATTGTGTTCAATAACGGAGTTTTCCTGGAGCTTGGGAAATCGAATCATTCCGCTTGGGTAGTGGATGTGAATGGCATGTGTTGTTGGTATTTCAAGGCTATAATTTGCCTACTTGTTTACAACTATACCTAGTACAACAAATAACTACCGATAGGCAATCTACAAGCACTAAGATTGAGCATAATCGGAGGATTATTATACCGAGTCACGATGACTTAAGAGCTTCTGGAATAGTTATAGGTAATTAAGTGCGCCTTAGTATTCTGTAATAAATTATGTAAGGCATTCATTGAGAATTTATAACTTAAAATTAATTATTATTGTATACTGAAAAAATAATCAACCGAGGACTAAAAGAATTATAAAGCTTACATAAAATTTCCACTTGTTTAATTAATAGCATAATGGAAAAATGTGCATTGTGTTATGTTAATATGTTAAAGGTAATAAATATTTTTTTCCACTCAAGAAACTGAAGTTCTTATTACTAGAGTGAAAAAAATAATTTACCGATATCTGAAATCTGAATATGCGTTTTTTTCTCTAAAATAATTTGGAATCATTAAAAGTACTATAATTCTACATACAACCTTCCCAAGTAGTACCAATAATAAACTGACTTAAAGTGGCTCTTTAAAAGAAAAGCTACTCCATCATAAATCCAAAAGACAATCAGTAATCAACTCCCTGACATCAAATGACTACCTCTTTGCAGCATGTCCGTTAAAATTATTACCTCCAAACGAAATCAACTGACTAATAAGGTCATTCCCGCAGCTGGTACATGTAATGGCAGGGTCATTCGGCTCCCACTTCACACCTGCTCCTTGCAAGCCCACGATTCATTGAATCAATTAGCTAAAGCGCCTCTGATGCGACAAATTGGACGGTAGAAAGTAGATTGCACCCGTTTGACCTTTGGATTTGAACTTTGTTTATGATGCTACGTATGCGTCAGTTTGTTAAGCAAGAGATTGTTATGGAGTATTCGGTTCGTAAGGAATAGATTGAATGAACTGATTGTACGGTACGACAATATTTTTGCATTCAAAACTTTTAAATCTAACAATTGAATTGTTTGTTGGAATTGATGGGTAATTGTAGGTTAAACCTATAGATTAGCTCTACCTCTTTCAACTGTGTCCTTACTCTAAATAAAATTTGTTTATTAAGTTTCTTGAGGATTAGATTCCTTTATTATAGAAATAGCACCTAACATCCATTTGTGGTGTGTTGTTTCCAGTGCTTACTTGTATCAAGTGAACAAACACCACAAATAGAAACGGAACCTGTTCGATACCGTCAAATTCAATATGTTTTTAATAATGGGTTTTGGAGAGAAAAAAGTCTATGAAAATATTTTTCCATAATGTCTATCTATTATAGCATAGGTACAACCTTTTTTGAAAATTAATGTGCAAGTTTAGGCAGTCCAATGCGTAGGTATGTGTCTACTGTACCTATCTATAGTAGTGAGAGAAACAAAAGAAACCGCCTCCTTTGACACCATGGCTGTGACAAAGTCACAAGCGCCTATCTGCACCTTATCGGCACACCGGCGGAATACGAACTAGCCCACTTGGGTAAACACACGCATTCAAATTTGGAAGAGAAAGTCCCGCGTTGCGTAACGGATGAATAAAACAAAACTTGCCGAAATAAAAGTTTATCAGCCAGTACGCAGGGAGTTTAAGCTCTTAAAAAAAGTTTGAAATCTTTAAAAACCAGAAAAGATTAACTCTTCATAACGTCGCGAGGATTTTTGAGAGTAGAGCAGCTTTTTTTAATATCTTCATCTTTCTTATAAATAAAAATGAATTGCTGTTCGTTAGTCTGACTAAAACTCGAGAACGCCCGGACCGTTTAAGTAATTTTGGTTTTAAAATGTTCGTCGTAGTCCAGGGAAGGTTTTAATGAGAAAATATAGAAAAATAATCAGTATTGGCAGTATGAAATCCGCCGGGACCACTAGTTTCAAATAAATGGTGCAAGTTTTAGCATAAGATGAAAAAAAAAAATATGAAACTGATGTAACAACATAGTCTGGTCTTAATCCTCTTTATGGCATACACAGACGTTCAGTCAAAGGAGGATGTAAAGCCAAATAAAGCGTACATAAGAATACGCGCACCTTACCGCGTTCCATTCTATACAAGTTCCATCTCATACAACTCTCGTTTTCATTCCGGCCCCCCTAACCTTGTGGCATAATGCCTCGGTGGCAAACCTGGCATGCGACCGAATGCACCGATAGAAAAACATCTTAATACGACAGCGTAGCCCCAATAGATTCATGCTTACGTAACCTAAGGTCGACCGGATCTCTACGTGGAAAAGCTAATTTTCCCGTCCTTATTCCGTTGACATAAGGTCTACAATCGTCTTTAAGCCAAATATGGGTGCATACTTGTGGTCTCTATTGTAACGGGTTAAGGTTGGCTATTGCACGGATGAATTGATGTTTTTATATGAGTCAGTTTGTAGGTTACGAATGCTAGGTCTTTGTGTGTCATAATAAGTTGATAGGTAAAGGTGTGCAGTTATGTGGTTTCGGTATGATGAGACATGGTTTATCAGTGATGTTGCCGGCGTATAATGAAACGTAAATACCGATATTAATGGTGTAATTGATTGCACTGTTTTCATTTTGTAACAATCCATTGATTATTTTAAGTAAACGTTTAGCTTGAAACTTGAAACATGACATTAATTCGATTATTAAAACGGAATGTCTCCATGTATTTTTACTGAATAAAAGTGCATAATAATCGTAGAAAATATATACTTCTTTATTATTAAAAAGGTACCGCATTAGTACTTAAAATAAGGTTGTAAATGTAATATTACAGCTCTTCTACCCTTCTGCGAAGATTAGGGAATCTTCGGATTATTTCCAAAATTAAAAATGTTAATAAAAATATGTATTCAATGAAAATGGGTTAAATACTCAAGACAGTCACTCTGTTGACGACAATTATGTTGCGAAGAGAAACATAAACAGTAGCGGTAACTAATTTATCATCAAATGGAGGCATTGATTGCTGTTTGTCGTACCACACAAATGACGTTTTGATGGTGTTTGATTTGTTTAAGCAGACGTGTGCCTAATTGCTTATTTATGACATTTGATTCAGGATAGATGAATTCCAGTTAAGGACCTTGTATTGGACCTCTTTTGTATACTTACATATGTATATTGCGCTGGTAATTTGATAAATAATTTAATATTAAATATTACAATATGTATAGCGTATAATATTATGAAAGCTTCATTTAGATTCTTTATCTAATTAACTCTGTTCGTTCTGATACATTGATTCCTCTATTTCGTAATTCGCAATACCCAATTTGCTATGATCTCTTTTAAAATGTAAACATACAACGCTACTTCATACCACATTTACGTCTACACGCGACGTATTACGATTGTTAAAAAACAAGTTAAATGGGAACTTCATAGCCGTAAGAAGACCCACGTTAATTTGATTCTAACTTTATTACGTCAAAGCTGTTTCGGAATTCAATTTGTATTGTTTAGAAGTTCGCTGCTAACGCTCTGCCCCGTTCACTTTCGTTTCGAACAAATCCCGATAGTCTAAGAGCCCGTCGCTCGATTCTGTCTATATTTTTATTTGTTACTAGCTGTTGCCCGCGACTTCGTACGCATGGACAATATTTACGAATGGTACTTACGCAACGGTTTCGCATTGGGCTGTTTTAAATGTAATCTTTGTTAAATTTAATGCGTGTATCATAAATAAAATTGACGAACGATGTAAAACGTGGTGAATATGTTTTATCATAAAAGATCTTACGTCGCTTTAAAAGTTACTAAATAATACTTATAATTGCAATTTCTTATTAAGAATCAAAAATACTAAATTAATTATAGCTATGTGTGTCTGACTTAATGTCTATATTTCTAGACAAACAATCGCTAATACGTAACATATTTACTAGAGTACCTAAATCTATAAGGTTCCATAAAAACCATTACAATATCAAATATCGGCAAATTCGACCGGTGGGATCTTAGACTATGAACATCATTCAATAGTGGGAATGCCATTGCGTAACCTATCGACTCGTACGCATTCGCGACGTAGTCTATAAACCGGATCTTTTTTTTGCCCACGTTAACAAACAAGCTTTGGTTTAACGGTCTGCTTTATATTTTGTAGATACCGTTTCCTTTATAATGATATAACAAACTATAAGAAAAAATTTAACATTACATATATTGACCTTATTCCGAGATATTTAGGTATGTAAATCAACATGTATTTGATAATACGAGTCTAACTTTACCAAACATGAAAATAGCATACAGCTTGGACTGATTTAAGTAGTAATTTTAATTTAATATTCAAACAATTATGTTGATACGTATCATTTTGGTCACAGGTCACTAAACACAATGTAGAAGGAATATACTTAAAATTACATTGACATGTTCTGTAATGATTGCTCAGCATACATGAGTATTCATACATGACAATGAGGTCACTCATTCATGACTAGGTCATGACGTTGATAGTTCAAATTATTATGGGCAGTCTGTATTTTAAGTCTCCCTCTAGTTATCTAAAAAGTAAAGTATATGTTATTATAGTTTTATCAAGTTTAGTAAGTATAACAATGTTTATTTTACCTTAAGTATGAGTACCACTTAAGGAAACTTGCGTGATTTTGTAATACGCACTTTATTTTTATACAAGTGACCCGCCCGGGTAAATTTTACATAAAAACCTTCCTCTTGAATTCGTCTATGTATTAAAAAAAACGCATCATAATCCCTTGCGTAGTTTTAAGGATTTTAGCATACAATCATAGGGTCATAGTAACAAATTAAGCGACTTCGTTTTGTATATAAACGAGGTTCTAACCTTTAAACGTTCGAATCCTAGAAATCGAAATTATCTCTATGTCTGATACAGATTTTTTAATTTGCGCTACTAAAATATTAAAACACATTTTTATTTACATTACCTATCATTTATTGCCACATTTGTAATTAAATAACTTCCTTTATCCATTACGACAAAAATAACTTTGGTACAGTTCCATAGAAACTGTTTACATAATAGCGACCAAAATGAGGGTAATGTTTTGAACTTGCGCATTCTTCGCTCCTAATGTCACCTTAATAGCTGGTCCAAATGTGCATTTCTCTAAACTTTCTACTGACAATAATTTAACAGAATTGAAGCTACCGGTAAAAATTACTTGGTGATGTTTTGTATGGCCCCTTTTATGGGCTAAATTATACAGTAAAAGGGAAATGTGATTGATGTGTGTATGTTTTAATAAGTTTAATTTTAGACTTACTGTCATTTCAAAACTTTGTGGCAATTCAAAAGTTCTTTATTATTAAACATAGGCATGTAAATAATGGCTCAAATAAATTGTACTCATATTCATTTTATTTTTTGACATCTGATACAACAAAAAAATGTTCGGAAGAGAGTGAACTTTGTTTCACATTGAGTTTATGCACGTCTATAACAATTTTGGAATGTAATTTGAGTTGATTTATATAATGCCAATGGGCGTAAACTAAGAAATTTAACACCGAAATGTCTCAATGTTAGCATTAAGGCGGTCTACAGTATTCTTCCGCAGATTTTGCGATGAAAAACAGTATTCACCCAATGTCGTAATGAGACAGGCTTTCCAGTGTCCCTATGTTGTGTTCAAGCCTTTGTGCCTCCCTTTCACACGACGGATCCAAAGAAAGAAAGAAGACATTAATCTTCTTATCTTATTTTTCTGACGGGTGGCCAGCATTAAATCAGTTTGGTTTGCAAATGTAAGAATTAGTTTTTTACTTTATTATAGCTGTTTCTACTCATATCAGGTCAGTAATGTTATATTTAAATGTTCCATGTACGAGTATATGTATGCGTTATTTTTCTAAGAAATTGACTTATGACTTATTATGTGATTTAGTAGGCCATGGTTTAGTCGCACCCTTTTTTGAAAACATCGTGAGGAACACCTGCCACACCTGCGAAGAAATTCTTAGGTTGTGTAGTCAACCAACCCGCACTTGGCCAGCCTGGTTGACTAAGGCCTGATCAACTTGGTTAAGGGTAGGCCCGTGCCCCAGCAGTGGGGACGTATACGGGCTGATGATGATGACGTTTAATGAAATTAGTATCATATAGTATAATAGTAATTAGTTATCCTTTTATTTTTGTACCAATTAGCCAACTACCATTAGCATGTGCTGTGTGTGTACTGTGTGTGAGTCATTGTATAGATCTACATAATACATACCTAGTTGAAGTGATCTACAAAAATGTACCAGACTGTAATTAAGTAATGACAAAAAACATAATTCAAAAATTAACCGCTGTACTGCATCGATACAAATTGTAGCGTTTTAACCTTTACCTCTGACCCAACACTTTTACGTCGTGAGCTGACCTTAATTCCCGCGGCCTGAATGAAACCGTTTCATCGGGCCCAATCCCGGCTTAATTGGTTTAATAGTTGCATTTGATTAGTAGTTAGATGGGAAGATTAGTCGAAAGATTTTTTGTACTTCTTAAGTTGGTGATAAGCAGACCAGATGATAACCAGACAAGAGACAAATAAATAAAGTACATTCTTGAAATAAAGAATAAACACCGTGAAATTTGAGTGGTTGTTTTCCCGTGGCAGAGCGATTTGCCTTTAGTAATACTATCGAAACATGCAAATTATTCCTTGAAAAAAAAAATTTTTTTTTTCACGTCACTTAAATTCACGTCACTTCACTTAAATTTCATGGTGTATATGTCAAACAACATTAATTTCATCTTTGAACACATCTATTGATAGCTATTCAATTATAAATTAGATCTAATTTAAAAGCGGCATTTGTATTACGACCAAATAACACCATTAATGTTTCCATTACCAAAATAACATTAAAACACAAAACTTCCAAATTGTATACCCACCCTAATCACCCTCCATAAAGCTCGATTTAACCGGCTAATTAATCAGTTACGTAAGATTTTAGACTTTCGCGCTCCATTACACAAAATATTCTTTAATTCTCTAAATAGTCTTTATGTGTCCTACACGCGATATTAGGAGTAGCAAATACATAGCTACTTACTGCCCGACGTTTCGACTGGGTTACACCAATCATGGTCGCGGCTAATCAGTTCTTCTAAGATTAAAGACCGCGGCGGAAGGAATTAATCCCTTCAAATGAAACCCGTAATTCTGTACGGGGTGAAGTAAAAATTGTACGTTTTACGGCACATTACCGCGCTCGGGAGTGGGCAATGTTGAGGACGAAATTAGGCTCGTAAATTTCATACAAGGCCCGAGAAATTCGGCCTCGGAAAGATTTCCCATTAAGAGCCTTTTAGGGCACGAGCTCTATCGTATTGGTATATCAAGTAGGTGGTAGCAACAAGGAACAGTTCTATAGGATTTAGAGGTCTCTACTATGCGGTTTACTGGGTAAAATATTCAAATAGAATTCCGACGAATGAGGAAGTTTATGTTATTTTAACTTTTTTTAGTTTACGTGATAATAAAATATTACTTAATTTGTTACGACTGAATAGTAAATGCTTTTCAGTTTTCGGTTAAAAAGTAGCCTATGGTACGGCCATAAGCTACGTTTTAACTTTTTTTAATGTGGAGTCTCAGACTTTTGTCAGGCTCTACACTTTGAACACATCCATCATCCACATCCAAAAAAATCTTACTGGCCTAACTGTGTATCAAATTCCATTTAAATCGGTTCAGCAGTATTGGCGTGAAAGTACGACAGACAGTTATACTTAAACGATAATATTTTTTTAAAATCTTATACAAAAACATTTAAATTTTAAGGTAGCAACTAGTCATATGATGATAGTACACCCCACCACTACTCAATCGTATATATTTTGTCCATTAGAAAATAAGTGACGTCTGGCAGCTCTGGGATCTTCCTCTATAAAGCAGACGCTGAAACAATATTTTCAGTGAAGGTTTACAAACGTATCGATATACCCAGTCACGTAAGGTAACGTAACTGGCGTACATAATAGAGCTATCTAAAGAATATCGAGAAGAAACGAATTCTTGGATCGCGTCAATATAAAATATTTAAATTTTTCAAATCATAAATATTTTAGCTTTCCATTTCATTACACTTAAGCCCTGTTGCTTGAAGAATTTCGAATTGAATTGAAGCCTAGTTTGACTTAAATACAAATAAAATCATAAATGTTGGTTTTTGGAAGAACTTTTTTTTCTTGTTTTTTTTTACTTTGCCCTGTTGAAATACCTTTTAAATCTTTATTACTATACACGATGAGTCACTAGTTGAATTATACACCATAGTATCAACTTAAGATAACTTTGCTGTGTGTCTCCACTGCGTGTACACACACTGCTTAGGAATACTGTCTAGGCTATCTACCTATTCCTAGGTAAGCCGTTTGTGTAGCATAATAAATAATAAATATCAGAATTTATATGAATGAAATATTTATAGGTAACGATTGTTGACACCTATTGAGTCATAGGTGATGTGTAGTTAGAATGTTGTTTGTCTTGGATAAACCTGTTTATTAGTCATTTAATTTACGTTAGCATGGCGATTTGTGACGATTATATAGTATTGCATTTTCAACTTTAAACCCTGAGGAATAAGGACTACGTGTTTTCTCGTTTTATGGGCGTGAAAATCACGTGTTTGTAATTTTAAGAACGATATGGCACCTTATTTTTTTTCCTGTGTGACACACATTAGAAAAGGTACTGTAACAAGATTTTTTTTAAACAAATTTGAGAAACATTGTGTGGATGAACAGTCTATTCAGACATTCTTGTACAATACATACGTAAAATAACGCCTTTATCCCATGTGGGGTAGGCAGAGATCACTTTTTGCCATGTGCTACGGTCCTGGCACACCAATTTCGCTCTTCCACATTCTTATAAAATGAAGAAGAAGAAGAAGGTAGTGCGTGTACCATCTACCTATGTGTGTAAAATAAAACAATACACTTACAACTACATACACAAATGATAATTGAAATAATTTTTGAAGACTTATTTATGAAATTACCAAAAGCAATGTAACAGTGGTAGGTATTTGAATCATAATTACATTGGTAGAATGGGCAGAAATCTCCAGAGTCCTAATGATCAGAACACAGTGCGGAGAGGAATACAGAAAAGTAACGACTCTATAAATTCTGAAAAAAAACCCCTCTTCCCTCCCGGCTTTGGTAGTGCGCGGACGTGTTTTGCCGAATTAATTGCACATCGTGGAGCTTCGCCCCAGCAGTCTTGGAGCCGAGTTCGAGCGCCTGTGGAGCCTGCGCCCCAACTCAACACGGCACCTTCGGTTCGCGGTGAGACTTGCATATTTTTGGTTCGTTCCGCTTGGATTCGAACCGGCGACCGCCGGCGTCGCGGACAGTGTCTGTTTCAAATGCACCAGGCGGTCGATGAGTCACGAGGTTGAATTAAGCAAGTTGTATTGGAAGCGCTGCGTGTATAGGAGCGCAAACGCCTACTACAAATTAACTGCAATCTCACGGACGAGTACGTTCTGCTGCTTTGCCCACGCAAATTGCATGAATATATTTTTTGGCCCACTGCAATGATGCATTCTACACTAAACAGAGCTATGTCAGACCCAGACATGTCAATTTGCGCATCTGAGGACAATGAGTCTCCACTTAATGCCGTTTTTGACAGACCGCGTAGACCTATTCAAGTGATACCACAACAATTCGATGCGTTCAAAATCGAGATCAGACAACTCATAACTTCATTTGTTACTTCACAACGGGAAGAGATGCAACAACTTAGTGACACGATGAAAGGAATTCACGAAACAAACAAGAATATTGAGATTTCTTTAGCATATGTAACGACACAAAATGAAGAGTTGAAACAAAAAATAAATAGTCTAGAGGAACGATCAAAACACGACAGGGAATACATTATGTTTCTGGAAGATAAACTTGATGATCTCCAGCTTTCATATCGCAAAACTAACTTTGAAATAAAAGGAGTGCCTAGAAAAGAGACTGAGACTAAACAGGACCTAGTTGAAATGGTAGTGGCCTTATCTGAATCCATTGACTGCAAAGTTCAAAAAACAGACATTAAGGATATATATAGAGTGAGGGGGAAAAAGCCAGACCAAAGGAACACTCCCATTGTGGTTGAAATGGGCTCCGTAATACTAAAAACTGATCTTCTAAAAATGGCGAAATCATTTAATATAAGGAAAAAGTCCAAGTTATGTGCGAAGCAACTTGGCATGAAATCGCATGCGGACACCCCAATTTTTCTCTCAGAAAACTTAACACCAAAGGCTGCCCGACTTCACTACTTGGCCCGTGACCTTGCCAAATCCAAGGGTTATAAGTTCGTGTGGACGTCTTATGGAAAGGTTTATGTGCGCAAAAGCGACCAATCGCCTATTATTGTAATCAAAACGGAGCAACAAGTACATCAATTACTTCTAGAACAAGACTGACTATATAGGAATCTACCTTTAACAAATGTTCTTCTCCCGTGCCCTAGTGGAAACTTAACATACTTGAGCTATGGATCTGGTGATAAAAAATGTTATAATGTCAATTATTTTGTGATTTTTGTTACTGGCCAAGAAAATAATATCATATTCAAATTACTACAGTTTGTGGAAACATTACACTCAAAAACATACAGATTTTTTACACACATACATCTTCTCACATGCATCGTCAAACATAAACAAACATACCAAATGTATTCTACACAAAAACTTTTATTTACTTTACTATTTAATATAATATATTTAATTAAACTTACCTCATTCTACATATACATCTATCTCGTACACACGTCCCATTTATCTTTACCTAAACAATATGTTGAATCCATGTTGACAGAGCTACTAAATATAATTACAAGAAATGAAAATATAATCACTTCAATATTAAATACTCTTCCGTTTCTGAATGGCTGACTCAATACATTCGATAAAAGAATTAGACGAAATAAAAATAGCAAACGTAGTGGAATGCGATAGCGTCGATTTAGAGAAACATATACCTATTACCAGACATGATTTTACCCTAATATCTCAGAATATTGTCAGTATATATAAAAATTTTTACGATTTTTGTCTTACGTTATCAACATTATCGTTTGAAACCGATATTATTTCGTTTACTGAATGTAGATTGAATCCAAATAAACCCCTCCCGCAACTAAGCAATTATGAAGTCTATAGTACCGCCAGTCAGCTGAACCAAAACGACGGTGTAGTAGTGTACATAAAAAAAACACTAAAACATAAAGTTCAAGAAATAAAACTGTATCACGCGTCATGTCTTCAAGTTGATGTATTAAATAATACTATATTGTGTATATATAGGTCGCCATCGAACCCAAACGCAGACAATTTTATTAATACACTAAATTCGCATATTGAGTCTCTCTCCTCGCATAGTAGCATTATAATAACAGGAGACATTAACATAAATATTCGATCAAAACCTCTCGAACCGACTCACGAATATAAAAATAGAATGAACTACCTGGATATGCTTGCAAACCATGGTATATTAGCTGGACATACGTTACCCACTAGGCAACAAAATTGCTTAGATCATTTTATGTTAAGAGTTAATAAAATTAAATATAAATCATCCATAGCCATATTGCCAACCACAACAACTGACCATTACACTATATTTTTATGTATTTCGAAAACCAAAAAACTTATTAAAAATAATAAAACAAAAACCAGAATTAATTTTGATGTAGCTCTAAAACATTTGCAAAAAAGTAATATATCCGATTTATTATTTAGCGATGATCCAATAGTTGTGACTAAGTCTTTAACAGATAAAATAATTGAAAGTTTAAATTTAAGTACTGAGGTGACCGCAGTACCTAGCAGTAAAAGAATCATACAGCCCTGGATCTCTGCAGGAATCTTACGCTGTATAAGAAACCGGAACAAACTACAAAAAAAACTACGAAACGACCCATACAATGAAATTCTCCGCATTACATACAGACGTTACAGAAATTATTGCAACGGCCTAATAAAAAGACTAAAAAGAAAATACGAATCAGATAACATAATTAAGTCCTTAAATAATAATAAACTTCTGTGGAAACACATTAAAAACATAACATATACAAACAAAATACATAAAACAAACGACAAGCTGCTCAATTTAAAACCGTCATCCATTGAGTCTGCTAACTATATCAATGATTACTTCGCAAATATAGGAATGCAACTTGCAAACAAAATTCAGCATGGAACTGGTAATACAAATACACTCGGGAAAATCAGTCAGGCACTCTTAGCTCATTCTTTTGTACTTCTAGATACAAACTCTGATGAAGTTAGAACCACAATCCTAAACCTAAAAACGAATAGTGCTCCAGGCTGGGATAACATCCCGAATATATTCCTAAAATTAGCTGCGGACCACCTGACTCCTATAATAACTCACTTGATTAACCTATGTTTTAACAAAGGTGTGTTTCCTGCAGTATTAAAACAATCTATAATTACTCCTGTGTATAAAGGAGGGGACGAAGAAAATATTACAAATTACAGGCCAATTTCGGTGCTACCTGCACTATCAAAAATATTAGAGAAGATACTTAACATTAGACTACTAAATTACTTAAACAAATTTAACATTTTATCATCTGCACAATTTGGTTTCAGACGGGGAAAATCGACAGAAGATGCAATTGCCGAGCTGAGCTCTTTTGTAACTAGGCAATTGGATCAAAGTAAAAAATGCCTGTCGGTATTCCTCGATTTGAAAAAAGCGTTTGATACTGTGTCCATCCCCATCCTTGTCCAAAAGCTGGAAAAAATAGGAATCAGAGGAACCCCTTTGGCTCTATTCAAAAGTTATTTGTCAGATAGAAAACAAAAGGTTAAATTGCCTGGTTGTACTAGTAAAGAAGCCTGTGTGAAATATGGTGTGCCGCAGGGTAGCGTTCTAGGACCTACTCTTTTTCTCGTCTACATAAATGACCTATGTAATATGCAAATTATTAACGCTAAAGTATTTTCGTACGCTGATGACACTGCGATAGTTTTTACTGGGGAATCTTGGAAAGCCGTTAAGGATTGTGCTGAAGCTGGTTTGGCTCAAGTTGCCCAGTGGCTAAATCACAACCTTCTGACACTAAATGCATCTAAAACAAATTATATTTGTTTTAGTATTTACAAAAACACACAGCCTCACACTGATTTTAGTCTGAAAGTTCATGGGTGTGCAACTTATGCTGATAAAAACTCCTGTTCCTGTCCTAGGATTGAAAAAGTAGCACAGACAAAATATCTAGGTGTAATTGTAGACGAAAGACTATCATGGTACCCTCATCTAGATCATGTTATTGGAAGAACCAGAAAATTAATATGGATTTTTAAAACCCTCAGACACGTAATGCCAGGAAACACTGACCAAAAGGACTCACCCAACTATGTCCTTAACCAAATTTACATTGCGCTTGCTCAATCAGTATTAACTTACTGCATTCCTGTCTGGGGAGGTGCTGCTAAGACCCAATTCATAAGCTTAGAGCGGGCACAGCGTACTCTAATTAAAGTCATGTACTTTAAAAAGAGACGCTTCCCGACCGATACACTTTACCGCATCAGTGGGTTACTTTCTGTAAGGAAATTGTACATAATCTCAATAACTCTCAAAACCCATAAAACCCTAGCTTTTAACCCACGTCTCTTAGAAAGACGACGCAAAAACGTGGTTGCCAAACTCGTAAATTCAAAAACCACATTCTCACAAAAGCAATTTACTTCAAGATCAGCATTATTGTACAACAGAATAAATAAAGAAATTGACTTATATGAGAAGACATTTCACGAATGTAAAAAACAATTGATAAACTGGATTCAAACAAAAACTTACGAAGAAATTGAACTATTATTGGATCACAACTCATAGTTCTATGAAATTGTTCACAGTTAGTCACTTATAAACACACAAACACATGTGCCCACCGCAATTAAACACACACACACACACACACACACACACACACACACACACACACACACACACACACACACACACACACACTTACCTACAGTAACAAATACACACTACCACACAAATGTACAAATGTATTCATATAATTATATACCTAGTTCTTAAAAATGCATGTAACTAGCAATGTTATAGTTTTATTTTTAGTTATTTTAATAAAAATACATCTAGATAAAACCTAGTAGATAATTGTATTTAATATAATAATCATGGAAGAGCGGTGCCTCCTAACACAGGCATTTTTTGCTTAAATGGAGGTTCCAAATTCACTAGTATAAGGTTAAAATATTGTTAATGAAATAAAGTATTTTTATTTTTTTTATTTATTTATTTTTTATAAATAATAATGCTTATTGTTATTATCATTTATACTGTAAATATATGATAATCTTGAAGTTCAACGATGAACAAAAATATGAGTAAAAAAGTCAAAACCCCTAGATTTCTTACAAAAGAGACAAATTAAAAACATACAGTACAATTTACATACAGGAAAATAGATCAATGCAAATGAAAACGAACAAGTCTTTTGTAATCTACGCGAGTATAAATTCGTAAAATTAGTTATATATCGACAAAAAATATTAACAACATTAACATAGTACCTAAAAAGAAAGTTGTAGTGACTTCTTTCACTGTTCTTGTAAAGATTGTGCCAAAGGGCAGCGATAAAAGAGATTTATTCGAATATAATTAGCGAGGGCACCGTGCACTGGTCGTCAAAGGAATGTTAATGATACAGATTTTGAGACATTTCTTTGAGATCACTGTAGAAGAAATGAGCATCTTCATTGGTGGCATATTAAAAATGAGAAATAGATTCTTTAAGGAACTGTTGAAGAAATAACTTCAAAAGAAAAGATTTTGTATTAAACATTTTGAAAACTGTACCCAAGTTTAGAGGATACCTTTGAATAGCACTGGGATGATTGTGTGATTATTTGCTTATTGTGTGATATTATAACATTCAAATAAATATATTTTTTTGTTACAGGTAAATACATCTTTCATGCAGTGAGTTACAAAACATGACCATTTTTAAAACAACACAAAAGCCTAAGATTTCCCGTGAATTTAAATGAGTATACCGATGGCAAACATTGCTTATCAGCCTTCAATAAAATCAGTACCTTCTTACATAGTCGAATGATTTATTTAAGACCTAATTACTCAACCGATACTCAAACGAAGATAAATCTTCAATACTTAGGACGTAGGGGAGAGGGGGGCAGCTTTGAACAGGGGCACCTTTGAAAAAGTGTATTTAACAAGCTTTAATGTAAAGAATTTTTGTAGTTTTTTTTTTGGGTAGTGGTAACATTAACCCGCATAGCTGTCACTTATCACTGCTCACATTAGACAGCTTGCCGACGAGTTACGAGGAGTTTTTTTTTACGAGTTTGAATTTTACACTTTTTGAAATTCGCGCGTAAGGATCTCAGAGATTCATTTCAAGGCAAATGAAGTGTTTTTTTACTTTTTTAGTCAGAAGGTTTCATATATCACGCAATTAAGCGGATATTACTAACAATTTTAAAAAATATTTGGAAGGAAAACGTTTTTTGTTTTTCAAGGACCATTGGGGCAGCTTTGAACAAAATAAAGGGGGCAGTTTTGAACATTGTTTAAAACTGCCCCACCTTCAGTCTTAAATACTGAGATTGTTAAAATGCATTATTTTTTATTATTTTATTCTAACATGGAATATATTTGTTAGCGTAATGTTCAATAGGAATAAATATCTGTATCTTTTTCATTTAAAGGTAATAACCAACCAATGGTACCCAACTATAAAAAAAAGAGAGAGAATGAAATTGATGAGACATGAAGACTGCAGTTTTATTTATATCTCGTTTATTTTTGGGTTTCCTTTGATTGACCTCATAATGTTAATTAATAATTTTATTTGTTTCCGTATGTTAATGAATATTATTTAAATATAAGTTTGTTATTCCCTAGTACATATTTTATCATTTTTAATTTCTAATGTGGCAATGATACTTGATCTCAGTCGTTTCTAATTTGTTTTCTTTTAATAAAATTAATATAAAAAAGTATAAAAAGTCATTAAAAATCAATTTTTTAAGGATAGTTCAAAACTGCCCCATAATCATCATCAATCACCATATTGAACTATTTTATCATTTTTAATTTCTAATGTGCCAATGATACTTGATCTCAATCGTTTCTAATTTGTTTTCTTTTAATAAAATTAATAAAAAAAAGTATAAAAAGTCATTAAATTTCATTTTTTAAGGATAGTTCAAAACTGCCCCATATGAATTCAAAGCTGCCCCAGGAGTGGGGCAGATTTGAACAGTTGACTACTGCTATTATAATTGATATTACGGCTATATCTTAAATATTCTTCTTCATATGATACTGAAATTTTATGGCATAATGGTTGGGTTAAGCATTGCGAAACTATAAAACGATATAAAACTAAAGAATTTTAAGATATAGGACAAAGTTTTAAAAATGTTCAAAACTGCCCCCCTCTCCCCTAATACAATCTCTAGGGAAATAAATCTTACCTGACAATCCATGCAGGCTAAAATAATTGGGGCCTTGATCCCAAGGTCCGTTCCCAAAGAACATCTGTTCTAGATTTAGGCTAGACCTCAGCTCTATCAGATTAGCCCTGGCTTTGCATTATGTGAGATATTAGACAATTGATCATTCTTATTTAGTACCTGTCAGGTTCGTTTAGTTTAGAATGATTACTTTATACGTTATATTGAAACGCAACATAATTTAATATTGTTTATTCCAGTTAAACTTTTAACACATTACAACATTAGGTGGATTTGTAGTTTTATCATTTTGTTGTGTGCAAAATATCTATATGTCAAAAGGTTATCACCAGCAAAATGTTAAAAGATAAACAAAACTGTATAAAATTAAATCATTCGCCTGTCCACTTTAATAACGCACACAACAATTTCCCAAATCGCATCCAATTTGGGACCTACACGGAATGCAGAAGGTTTACATTCGCACGCGATGTGAAAATCTGAGCTAGCCTTGACGAGGTCAAGGGCAAACGAGCGAAGCCCGGCAATTGCTCTAGTTCCCGCAAAGTCTCTGCGAAGGTAATAAAGAGTTGGGAATGCACGGAATCGTGAATTGGCAGGCTTTGCACATTTGAATATACTGCGGTATTGGCAGATTTAGCGAAGCTAGGTGGCGCTTTTTGCCGTGTACGGGATCACTTGCAATCTATGTTGTTGGACTGAACTCACTAAACGTAACTAGTTGTGTCTATGTAATGATGGAACGATTGCTGTCTTAGGGATTCAATCAGTTATACGTGTAACTTGGTAGTTAATGACGATTCCAATCGGAAATACATCACAAGGTAACAAATGGAAGGATATTATAGTTTTCATAAGATTGCAAAAGATGACATTTATTCAAATGTTGAATCCCTAAACTTTTTCAACCAATACATATTTTGATATTATCATTCATATCCTCCGCACAGTCCTATGTCCATCTGTTCAGAATACTTGCCGATTGCTGCAAAATTTAACAACCAGTGTAATGTTTTAGGATAGAAGTTAGGTATTAGGCAGGCAAGGGTTGGGATTTAGCGAATATTTGATGTGCCGGATCCGCCAATCCCAGGTCATTCATGAATTTTGCATCGATCATCCCACGTAACTTGGTTTTCCAACACAAATACAATTATGTATTGCTCTGTTGGTGGTCTTTTTAACCGACTTCAAAAAAAGGAGGAGGTTCTCAATTCGTCTGTATGTATAATATTTTTTTTTTTTTTTTTTTTTTTTTTTTTATGTATGTTCACCGATATTTTCGTCAATCATAGACGGATTTCAAAAATTTTTTTTTGGTTAGATAGAGTTTACTTCCGAGGTGGTCCCATTTTCACCAGTCCCGGATCTGATGATGGGATCCAGGAGAAATCGAGGGCAACCCTCAAATTTTATAGGGACATGTACCGCGTTTTGCATATTATCTGAAGTAATATTGGCATTTGCTTCTGGGTATCATAATCTTATGATGCTGAGCTGATGATGGAAGGTCAACTCCTTAATAGTTATGAGTAAAAGGATAATTCTTTCAATACTCTATACATATTAAGACTATTAGTTATAAATCAGTAGCATTACAGGTGAGCTAAACTATTAGGTGGACCAGTCTAGGATCTGATGATGGGATCCAGGAGAAATCGTGGGCAACCCTCAAATTTTATAGGCACATGTACCGCGTTTACATATTTTCTGAAGTTATATTGGCATTGCTTCTTGCAATCATAATGTTATGATGCTGAGCTGATGATGGAAGGTCAACTCCTTAATAGTTGGGAGTAAAAGGATAATTCTTTCAAATCTGTGTACATATTAAGACTATCAGTTATAATATCAATAGAATTATAGGTGAGCTGCACTAATAGGGTCCAGTCTAGGATCTGATGATAGGATCCAGGAGAAATCGAGGGCAACCTCAAATTGTATAGGAACATGTACCGCGTTTTACATATTTTCAGAAGTAATATTGGCATTTGCGTCTGGCAATCATAATGTTATGATGCTTAGCTGATGATGGAAGGTCAACTCCTTAATGGTTGGGAGTAAAGGGATATTTCTTTCAATACTGTATACATATTAAGACTACTAGTTTTAATTTCAGTAGAATTATAGGTGAGCTGAACTAATAGGGACCAGTCTAGGATCTGATGATGGGATCCAGGAGAAATCCAGGGCAACCCTCAAATTTTATAGGCACATGTACCCCGTTTCACATATTTTCTGAAGTTATATTGGCATTTGCTTCTTGCAATCATAATGTTATGATGCTGAGCTGATGATGGAAGGTCAACTCCTTAATAGTTGGGAGTAAAGGGATAATTCTTTCAAGTCTGTGTTCATATTAAGACTACTAGTTTTAATTTCAGTAGAATTATAGGTGAGCTGCACTAATAGGGTCCAGTCTAGGATCTGATGATAGGATCCAGGAGAAATCGAGGGCAACCCTCAAATTGTATAGGCACATGTACCGCGTTTTACATATTTTCAGAAGTAATATTGGCATTTGCGTCTGGCAATCATAATGTTATGATGCTTAGCTGATGATGGAAGGTCAACTCCTTAATGGTTGGGAGTAAAGGGATATTTCTTTCAATACTGTGTACATATTAAGACTACTAGTTTTAATTTCAGTAGAATTATAGGTGAGCTGAACTAATAGGGTGAAAAAAAATGTAACACTAAAAAGTATGAAAAAAAATTGTAAACAAAAAAAAACCGCCTTCAAAAACCCGACTCACTAAAAATTACAAAATAATATAACGAACATTAATCTGGGTATGAATTTGATATGTTGTTGAAGGCGGTGCCAATTAAAATTTTGAGGAAAGCTGCATAAAATATAAACGGCACCGCCTTCAACAACAAATCAAATTCATACCCAGATTAATGTTCGTTATATTATTTTGTAATTTTTAGTGAGTCGGGTTTTTGAAGGCGGTTTTTTTTTGTTTATTACAATATAAGGACGTATACATTTGTTGTTATATTTTTTACTTGTATTTAATACGGAAAAATCAAACGTTGTCCAAATTCCGCACCATTAAAAATATACTTCGTAAGGTTATTTTTCAATATCAATATCGTGCATGCATACAAAACAAGGAGTGCAAAGAATCTATTTTAAATTCCATTCTTTCATCAATGCCAAAATGAACAGTAGAATTATGAGGGATCCCCGAAATAAGTATCGTATTTCCAAAAGTCGGTTGCCACCCCTTTCATATGTAACATTTACACACATAATGAGAGTCACCAACTCCGGGAAACATTCGGCAAGCAATTAAATATAATAGGTACGGGCCCTTGTTTGAATCGAACCTTTTATTCTAATCGCCGGGGAAATTTGAGCTTTGGGAGTAGACGGTTGGTTTAATGTACTTCCGCGAATATTAACATGAATGTCGTTACTTGTGGGGAACATGTTTCATAACGTAGAACACCGCTCGCGAATCGTAAGGACGATGAAACTGCATGTTTTTAGTTAGTTGCATCATGTCTAATCCCTTGGTGATATAACAAGCGAACGACTTTTTTTTTCCTAACTTACTTATAATGATGGCTTGGAGTAGCTTCGTCATCATCACCGGACTTGTGGGGGAGCGGATGGCTCCCTCATCCCCAATTTGTTTCTCTATTCTCTCCCTCTATGACCATAGGTGGTAAACATTGGTCATAGAGGGAGTGGCTCTGAGCGCCCTGTATTTGCGCCGTTTTATGATGATTTATATCAAAATCTGCCTATGCTTTAGAGCTACGGTGCTACAGACAGACACATATACCTAACAGACAAACTTTAACATGCCTATCGGGGTTCAAAAAGCACATTAGAAAAAAAATTAAGTAGATAAGTTTCCCCAAACTGATTTCGTACTTTAATCAAACTGCCTCGTAAAACAGACCTTAATTACTTGATATTAAAAAGTTCTTGCTTTTTCATTCTTTATCACAAGTAAAATTATCTTTAAGCTGAAACTGCACTTTATCATATTTTTAAAAAAGAGATTCAATGTGCATCGTCGCCGCAAAAATATCGCGTTCATATTCAAGACTTCCAGTTTCACAGAGAAAATCCGCAATTTTCTGAGAACGTTACATGCCACAAACATTTAACATGTGTGAAACTACCAAGTGCAGACACTGGCTTGTATTGCAGAAGCGAATCCTTAATGCTTCTAAAGTGGTATAAAAGTTAACGCTAATTACGTAATTAGTCCTTAACCTGTTTGCTGCTCTGTCCAACTGCAAGCCTCTCATGTGTGTAGTTTCAGTTTCACAAGTGGCTACTCACAATCCTTTTGATGTTGCATTGAGTGTATTTCGCTGTAGTGGCAAACGGTCTCGGTTAGTATTGAGCTATTTACCAGTTCCGAACGAACTCTTAAAATCTGAGATTTAGTTTTTTTTGTAATGATAGGGTGGGTGTATTCAATAATAGGTATTTATGAAGGGTTTTAAAAACAATTATTTTAGTCTTTGATCGACCTTTAAACTCCTTATAAATTTGACCACAACATTTTGTTCCCATGTAGTTTGATTGAGCGTTTTGTTTTTGAAGTCCTTTTTAATAGAGCCTTGTATTAATGTACAGTTACACGTGTAGTATGTTATTAGACGCTGCTCAATAAAATGGTAACAATTTTACAATAAGATCTTATATGTTTGCTCGTTTTCTTCTACTGCTTGTAAAACCCCATTCCTCGCCTAATGGTAACAACAGTAAATGGTATCTGTATTGCGGCCATAAAACGAACCTCTTTCAAAGGAGGGACGAAACGTAATGTCTGGGGCGACCTGATTAGTATTTTTGGATTATTTCTCTGTACGAACAGGGTGATATAGAATGGGAATGGACGTGTGTGTATCGCAGCCGTGATTCGCGCCAGCAAAACGATTATCTGTTGATTCACGACACACTCGCGAAGTGGGGACGGGCCCGGTCTTTTGTCCTCCACCGCAAATCGAGTGCCCTACTTCTGTATGTAGTCAATTTTTCCTCGACAATACATATCTATAATAGGTTGGTACGTAGGATTTCCGGCGTACTTCAGAGAGTAATTTAGATTTGCCCTGTTTAGTCTTCTAAGATTGGTTGAGATGACGCTGTTATTACTTTTTTGTTTAGCTGAAACAAATCTTTTAAATTAAACTGTATTAAGTTATGTTAGACTCCATAAAAAATCAGGAGACTGCTCTTTTCAATTGTTCAAGCACAGAAAGAAATAATAGGTACACTTAGTTGATACATTAGAATAAACCCGGACACTTGCATCCAGCTTGATTCGCGTGACTGGAGCAAATGTGTCTTATTTGTCATTGCCACGCAAACGACATTAATACATACTTTAAAAATCAAAAGTAATGACAAAAACTTCGCGCACTAATCGATCAAAATTACCTTAGTAGCTACAAAACCCCTGTAGCGCTACCATGAGTTTAAAAGTTACAGACTCGATATCGCCTACGTAAATATGTCTATGAAAAACTTGTACAGCGCCCCTGGTGGTCACGCTAAGAACTAAAATCCGTCGTATGAATAAAACAACTCGATAGGTTTTTAACGTACGTAAGTTTTCGATAGCCAACTCATGGTACCGCTACTGTTCAAGTTATGCAGACGATAGCCTAGCTTTTTTTCACAATTTCAACAGATAAAGTCTACGCTTGACCGTGATTCTTGATTCAGCTAGTTTTACAAATCACGTAGCAATTTTCGTATGAAGGTCGCCCTGCAAGGATTTATGTGAAAGAACAAAAAAAAATTTGTATGCGTTTTCCATTGTTATTACGTAATAGTAAACTATTTTACATTACAATATTTACCAGAATACTCGTACTTTTATTTATATTAGCAATACAACGGATTATTTTTATATTTCTTGGTATAGTCCGGCGACTGGGCAACGTCTTTGTCTAGGAAATGTCTACACAAAACGAAACAGAATACCCATCCAAAAAAGCGATTACCTAATTCCTATTTAGAAATGTTACTGTGACCTATATCCACGTCAGTTTAGTGATGTAATCAGCACTAATTGTCCAATTAACAGCAAAATTGTAACGATAATGACACGCCGTTGAACATACGGAGACACTAAAAGACGTTATTAGTTTTACGTCTTAGTTGAAACTGTTATTGTTATTGACAATGAACAGGTTTTTTTTTTTAAAAATTCATGTTCGCTCTTGGGTATAAGAATCGATATAATTAAATGCAGTAAAAATGTCTTTAACTTTTCGTCTTTTATACATTGTCATTGATAAAAAGAAAAAAAACCGACTGTTTTTTTCCTAACTGACTACAATGATGGCTTAATTGGATTGCCAAGTAGCCTTGTTAACATCATAATGCATTACTTACTTACCCCTAAAACCGACTGGTTTTTCATAAGCAAAATATAAGGCTGGGACATTATCCAAACCCATCAAGCCAGTCAAATAATTATTTTTAAGCATATTTAATTTTGCTCTCTTAAATTATATTATTTAATAAAATATAATATTTTTGAGCATTTTGAGTGGCATTTTTTGGCGCCATTCTATCAGACACTCTCTAAACTTAGAGATGCATAGTTTTCATTAGACAAAAACATCAATTATTTGATACAACAAAACGTTTCAGACGCCAATATAAGCGCAAAATGTCTGCAATACCCAAGGATCCTGTTATTTGTAGCTCAGCGGCAAGAACACTTAATTAATCCCAAGTTCGTTATTATAACGAACGGAAATCTTAATAAGTAACCTCACGCAGCTCGCTGCAACTAAAGTGCTGTTACCCTGCAAAAGATTTCACCCTTTATTAAAATTTTACCAAAGCTCTACTTAACATAATCTGGTCTCCCAAAACGCGATGTGGTAATCTTAACCCTGTCTTAAACGTATAAGGTTGCTTTTGTTGTCACTTGAGTGCCGACGAGCATCCCCAAGGTATTTATAATCTATTGTACTTTATGCTCTGGTAATAGAATGTATATTTGCATACTTGAGCTAGACGACTTGATCTTGTTCCTAGCCGTGGGGTCTGATCTCACTTAATCCTGGATGTTTAAAGGTATTCGCGAGGCAGTTTATACAACGGCGTAGTCTATAAAAGCTCGCTTTAGAGCTGTGTAAAGTTTGTATCACAAACAAGGCAATTTGTTCGAAAGGTAGGATGGTTTATTGACTTTTTAGATGCTTTCCTGGTGAAATTGCCGGGATATGAAACTGGCGGAATGTTACATTGTGTCTTTGAACTGTGACGTTTGCAAAGAAATTTTGTTGCATTCAATTTGGTGGAACTTTTATTGCGTCGCGACGTTTCATTTTTTTTGTCCAGTGTAATCCAATTCAAATTTTGTTTCAGTGTAGTTCAAATTCCACGCGTTAATTTCTTTATTATCATCTATGCTAAGCTTAAAGTTTGACAACTATACTTTCATTCCTACAAAAAGTTATGCTTATGATCAACAAGAAGAAAGTCCAATTCCAATAATTTGGTATTGTAATGATCTAAGTGGACTTGATACAGGGATGAACATGAAATGGAAGTTTCGGCTTAGGTCGCGCCCCTGAGAGGTCGCGGTGATGTGTTCCAATTATAACTTGCTCTGAAGATTTACTGTTATCGTGAATTGTGGCATTAGAACTGGATAAGTATTTCATCCCTTAGAATTATGATAATTTGTTCTTTCTGTGGTAAATTTTGCCAAAATTTGTTCGCCAGCTCAGTAGGACATGACACTTATCGAGCTCATACCCGCCTCCTAGTTCTTTTACTGTGATCATCTGGCGAGATGATTGTAATGTATGACTTGAGAGAAAACAGGTGCAAGACCAACAGTTTAACTGTCTTTTCGAATGTACCTTTCCGCCAAAATCAATTAGTAATAGTACGCATTTCGTATGCGTCAAATGGTCCGTAACAAAATATTTTGGAGTCTAGCCTTCTCAGGCTTTAGCGGCGTTTGTGCTCATGAACACAATTTCATAAATTGCCAGTGGTTTGAGTTATGACGGGAAACAGCCATTTCAATTTTGCCATATTGTCGGACGTTCATTCAACCGACGTTTATGATATACATAAGCTAAAATAACGTACATCGTTATCATCCGCAGCTTTCCCGATAAAACACAAATAAAACAGACCACGTTTGCATATTCCATAAAACAGAGATGAAACATCAACGTAACAGAAAGAGGGGTTAAAACAACGCAATACAACTGGCTCGTGTTAATATTTGACGTGCATTTCGGGTGCACCGTTTTTGCTTTTCGGTGCATACATGTGCATACATTTGGCTAGGGTTGTAATACTTAACATTTTTTTAATAATTGTTTTGTTAAAAAATCCAGCATAGAGATTTTCTTGAAAATTTTCGACATCCAACGACAGTGGATGGATGGACTATTACAAAAAAAAAATCTTACTTTAATATCATCATAATTCAAATCTACATAATATAATAGTAGTATAGTAAGATTATGAATGTAAGTATGTATCTAGACACGCGGTAGCGTGTCAAGCCAAGTTCAAGAAACAGAACTGGCGAGCCGCACCGTGTGTAATATTACACGAACCATTTGGAACCACTTTTGAACCCCTCATAAATCAAAAACTATTTCACATAAATGTATCAAATTTGGCTCATATATTGTGACTTGCGAGATAAATATGTGTTCTAAATTTCATAAGCTTATCTCAAACAGTTATTTAGATATTAATGTCCAAAAATCCTCATTTTTATCATTGACTGACTGACAGATCAAAATTCTAACCCAGTTCCAAATGACCTAGAGAGTTAAAATTTGGTATGCAGATAGATAATTACATGAATACAAAGGAAAAAATAAAAAACTGGCAATTTTTTGATAATTAGGTTGTTTTTTTTTTTAATTTTTATTTTTTATTTTTATAAGAGGCTAACAAGATGACCTCACTCCACCTGATGGTAAGCGGTAGTGAGATCCACATATGAGGTCGACAGGCACAATAGACCATGTTGAGCCTGTCGCACTCACCCTGAAAGCCGTGAAAAAGGAGACCACTGCTGCGGTCAGGTTCTATTATGAACGCTTAACATAAATACCTAATTAGTGCCTAATCACGCCTATATACCGGGGAAGGCAGAGCACTAAGTATATATTTAGGTATACATACTTACTTATTTACAATTAAGAGTAGGTACTTTTAGTCGGTTTTCAAATTTATTACTTAGGGTTATACCCCGTAAACGTAGGAAAATACAGTAACTGATTCAATTGTTTTATATTTATAAAGTCTAGTTTTAGTTTTGAATTTGTCCTTTTCAAAGGACCTACGGCGTTACAATGATATATACTTTTCTACAAAAAGTAATGATATCCAATCAAAAACATAAATGTGAAATGAGAGCCAAGTTCAATATTATGATAATTGCCTTGGTTGTTGACTTCAACGACAAAAGAAGTGAGATCTAAATGGGTGCCAAGTTCAATGGTCAACCCTGAAATTTATTTATAAGTAACACTATAACATACCTATCATATCTTCTTATAACATAAGATAATGTATGGTGGTAGCCTATGAAGGTCTGTCTTGGCTAGTTTCTATAAACCTACCAACGAATTATTATGTTCGCTCGCTAGTTTCTACCAACAATCCAAATTTTCTGAATTATAAAATAAATACCGACAAATACCAAACTAACCAAGACAACTAACTAGACTACTAACTAACTAACTAAAGAAAACTAGCCAAGACAGACCTTCATAGGCTACCACCATACATTATCTTATGTTATAAGAAGATATGATAGGTATGTTATAGTGTTACTTATAAATAAATTTCAGGGTTGACCATTGAACTTGGCACCCATTTAGATCTCACTTCTTTTGTCGTTGAAGTCAACAACCAAGGCAATTATCATAATATTGAACTTGGCTCTCATTTCACATTTATGTTTTTGATTGGATTATTTAAATGAGATCCCGCCAAAAACATACATGTAAAAAAGGAGAGCCAAGTTCAATACAAAAATTATACGTGGCTGTGAATTTCGCTTCAAAAATAATGAAGATCGAAATGAGTATTGTTGAGGTATCTAATGAGGTCGTTGCTTGCCATGTGAGAGGTCAGACCCCGCCAGGTACCAATGTGTTTTTCTAATTTGAAATTCATTATGTACCATCATTCGACGTATTAACGGTGAAGGAAAACATCGTGAGGAAACCTGCACACCTACGAAGAAATTCTAAGGATGTGTAGTCGACCACCCCGCACTTGGCCAGCGTGGTCGACTAAGGGCTTGGGCGATAAGCGATCGAAGGTGATAGTTTAGGGTAGGCCCGTGTCCCAGCAGTGGGGACCTGTATGGGCTGATGATGATGATGATGATGAAATGAGTATTGGTACTCATTTAGACCTTCATTATTTTCATTTTGTTATGACAATATGGTTTAACCTTATAAAAGATCTCACACTTAAAAAAAAACAGCAATTGTAATAGAATGGTCAAAAGTGACACCAAGTGTAATGATACACGTAGCACAGGCTAGCCAGTTCCTTTGCTTGAACTTGGAATTAATAATTGGGAAATTCTACAGACTATTAAATAGTCCTTTACTGGTAAACTGATAACCCTGATTTGTAGGGGAATTATAGAGAAGGAATTCCAGATGGTGCATTATTTTTTTTAACTTATAGTCCATTTGAATAAGTATTGGCAGTAAGGCAGAGAATTTTATCCATTTGTATAACAGCAACACGAATTTTTAAATGGATTTTTCTATCCCTTCCTACTACAATAATTAGAACAGAGCTTTACGATGACAAGAAATAAAATGAATGTGAGCCTTTTAGGGTAAATGGCATGTTTGTTGACCTTATAAAGCTCACATTTATGTCCTTAGTAGGTCGCCCTGGCTTGCAATCCGACTATCGATTTTGAGTCGAAATCGCGTCTATTATTGTTCCAGTAATTGTAGTGTATTCATTGGCAAATTGTCAATCGTGAGATACTCCACTGGTGCTTAGCCTGACCAGTATATATAGATACATATTATTTTCTGGTCACATTATTCACGTATTTCATTTATGCCCAATTTTTAAATAGAAATTTATCAACGTTTCGAATAGAAAGGGATTTTGTTCCCATGACCACAGTCGTTGTTAAATGCTCCATAGGTTGTATTTATATGAATGTGTAAAATTTTTATCTGTTTCATTCCACCTGTCCACTGACTACGACCTGAGTGATCCTAATTAATTGTAATGTGTTATGAGGCACAAAATATGGGCTCATCATTAGCCCGTATACGTCCCTACTGCTGAGGCACGGACCTACCCTAAACTAGGTCGATAAGGCCTAGTCAAACACACTGGCCAAGTGCGGGTTGGCCGACTACACAACCTGCGAATTTCTTCATAGGTGTGCACTGTGCAGGTTTGCTCACGATGTTCTCCTTCACTGTTAAAGCGAAAAATCGCACTTATGAATTTCAAATTAGAAAAACACAGTGGTTCGTGGTTAGGTTTAAACTGGCCAATTTTTTATTATAAAATATGGACTATACTACCAAATATAGAAATATCGGAAAGTAAATATGGAATCGCATCGGTAACTCACTGTCACATGTAATTAATAGTAATTGGTCCACCCACGGTTTAACCAGGATTTATGGCTACAAACTCCCAATAATAAACAACGCTACAATACCAATAGCTAGATCTACTTATGTAATTACAAATTCAATAGCCATCCATTAATGAATTCAGAAATTTGGACGACTTATTTGGGTCAGTGTACAGTAGGTCAATATTAAAAAATTGGGTGGAATTGTGAAAGGCAGCTATTACATAACTCTCGTCGGTCCAACGCATAAAGGACCCTTTTTTCGCTAAACAGGTCCATATATTTGCATTATGTGCTTGTCACGCTATCGGGAAAATCGCAATTTACATATAATACTGTTTTGGGCATTTCTGGTTGTATCGATGGACCTGTCAAGTATTTAACTCTGTGATGTGTTTTATTAACACATTATTAAATTATGAAGGAGATTGGAAAATAATGCAAATATTGTTTGAATCTTGTTCTCGAAAGTCTATATCAGGGCGAGAGAACCTATTGTGCCTCGTTGGTCTATTGGTAGCAAGTGCTGCGATAGCACCGAGAGTTCCCCGGTTCGAGTCCGGGGTCGGGAAAAATTTGTGTGAGGTTTTCTGTTAAGAAATTATTCAGCCCGGAGTCAGGAAGTTGGCGGATGCACGCCCGTGTCTCGGAGAGCACGTTAAGCCGGTGGTCCTGCACCTGATCTCTCATAGGTCATGTCGGATTGTCGTCTCACCGAACTGAGGGTAAGGGACCAGAGAGTGCACTTGTATGTGCGCGTGCACTATAATATGTCCTGCGCAGTTGACTGATCTCTATTGAGATCGGCCGCTATGGCTGAAATCGGTCACCTTATTGTGCCTGTCGATCTCATATGTGGACCTCACGACTTACCGTCATGTGGAGTGAATCATCCTAATCATTTCTAGCTTTTAAGCTTAAAAGCTAGATTGTTAGCCATATTATTACAACATAAAATGTATAAGTGCACATAAATATTTCAGTACATTAACATCGATAACTCTCTACTCTCCAAGTTATTAATAGGCTAACACAATATTACTAGCGCGTTGTTTACGTCACCGTAGCGTTTTATCGACGCATAGTACAACTGGGTGACGTCACAGGCACAGTTAGATATCCTATTTGGAGCACTGGCCTCGACTCGTTAAATGTCAAAGCTTCGATTCTGTACAGTTCAATATTGTTTGGTATTGTTCAAAAACGTAAAAAAGTCGAACACAATTTTCTCGCGTTTTAAACATTGAGAATTTGGCAGTTTTCGTAGCGTTATATTATTCTTACTTACTTTAACATACTAGAAATTGAGAAACGTATTCTGGAATTTTAGTCTGAAAAGTAATAGAAATCTCTAAAAATTTATTCATCTTTATTATTTTTTTAATACAATCGGGAACAACTTAATTATCTGGTTGTGATTGTGTTTGTCATGATGACCTCTCTAGTAATTAATATGAATTTTTGTAACGATTGTTGTCCAAATCTAGAATTGATTCTTACAAACATATGCCATTTCACAGACTTGAGCATTTCTTTTACACCAGTTATCCTAAAATCTCTGCTCCCATTGTCTTGTTAGCAGTTCCCAAATGAATGATGACGTATAACATGACGTTAAAGATGATTTATGAGCTCCGTGATTGCGTCAGAAAGTAAACTTATTACGTCGTTAGCCGCCGCCCAATAAAATGCAATGGTGTAGAAATGACCGATTTTTCTCTTTACCACAAAGGTGTAATCTGCCGTGAAAGTTATTCTAGTACCCTTTATTAGATTCTTTCGAACTATTACACAGACTCAGTAAGAAAAGACAGAAAAAAATACAAAAACGTTGTAACAAGAAAAGTAATAGGTGCACATAAAGTAACTAAAAGGTTCTAGGTTAGAATAAATGTTTGCTGGAGTAATAAAGTAGGATGAATAGCGAAATTGCTGAATAAGGAATTACGAATTTAGTTGAACCCTCGACAATATATTTAGTAATTGCACATGGTTTGCGGACTACGACCAAACAAGTGGTCTGTATAATTAAAACATCAAAAATGTAATCCAAATGAAAATTGTAGACAATTGACCAAAATATCGGTGAACATACATAATAAAATATATTATCCATGCAGACGAATTGAGAACCTCCTCCTTTTTTTTTGAAGTCGGTTAATAAAATACATTTTTAATGCAGTTATAAGAGCACGTAGGTACATTACGGCGATTCATCTTTATTTATACCGCTTCAATATTCTCAATGCATGTAAATTACTACGTCAAGATAATTGACCTTTCCCAACGCAATTTAAATTAATTATAACAGTTTCAGTTTCATAGCATGACTGGACTAAAGGTTCCTAACATTTGCCAAGTCATTAAACCAGAAGGAGTTTGGACATTGGCATTATCAAACTTCGGTGTAGGTCAAATTTAACGACCTAGAATAAACTCATTTGATATTTAGATAGCGTGGAAGGTTGTGGTTCAATACCCGAAAGTTAATGACCTCATAGTTAATAAATTGTACCTAATCACAAAGACTATAGGCCACCTTTGAAGAAGAAAGTTCTAAGTTCAAACATTCATGTGTTGATTGTATTTGTTCCGTGTGTGTATAGCATGTATTTATAAGTATGTAATATATAATAATTTAATAATAATCTCGTAATATGTAAGTTGATATGAAAATGATCCAGTTTTGGTAGCAACAATTTTTCTTATGATGTATGTTAGTAGACTGACTCAATAAACAACAAAAAAACAGCAACTGGACTGCTATACAAGAATACTATATAAATATGGGTTTATATTATGAAAAGAATATTTAGCACATAAATGTAAAACATACAAATGAATTTGAAAACGTATACTGAAATTATAGCACTGCTTTTTTTGGGTTCATGTGTACTAAAATTATATTTAAAAAAAAGTAAAAATGTATGCATGTAATAAAGAACGTACATATCTCAGCTGTTGTTTTTTTCAGCCGATTTGTTCAATAAAAAGACCGTTCGAACCATCGGCCGAAAGAATTTAAAATACCAGTATCGATACCAGAAAAATGCAGATGTCTACTCCCCTGAAAACTAATTTTGAAAAACATCCAGTCCAGCCCATGTAGTAATTTGTTTTGTTTCACCGAAAAAATGTCGAGCAAGTCTCAAGTTTATTGTGGGCAAACAAAGCAAGCCGAAGCAATTAATTAAAAAGAGCGACTCTTTATTTTGCGGCTAAAATGAAAAGTAGGCACTCTGGGGTAGTCCGCACCGGGTGATTGTATTAAGTTGGCAGGCCTGGACCGAGTGGTCCTACAGATAATTTGCGTTTATCCTTGTTTGTCGAGACCTATGGAGGACTAATTTATGATCACTGAAGTATTTTCAACATTATTAAATGGGCCAAAATATGAACGACTTTAAAATTACTTGGACGCTTAATGAAAAATAATATTGCTTCAAAATGAGGGTAATTAAGAGAAATATAATGACAAGCAAGGTCTCTTGGTAGGTATGCTTTAAGAAATAAGCCTTGTGCATTCTTGTCTTCTTCTTCAGCAGCAGGACCCATTCAATAATAAGCCCCGTAGACCTGTTTTAGTGTTATATAATATTGAGTTGCATTGAAAGAAGAATAACAACAAAAAGCCGGAATTAATAAAACAATATTACCACACACCTCACACACCTTTCATATTCCTCCCCACTTACTCTCATAAATTGGATGAAACAAATGCCGACTAACACAGATACTTCACCGCAAATAGGTTAACAACACAATCTGATGAAAAAAGAACGGCACAATAAAATTGAATCATCTTTTTCAGATAGCGTATGAGCGATTGGTGACGTCAATCGGATGCTGCAAATGTGGTCAGCGAGAGTGCACTCCGCGTAACCATGGTGAGTTTATGATCTGATTATTGGGTGCTGAGAGGCGGCTGTCAGAAACGTGAGTAGGGCTGCCAAAGAATAACATAGCTACTAAAGGAAAAGAGGTTCGGAATAGGATAATTTTGAGATGTTGGATGTGCTCATTTTTTACTAATTGTGAGAGAGGCGTGTTGGATGTGCTCCTTTTGTTTACTTTATAGACGACTTTCTGCCAGCGATACTGGCTACGGGAAATCGTTTATTGGACAAAACATTACTCCCCTATAATGAAGTATGTATGACCCTTATAATGAAAAAGTAGCCTTTACCCTTAGGCTCTACTAAATTGTTTTACGTCTGTGTACCTCATTTATGTAATTTGAATTCAGTTCAGAATAATTTAGGCGTCAAAGCTCTGTCTATCTAGACAGATGAACTGGCTGCCCGTCAGTATGTCTGTTTCGCTTTTACGCAGACTGATAAAGCTACTAACAGCACAGATAACATAACTACACTAATAATAAACATATGTACAATATTTTGCCCCAATTTTTATCCGAAATAACATACAAATCATAATCTATATTCCGCATAAAACAAAACAATAAACAAAGTGTCATAATAACGTCTCTCATAAACAGTCCTAAGTGTGCATAAATCAAGGTCGTTATTGTCGACCTGGGAGCCCGGCGTGGACGCCTCGCTCGAGCTGTAAACACGACGATCAAATTTATAAGAGGTGTTACTTTGTACTGAACCTTTCTGTGTTTTTTTTTCGAGGAGAAAATCTTAAGAGGAAAGGCTGGTTTCTGTGAGTATAAGTGATGCTAGCTAGCAACATTTATGTTTGTCTTGTGAAGGCTTTTCCTTAGCAATATTCGCCATTCATCATCACCATCTGCCCATATACTGATGGGGCACAGGCCTACCCTAGACTAGGGTGATAAGGCCTTAGTCAACCACGCTGGCCAAGTGCGGGTTGCTTGACTACATGTCTTCGTAAGTGTGCAGGTTTTCTTACGATGTTTTCCTTCACCAATTTTTTTTTTTGATTTTGATAATGCTTCTATGGTGACTAATTCTCATTAAATTTCCACGACAAACCGGTTAATAAACTGAACTCAAAAGCATTAATGTATACTTTAAGAAGTCTTAAGCATAGCGCTGGAACTTTGCATAGTATATGTGTTTATATTATAGGTACAAAACATGACCACATACTTTTTACAATACAGAAAAATTGTGCTCGACATAAAAAGTTTTAATTCACATACAATTTGCAAATCTATATCTGTGCAATCTCCTGAAATATAAGCGTATAAATTCATTTCATTATTTTTTCCAAGAAATATGGTTATATAAATACTAGGTTTATTCATTCAGATTCATCTCTTTGATTCAGAAATATAAATACGAACCTTTTACATGTTACAATTCCAATGAAACGAAGAAGAAAACAAAAGCATAAATAGGAACATGAAACATTTTCCCGAATCATACACCAGTTATGAGTAGTATGAGTTCTCGCAAAAGTACATTTTCCCTTCCATTTTCCCGCTACGTTTGATCGGATTTGTCTATTACTGGATAGTGATATCTTGATGGGTATTCTTCTGGTTTGCGACTGCGGTTCGGTATCTGTCACATTCACAGAAGACTTTGATTTGATTGGATGATTAATTTGGCTGTCTATTATTTCCCATGTTCGTTTGGTACAGGTATAGTTCAGGTAGAGTTGCCGGGAATACGATTGGCTATCGGTATTAATTATGCGCTTACGTGTATATTTTAAGTGTGACATATTATTTTGTTTTGAATTTGGCTGTGTTTATGATTATTAAACAACTAGATTATCTTCAGTTCATATTGAACCGTTGAAATATTTTTATACTCACTTTTCAAAACATATTATGCCTAAAACAGCTAATTAATACCTATTTTAAAAGTTGTAATTAAATTGGCAGAAACACTCAGCGACCCAATTACAGCCTCATATCAAGTTGTCGAATACTAATTTGAAAGCGACGTATTTCGTTAAAGCACTCTCAAGTTTACACCATCTAAACATGTAAAGCTGGCAAGGTTGTCACACAGCACGCATGAAGTTAATAAAAATATGAAAAAATACCTATGTGTGTGGTACTCGCCACCTATAAGTTTCGTACAACACTATTTAGATGATAGATCTATAATGATCATAATAAAAACACATTTTTCGGATTTATTCCTTCTGAAACTCATGCTGTTACCTACCTACCTTCTTGCCCATTATTACCTGGTCTAAAAGATGTGTGATTCTATATGGGTTCTTTTGCGTTTTTGAAACCTTGAAAGATGTTTATTAGATACATATACGTTCTTTTATATAAACCTTCCATAAATTACGGTTAAATCTACAGCTGAATGAGAAACTTGCAAGACTACGCATGTTGTGTATTTTGAGTTTCAATAATAGTAATTTGCCAGCCCTAGTAACTCGTATATTTGAGCACGTTAGAGCGGATCTTTGAAGTCGGTCTTCCTAAATGTTGAGGGTGTAGGCACTGAAGGACTCGTTTTATGGATTAGTGATTCAATCCAACATACATTGGGGTTACAGTTGTGGATAATATTTCTCCATTTTGTAGGCCTATTTTTGTAATCCTGTTTATTTAAAAAATATATTATGATTGATGTAGTTAACGTATTGATTTCCGATTCATGATAATAAGGGTTAATTGTAAATCATTTCGTACGTTAATTAGGTCATAGCTTCATAAACTATTGGATACCATTGCATTATCATTACTTCCTTATTGAGGGAAGTTACTTATTCGCGCTTTCATGCCTAAGCCAATCTACGAAATCGAACAGATTCTAAATGACATTTGGAATAACCGACTGCGCTATAAGTCAGCAATTTTTACATGATAAAAACTCCACGTAGACGGAGAAACAGGCGGTAAGATTTCCAAACTTCTTACTACCCATATGCGGAAACATTAACTTAATTACTTATTCCAGTATTGGCACTTACGACGGTTTGCCCATGACTCATAACTCATATCGATAGTCAAATTCAATTAGAAGATGCTATCTTTCAAATTTCGACGTAGAATATTATGACCGTATGTATATTCTGTGCCGACTGGCTTGATAGCATATTTAGTGATCCCTGTTTCATTTACCATGACTCGTGGGTTGGATTCCCACATGGGACGACCTCAATTATGAGGGTATGCGGTAAACATCGGTGATGTTTTATTTCTGAATGTGTTATTTTTATTTCAGTACGAGTATATTTGTGTGTTGACAGGCCTTATCGCCCTAGTTTAAGATAGGCCCGTGCCCCAGCGGTTGTGTGTACCAGTCTTGTTTCGGATTTCCTGAACACAAGTGCTTTAGCAACTTAATAATCAATCAGATCAAAGTAAGTGTCGTTGTGTAAACGTTTATTAAATTACTTAACCGATTTGTCAAGGCAAATGACAGAAAAGTACAACAAACAAGTACCTACGCTCCCGAGCTAATCAAGAACTCGCGACTACATCAAAGCTTTGAAAGCTCCGAGCATTCTGACAGGTTGCGATCGTGTGTGTTTACATTCTCATTTAAATGTTGCGATACAAATATCTTGCGGGACATAGGTATACAGGGGGTTTTGCATCAGTTGATTATATTACTTTTTAATTGGTGTTGGGCGTCGAGATCATTGCGCCGTCGCTTTTATGGTTTTCCTCTTGGCCGACGACCGCTCGGCTGCCACTTAATTTTAACCATCTTCCGGGGTTCACTTGATAAACATGACCAGCCCAGCACCACTGCAACCTCGCCGACTTCTAAACGGAATATCGGTTAAACATGTTTCTGAGCGGATATTCTGTCTGTACTCTTTGCCCAGAAAGCTCTGCTCCATAGCTCGCCATCATATCGTGTTTTTTGATTGCACATTAGGGGTGTGAGCCATCCGCTCCCCCAAAATTTCGGTGATGATGACGAGGCTAATCCAAGCCATCATCGTGTGTCAGTTAGGAAAAAAAATCATAACCTATACATTTTATGTTCAAAATGATAGCATGCACTAGACTGTATCTTGCATAACTTCAACTGAATGACAATATAATTCAAATAAAGCTATCACAACATCAGATGAAGTCGTCACTTCGTATTCCCCCGCCGCATTCCCGATTAGCTCCAATATACGTCGTTTCACGTCCTCATTCCGTATTTGTTCCGACGTCTTACGGCGCTGCAATTCCCCGGGCGGCGATTCGCGTTCTCCGAATCTAATTGATCGGTTCTGCGACGACGTTACTTGCAAAGAGATAGGCCTTCACGTCGCACACGCAACAATCACGCTGAGTGAATCTTAATCGAGACAGAAGGGACAATAATCGTTCGGAGGGAATCATTTAACTTAATCGGCGAGATAACTGATTTTGCATCCATTATATCAAACGAGTTAGCAAAATCCTTCTGTAGTATGTACAAATATTACTGGAAGATCTATAGCTATCATATTTTCTTTGAGACTACTGTCTCAAGTACTCTCAGTACCTACATCCGGATTTTTCATTAGACTATGCGACTCTTTACCATTTAAAGGCAAAAGGCCACAAAGTGTCATTCAATGTGTTTATATACTTAAAAATTCGTCATGTAAGTGTACATATAAAGTCCTATGTGTTTATAACATAACATAATTTATAGCAGTATTCCAGTACATTAAACTTTCCTTTTCATCACACCTCTTAGTATGCAAAATCATATTTTTGCGTTTGCAAAACGCTAATGGATGTTGACGTAGCCAAGTCAATATTAGGGACGCCTTTCCGCGTGGAAATCTCGTTTTTTAGTAAATAAAAAAGTTATTTTGAACCAATATTACATTCGCTCATTTCTTTCGTTATGAGGTGAGATTATCCGGACAGATTTGCTTCTAAAATCGTCAATTATTAAAATAAAGCCATGGACTGTTAAAAATAAAAATAAAGTAGGATTTGTCTATGACTACTAAAAATCCTACCTCCTGGTATATTGTTATTGCCTGCTTTAAAGTAACTGGGTACTTAAGCATCCAAACAATGTTCTTCAGTGCTCTTTCATCAAAATTTAACAAAGCAGCACGCTCTATAAATTATGACTTAATTCAATTGTAAAGAGAAATCTTTGAACAAAAGGAAATACTTCGTTCATACTTAATTTAGCTGAAACAGTGACTATCTAAGATACTGATTTATATACATTGTAGTGAAGTAAATTGGAAAGTTATTCTGTCTGTCTCTGTGTTGCTCTTTTATAGCAAAAGTATCTAACCTGTTTAAAAGGCATTCGTAACACGGTTAGTGTAGGGCTTGAGGAAGGACATAGGCTTCTTTTTAACTGACTACGATCTAATGTGTGTTGCTCTAAGCTACAGCATCGCTTCACGTTGACGAAGTCGCTAGCGGAACATTAGAATTCCTATGAATGTCATTTACCTTACCTTAGTCCGATTATGATGTTATTTCTTGCTTCTTTTCGTGCACCTATGCGAAGAATTGTTTTTCAGAGCGAATGAATCTGCTCAAATGTACTACCTTAATGCGTGGTTTGCCACAAAGCCACATTTTATAGACCACTATCCCGTATTTCCGAGGTGAAATATTTTGTTATCCGGTGGGAGCCTCAGGGAAGTGGGAATTATTGCAACCGCAGTCTGAATATTCCTTACAATACGTATAACTTCATCTACTGTGGTGACTCGCATCGAGTGTGGGAGCTTGCCACTCGACTTTTGACCTTATCCCTGTAGGTAAAGGTTCAATGTGTATATCCGTAGGGACCTTCGTACGCGACTGAATATCCGGCGACGGAAATAACGCTGCAAATGCAAGCGAAATAGCGTACAATTAAATCGGTGATGGAAATGAAGATATATAATGTGGAATATGGCAAATACTGTAATGAGTTCGCTGAATGTTGGACCACGCTTTGTCAATCACGATAGTCTATCTATATCACTTTTGTATGGTTTAATTATTATAGTTGGGCATATTAATTACTGCCTGAATATTGCATTTTGATTAATCTACTAACATGTGCATAGTTTGTGTAGTACTAATTAACAAACCATATAGGTATGCTAAATATTAGTCTTTATGAGACTATACCCGATTTTAGGTGTAATACATAGCTACTTACAGCGTTTGAAATAATTTTACAGATTAAACTCGCGTGTATTGATATTCTAAACATTATTTAGAGATCCGACGTTTCGAGCTCCTTACAGCGCTCGTGGTCACGGGCTAGACTCAAATAAAAATAGACAATACTGCTTACAGCGTGTTCATATTAGCGATTTTATTGGCGATATCGTGCGTCCACGCCGCGAGCCCGCAGCGATATCGCCTCGCTGAGAAATAACCCAAAAATGGCTAGTGTGAACAGGCACTTACTGCCCGACGTTTCGACTGGTTTACACCAATCATGATCGCTGGCAACCAGACCCATAAAGATTAATATTAAGTGTAATGGAACGCGAAAGCCTAAAATCTTTCATATAGGTATGCTTATATGCAAAACATAATGTTTTTTGAGTAAAGATTTTTTAAGTAGATAGAAAGGCACTAAATGTTTTAATAGTTAAGTAAGATAAAGATTGTTCCTTATAATCTGATTTATAAGATTTTTAATACAAGTCTCTGTAAAAATACAACACGTGATACCTACTCCTTATTTCCCTCAACTTTACTTTCCTTGACAAGATTGCTTTCTCGCCGGATCTATGCCTGAATGCCGACAGCCGCTGCCACTCCATCAGAGTGATAAGACGTCTAACATTCCCTCTACCACTTAATTGACCCCTCATTTAGGAACTTTCTACAAAAGCGTCCTAAAAGTTTCCTTAGTAAGTGACTTACGAAGAGGTCTATTGACATTATAGAAATTAAATAGCTTTAAACCAGCTAAACTTAAATAGGCGATCGATCAGTAATCAACTGATTATGTTGGTTGGTTATTATAACACTTCTAAATCGATGGTTAACCTTTGCAACTCAGCAAGTATCATATACATCTTCATCATCATCATCATCAGCCCATATACTTCCTCACTGCTGGGGCACAAGTCTACCCTTAACTAGGGTGATCAGGCCTTAATCGATCACGCTAGTCAACTGCGGGTTGGTTGACCACAAACCCAAAGAATTTCTTCGTAAGTGTGCAGTTTTCCTTACGATGTTTTCCTTCGCCGTTAAAGCGTCGAATAATCGTCCATATTCATTTCAAATTTGAAAAACACTATGGCACGAAGCGGGGTTTGAACTGGCGACCTCTCGCATGGCAGGCAACGACCTAAACCACTCTACCTACGACACTTTGTCATATGCATCATAAATATTTGACTACGCGTCAAAATCTACAATTAATGTGACAGTGTTGCTTTTTTAGTTCTATGTGATCTGTGGTTCTACGGAACCCAAAAAACTTTCTCAAGCCGTCACTTTATTTCTCTTTTATGTCTTCAAAGATAGACGCCCCCGATACTGTCTTGAAGGAAATTACATATATCGCTCTTGTGAGGCTTGAGTTTTAGCGCCCCTCGAACGATTCAAGTTTCACTAGAGGCGAGGGAGAATAGTTACGTCGTCTATGTAACTTTATTTATGTACTATATCACTAACTGTATTGTTAACTTCCTCGTTGCTCTATTGCTTGTATACTCGTAAATACTTGGAGGTTTCGAGACCCGGGCCAAATATGTATGAGTTCTACTGTTACATTTCTCAGCCCCTGACTCTGGCCTGGGCTGCAGTGTTAATGTTCGTGCCTAATACTACAAGTTAATACGTTGGTCTTGCACGATGCACTAGATGTTGTAGACAAAGTAACAATATCGAAACGATAACGAAGTTCGAAAAGAATTAAATGTATGGGATTGACAGTAGACGCGGTAAATCACGTGGTAAACATACTGATTGTCTACATGGCACCTGATTCTCATTGCTTAAGTCAACCAATAAGGAATCGTCTCTCAAAAATTTAACAGTAAAGAAACAAATAGTGAGGGAACTTTAAAGTAATTGTTCCCAGTGTATCGGATTAAGCTTTACCTTGATATGAACTGAATACAGGTGTACCTTATACTGATTAATGTGCTTTCTGTTGTTTCAGAGTTTAATGTCGATCATCAAGTTTGGCTACGCGTTAGTGGTGGTGACCTTACTGCTCATGATATGGGCCTCCCTGTCTGGAGCACTTGAAGTAAGTAATACTATGTACTGTTAATTTTTATTCATTATAAGAACAAATAGGTCAAATCTTAAAGAAAGGTCAAATCATAAGTACCCGTAATCTACGAGCGTGTATGAAGAGGTCGATGAATGTGGATGAAGCGAAAATGGTGTGCGAGGACCGTAGCACATGGCAGGAAGTGATCTCTGCCTACCCCTCTAGGAAAAAGGCGTGATTTTATGTATGTATGTATGTAAAAGAAGGATGTAAGGGATAAGTTTCTAATCTTTAATTCAGGAAAGTTTTTACGTGGTTATAATTAATGCACTTCTAGTATTGTATATTTTATGCCGAACACTACACATATAAAATAATTTTACGGGTTAACCTGGCGTTTATTGTTATTCTTAAAATATTATTTAGACACCCGCGACGTTTCGAGCTCTTCTCTTCTCTATATTGAATGGATAATTGCTTTACTCATAGTGCTCAAAAAAGCGGTTAAATAAATTAACCAAGTCATTACGTAAGGATCCCGAAACAACATCTACTTAATAGGAAGGATCATGGTTAAATTCAACACTCTGCAGTCACAAGACTAGCAAGAACTCTATATACTAAGGAACCGGCTATTACAGTACGTACGGTGTACATAGTTAAACAAAGTCAGCACTTTCCATATGTATAACACCAGAGTTCAATTTCCGAAACGCTTCCAATAAGAGATCCAATTGGCTGACCAGCAAAATCCCTTACATATTCATTGTCAGCAAATTCTACTATCGAATCCGGATTGTATTTCTGACTAGGAATTCCAAGAATCGATGTCAATTAGATTGAGAATTAGCTTAGGATTAACTGTAAGGACACAAAGCAATTACGATTCTAATGTGTTCCCAATGTAATCAGTAAGGTTTGGTTTCTAAATCGATACAATCTTTTTTAGACTTTGGCTAGTAGAAGTTTATTACTTTACCACGAAGTTTCTGATAAAAAAATATCATAAAATCACGCGACCCCAATGCATAAAACGATTCGCTAAAGGTTGGAACTTCGAACTCGTATTTTTCATATGGCCCTGGCATGACATCGAAGCTTTTATTCAAATAATAACCCCGGAGCGGTATTAAGTACCTTTCTATGTCATTACTTTGCCGATTCTCCAAGGCTTTATCAGTACGATAAAATCCATTTAAAGAAAGTACCTATCTATATGGAATCCTTAATACCTCCAAAAACGTATAAGGCACACCCTTGCGCAATCTTTAAAAGGATTCCAGCTTCTTTTAGAGTAAATGTTTAGTGTGTACTTTTTGAGAAAAGGATAAAACCCTGTATAATTTTATAGCGCTTTCCACGAATCTATAGACGTGTAGTAAATTGAAATTATTGTGAGATCTATCAGATGTGTCTTGCGTAGTTAAAAATATTCATAAATGTTTGAAAAAATAAACCAATATTAAAATATTACACTCTACTTTTAAAACAAAAGTAAATAAAAAATGGTTTACTTTCTTAAGATCTGTATTTTGCAAATTGAGTTTTTATTCTTTTATGATGGTTACCTAAGCGATACTAGCACACAATTTTAAAAAAGTTCTGTGGCATGCATGTATAATCCTCTCGCGCCGTATTTATAATGTATTGACTTATGGAGTGCGTGCCTGGATTTTGTTCGGAGCTCGCGTTTACCGCATTATTCGGTAATGCCGCTGGAACTGGAAGTATGCCAGGGCCGGATCATGAGAACGGCTTGGAAATAAAATCGGAGACATTTGCTAAAATTCCTATTTTATTAGACACCAAGGCTGTTATTTATTTAGTTGAACTTTGAGTGCGATAAATCAATAAGAGTAACGGTTTTGTACACTCAAACAAACTATTATACATATAAATATATTTTGAGGAATAAGTTAACTTAAAACTACGTGACATAGAACAGAAATGCAACGTAGATAATACAAAGAGACGTCCTCAACTTAAAAGTTTCATCTGTAAAGAGTTTGAATAGCCCTTTGTACAATAAAAAACAAAACCTTTATCTACGGCATCTTTTTGTCGTTTGAATTCGGAAAATATACAAGTTATGTCAAGAAATAGATAGAGCATAGTTTCCAAATTTGATTCCTACGCAATTTGACCAACGGCTGTAGAGTTTGTCCACTTCTTCGGCATCCATGCCATCAAAAACCAGCACAACATCGTATGCAAAGGCTTGGCAGTAGTACCCTTTCTTCTCATGGCTTTCAGGAGTGGGTCCAACAGCAGATTCCAAAGTGATTGTTATGCTGACGCTGTAAACAGATTTTTGATGAATACTCTTATTTAACAAATATCCCCATAATTGTATAGAATATTTTTTTTTTCTTATATTTTACTATCTTGAGATTCTGCCAGAATATCAGCGATGTAGCGACCTAGCAGCCGCTGCAGCACATGCTGAGGTAGAACCTGTTGATCACTTTTACGGCATGTGTGTTTGTGATCAATAAATGTTTTCTTTCTTTCTTTCTTCTTTCTTTCCCCTTTTCCTTCCCCCGTCATATATCCTTACTACTCGTGGGAATGCAATGACCTTGTTAAAACAATGCACAAGGCAGAATGGCGGCGACGTGGTCCACAACCCGTCACGTCACGTTTCCCACAGAGGTGAAAAGTGGATCGCTGGAAGTGATCTCTGCCTACCCCTCTGGGAAAAAGGCGTGATTTTATGTATGTATGTTTCTTCTTTATTAACCAAACCACCCTTCCAGTTGCACGTAGACACCGGTCACCCATCATGCCTCTTCCAAGCCCTGTGCACCTGTTCGAAGCCGGGTGGAGACCTGGGCATCGTGAACTGCTACCACGTGCCCCTGCTGAGGGTACCAGCGCCTCTCAACAGCTCCAAGGTCTGGACCCTCCAGATGACCGGGAACAGGATACGGGAGTTGGAGCCTAAGTTCTTCCAGGGAACTGGTGAGTCTTTCAAGCAAACGTTATTTCGTAAAAGTATTTAATTATGTATGGTTTTACTCATCAACAATAAATATTACTAATAGGATAAGCTATAACTGCCTCGTTGGTCTATTGGTAGCAAGTGCTGCGTTAGGACCGAGAGGTCCCCGGTTCGAATCCGGGGTCGGGCAAAATTTGTGTGAGTTTTTCTGTAATGTAATTACTCAGCCCGGAGATAGGAAGTTGGCGGTTGAACGCCCGTGCCTCGGAAAGCACGTTAAGCCGGTGGTCCTGCGCCCGATCTCTCATCGGTCATGTCGGATTGCCGTCTCACCGAATTATGAGAGTAAGGGAATAGAGAGTGCACTTGTGTTTGCGCGCACACTTGTGCACTATAATATGTCCTGCGCAATTGGCTGATCTCAATTGAGATCGGCCGCCATGGCTGAAATCGGTTGGACGCCTTTATAGGATAAGCTACAGAGAGGGGATAGCCTGAGCTACTGTCTACTACTACTGCCACTGTCACCATGTGAACATCGCATGGGGGCGTGGCCTAATTAATCTGTGACTGTAGCAAGAGAGAGTGACTCAAATATAAGTCGCGTTCCATTCATCCTCCTTTAGATGACATGTATCCCTTTAAAGAATGTATTAATTACAACGAATATATTACTTAATCCTCTCTATACGTATATAACTTTAAACTGCTAGCGCCATAACCATGACAGTTGACCAGTGATTATGGCGCTTGATTGGCGCTTGAGAATGGCACTGTTATTGTAAGACAACATGGTAAATATCACGGCAATATTAGGTTTCTAAACTAATCTCTATTTCGTTATGCGGTCTATGCAGTATAATCCAGTCATGTACCTACTGAACTCTTTCTAAAGATACCCACTACCTTTCCAGGCATCTACAGGCTAGCGATAAACGAGAATCCTCTGGAAACGGTCCATGAGGATGCCTTCTATGGGCTAGAGACGTCGCTATGGGAGCTGGAACTACGGCGGGACCTGCTCACCGCGGTGCCCAGCAAATCGCTGAGGAGCCTGGCGAAGCTCAGGCTCTTGGACTTGTCCGGTAAGAGACACTGGTGTTACCTTTGAGCATTTATGCTGTTGGGTTGAGTAGGTAGTTTAGACTCAACACAATGATTTGATCTATCCTGCACAAAGATCAGAACTATCATCGCGATCAGATATCCTGGCACCCGTCACACCTTGTTGATATATTAACTTCGGAGAACAGCTACGCTGTTTTGAAGTGTTTAAGTAATTATATAAAACGTAAATATATATGTATACATACACACCTGTTGCAGATATCACTAAGAATTCGGATCAGATCAGTCTCAAATAATGAAATCGAGGTCGAAAATAATGTATCTTGTCATGTTTTTCCTAGCTTAGAAAATTCTATAATCTTGGTTATAAAAATATATACGAATATTGATCTGTATTTGTGTACTCAATATTGCATTACGTCATTCACACACAGAAGGGAAGTGCTTAAGACCTACTTTTGAACCAGCTGCACAAGTTAACCACCATAAAAAGTTAGTCGTAACATTTCCTGTATCCACTGTTGATTCTGATTTCCGTAACTCAAGTGTTTAAGTTACTTACCACGGGATTGGAGCAATGGCTATTATTCATCTTTTTATTTAATACTAGCTTTCGCATGCGGCTTCACCCGCGATTAATTCTTTTTTTCTCGAGCGATTTAAAATACACTCAGCGCTTTTACGCGAATTCAATATTTTTTCGGGTTCACTTCTTTACCCGTGAGAAAATTCTAGAAGATTGATTGAGTGTATGAGACAACCCTAAAACAGTCAATAATTTTTTTGTGTATTATAGTTTGATTATATTTTAGTGACATAGGTAGGCGAAGTTAAATAAACCTGCTCTTTTTTTCTAGGCAACGAAATAACAGAGATATCCCCCGACGACTGGACGAATATGCAGACGCTTCAGACCCTGATCTTAGCGGACAACTCGATAGCGAACCTGCCGATGTACGCCTTCTCCAGCCTGATGAATTTGGAGACTCTGGACTTGCGGGGAAACCACCTGTCGACAGTTGACGGAGGGGTGTTTAGAGATGGGATGGGGAAACTTAACAAGGTTTGTTGGATAACATACTGGCACTAATCCTTTTCTTTGGATATCTTAATTCTTCCTTCCATGAAGTCCAATGTTGAAGAAGGGTCAAATCAAAAGTACCCGTAATCGACGAGCATGCATGAAGAGATTGATGGATGTGTAAAAAGCGAAGGTAGTGTGCCATGATCGTAGTAACATGGCAGGAAATGATCTCTGCCTACCCGTCTGGGAAAAAGGCGTGATTTTATGTATGTATGTATAACTTAATTCTTAGGGGACCTATTTTAGAGTACAACTTAAGCTACGACTTGTCGATGGCCATCCGCTCCCCCGCAAGTCCGGTGATGATGACGAGGCTTCTCCAAGCCATCATCGTACTGACGTTAGGTAAAAAAAGGCTAACCAAATTTTAACATTTTTTATCTTCCAGTTGCTGCTCGGAGACAACCAGCTAGTATTCATCCCCTACGAAGAAGTATCGCCACTTCGCCAGCTTAGAGTCCTGGATTTATCCAATAACGTGATCAAACAAGTGCCTCCGGTCCATGAGTTACCTACCAAGCTGTCTCTGGATACTTTGAAGTGAGTCCTAAGAATTAATTAAAGAAAAACGAAGTCCCTTTTTAACCGACTTCAAAAAAAGGAGGAGGTTCTCAATTCGTCTGTATGTATAATATTTTTTTTTTTTTTTTTTTATGTATGTTCACCGATATTTTCGTCAATTATAGACGGATTTCAAAAATTTTTTTTTGGTTGGATAGAGTTCACTTCCGAGGTGGTCCCATTTTCACCAGTCTCGGATGTGATGATGGGATCCAGGAGAAATCGAGGGCAACCTTCAAATTTTATAGGGACATGTACCGCGTTTTGCATATTATCTGAAGTCATATTGGCATTTGCTTCTGGCTATCATAATCTTATGATGCTGAGCTGATGATGGAAGGTCAACTCCTTAATAGTTATGAGTAAAAGAATATATTTTCAATAATGTATACATATTAAGACTACTAGTTATAATATCAGTAGCATTACAGGTGAGCTAAACTATTAGGTTGACCAGTCTAGGATCTGATGATGGGATCCAGGAGAAATCGAGGGCAACCCTCAAATTTTATAGGCACATGTACCGCGTTTTACACATTTTCTGAAGTTATATTGGCATTTGCTTCTGGCAATCATAATGTTATGATGCTGAGCTGATGATGGAAGGTCAACTCCTTAATAGTTGGGAGTAAAGGGATAATTCTTTCAAATCTGTGTACATATTGATACTACTAGTTATAATATCAGTAGAATTATAGGTGAGCTGAACTATTAGGGTGTAAAAAAATGTAACACTAAAAAGGATGAAAAAAAATTGTAAACAAAAAAAAAACCGCCTTCAAAAACCCGACTCACTAAAAATTACAAAATAATATAATACGAACATTAATCTGGGTATGAATTTGATATGTTGTTGAAGGCGGTGCCAATGAAATTTTTGAGGAAAACTGCATGAGATATAAACGGCACCGCCTTCAACAACATATCAAATTCATACCCAGATTAATGTTCGTATTATATTATTTTGTAATTTTTAGTGAGTCGGGTTTTTGAAGGCGGTTTTTTTTTGACTATTAGAACGAGTTTGAATGTATGGGTCAGCACCCAACTTATATGGATAAAGGTTGCATCAAGACCCGAACAATACGTCTAAGATAATATAAAACTTGATATAATTTGTTGTTCTTAGTGCTAAAGTTATTTTTAATTAAGTTTCAATATAGACTTATTTTACTTACATAAAAGCCTTTTGTGTAACAAATTATAATCCCTCCCGCAGGATCCTTCATATTATAAAAAAAAAATTCTTCATATTATAAAGACTTTTACATTTTGTTTGTGTATTGTTTAAGTTAATTTTAAGATCTTTTCATTGTAATTTTCTCTGGCTGTCCAATAAATAAAAAAAAAATAAATAAATAAATAAATTATCCATCTAGAATAGGACTCTTCATATTAATAAAAATACATCATTTTCTTTTCAGGTTGGACAACAATATAATAACGGAATTACATCCGGGAGCGTTCAAGAACTTCCAAGTGCTCAACTCGACGTCACTGGATGGCAATCCAATTAAAGTTTTAAGGGTAAGTTTTTTTTTAATCAGTACAGTGGTCAGTCTATGTAAGTGATTGCAGTTTTCAGACTCCAGAATTTCAAACTTATTCCCATAAGGATTACTTATAACGTTCTTATCAATGTCAGAACGTGTTGTAATTTGGTTAACATACGTTAACCTTATGACCGATTCCGTTTAGATTACCTCGGCCGACTATTTTTATTAGCCCTGTATTGGCCGTCCTAAACAAACTTAAGTTAATTGTATGTGACTTCGTGAATCGTCTGTTGACTGGAAACATTTACCTTTGCCGGATACGAGTTCCGATACCGTGACCTATTGGATTTGGCTCTAGTACATAGGTCAATGTCCAGTTGTATAGAAAGAATAATGAAATGTTACAAAGGTACACGCACAGTCAAGCAAGCCATAACTTTTATGTATTAACAAAATGAAATAATATGTATGTCTACCTAAATTAAACATACTTTTTTAGTTAATAAGTCACACCACACCACACACACACACGATAATATTTATAGAACTTCACTGTGGTTTTTAATAAAAAAATTTAAAGTTTTTTTTATGTACCTAAAAGAAATCGCTCGAGTGAATTTCTGATTTCCTTTCGATATGTACGTACATACATACATACAATCACGCCTTTTTCCCAGAGGGGTAGGCAGAGATCACTTCCGGCGATCCACTTTTCACCTCTGTGGGAAACGTGACGTGACGGGTTGTGGACCACGTCGCCGCCATTCTGCCTTGTGCATTGTTTTAACAAGGTCATTGCGTTCCCACGAGTAGCAAGGATATATGACGGGGGAAGGAAAAGAGGAGGAAGGATACTATCGCCTCGGATGATTTTGGACTGAGTTGATTATTATCAACTATTTATTATCGAGCTATTGCTCGAGGAGCCGGGGTCGCTTACCCGTATACCGTTCATTCGATATGTCCTCTTTATAATTTTTAGCTAAAAAAATTTTACATTATGACTTTTTCTATTTTTTGTTGACACTATCATGAACATAAATCACTGTTATGTCTGATATCGGTACACACAAGTGGTTTATTGCTTAAGCTAACTTAGTTCGGGATTACAACAATGTATTTGTATAATGTTTTGCTGTGTGTTATTCTATGTGCTACGGTATATACCTGATTTTTTTTTTATTTTATTAATTTCCTGATTTCCTTGCAGGAAGACGCGTTCCGCAACGCTAAGATCAAAGTCCTCTCCCTCCGAGACTGTGGCATTTGGGACCTGTCCCCGGCCGCCTTCGCCGGCCTTGAGAACAGCCTGCAGAGCCTCGACCTCTCGGAGAACAACCTCACCATGATCTCCAAGTTTATGCTGAACAAGCTGGACTCGCTTAGGTTCTTGAACTTGAGAGAGAATAGGGTAAGATTGAAATGCTTATCCCCTTGTTGAAATCCCGCCACGTACCAATGTGCTGTTCAAATTTGAAATTCTTAAGTACGATCATTCGACGCTTTATCGGTGACAGAAAACATCGTTAGGAAACCTTCACACCTACGAAGAAATTCGATGATTGTGTAGTTGTAATGGGTGACTACGGCCTTATCGCCTTAGTTTCGGGTAGGCCTGTGCCCCAGCAGTGGCGATGTATATAGGCTGATGATGATGATGAAATGCTTATAATAGTTTTCTCTTAGTGATAACTTGCGTGCTGTTTTAAATATTTGGACATCAAAAAAATTCTCCTCGCCCTCATGTAAACACATCTGTGAACTATCCAAAGTTTCGTGGTTTGAGATTAGGTCTTGTGAGTCTTGCGTTACTTAGTTAAGACATCAAGTTGATTTTGCTTTCTATGACCCCAATGGGTACAGAACTGATATATAAGCTTATTAATTACGCAGATTATTAATCATACAGCCGCACATACACCATATCTTACGATTTTTATCTGCTTGAACATTCTCCACAGTTTACTCACGCTCAAAGGTAATCATTTTATATTCAGGTGGACATCAACACACTGGCAACGAACAATCCGAACGAATATGAAGTGACGGCGTACAACAACTTTCAACACAAATTGTTTTCCTTGGACGTTAGCGGCGATTCATCCATCGAAATGAGCCTGCAAGACGTTAGAAGGTAATGTTTATTTCACCACAAAAACTTATCTGTTAAAGTATTAAGCTACGGGATATAAGCTCATAAATCCATATTGGTGACGTCACTGTTCACTTACATTCTAAAACAAGTATCTATGTCAACGTATTTGTCCCGAGTCTGGGCGTGTTGTTTATCAATTAACGCATATTTGTGTATTCCATTGTTCTTTTTTTTTTTTTACTGACATACGATGATGGCTTGAAGTAGCCTCATCAGCATCACCGGACTTGCGGGAGAGCGGGTGGCTCTCACCCTTAAAGGCTCTCACCCCTAAAATTCATGTTTTTCTATATGCATAAGCTATTTATCTCTATTGCTATGAGACTTATTTATTTAAATCTATTCCAGAATGCGCTCCCTCCGCTACCTATCAGTAGGCAAGATGATCCGTCGAGCGATCCGCACAGAAGACTTCCTAGACTTCAGCGTGGACCTGGAAGACCTAAAGATCTTCGGGAGCACAATCAACAGGATCGAGTCCAGCGCCTTCCAGCACGTTAGGACCATCAAGACCTTGGATCTGTCCGAGAACGATATCGACTTCATTGACCCGTTCGCTTTTGCTGAGGTAGGTCATTTGGATTGAAGGTTTACTTCTCTTTCTTTCACAAATAAGGATTTAACTACGAATTCCTCTCGTGAAAGACTTGTAGTCGAATGGGAGATATCCTGTAGTTTTTTTTTATTAGGCATTGGGTTGTAGAGCCTTTTCTTTAGGAACCATTCTTGGTTGGTCTCCCCCATCAAGTTAATAAACTTCATGCAAATATAAGTATTTGAGTTAAAGTAAGTATAGTAAGACGTAGAGCCCATCGGATATACATAGACATATACTTCTTATTAGTTCTAATCTAGAAAAGAATAGAATAATCTAAGGCAATATGAGAACTGAAGAAGGTCTTATTACAATAGGCTCTACCACCATTTTCAGACGTAAGAAAATGCTAACATTTTTCTTGTTTCTGTTGCTCAGAAGAAATAACGTACCCAAAATGTTTCCTAAACCAAACAAAAGATGATTTGTTTGGTTTAGGAAACATCACAGATGACATACTCAGATGTTTCTTTACTAAAACATTACCTTTCATTTCAGTTACACAGCCTAACTACATTGAAGATGGCCAACGGTCTCGCAGACACGGTGAAGATACTTCCTTTTGAGCCTCTTAAAGCCCTCATAGAACTGCAACACCTGGACCTTAGTAACAATAAGCTGAAGAATGTGCCGGATACTTCTTTCCACTTCTTGTATAAGCTTAAGACGCTTAATTTGCAAGACAATGCTATCGATCACTTCTCGAAAGGGACTTTGCAGGTATTGATTGTTTTTTTATTTACATATTTTCGAAATTGAATTCTATACCAGCCTACCATTAGCCTAGCTTTGCAGGAAGAGGGACTACCTACTATTAGCAAGTAGGTACACTTTTACAGAAAGACTCGAACGGCCAAACCTAAAAAACATCTTGATGTGATGACGTCAGTACCTGGTTGAGAATTTCAGTTCACAGTTGTCAGTCTTTTTACTTGCTTTGTAGCTTTAGTCCTTATTGCAAGCAAAGAGAGAGCATTTCTGTTTGTACCTGTCTTATTTATTTATTTGGTACACCAACGACTAATAGAATACTACTTAAAATTAATATAAGATTAATGCTCACCATCATATTACTATAGTAGGTCATTACTATATCAGCTCATGTTTCAATTATAGGGCGACATCCACGGCCAGCTACAAAGCATCTGCCTCTCCCTCAACCAAATGAACCAAATCGTTCAGCACACCTTCGTAGAGCTGAAGGAGCTGCAAGACATCCTTATTGAAGATAACCTAATAGAGACGATCTCCCGACGAGCCTTCACCAGTCTGGATAACTTGAAAGTGATCAGGCTGAGAGGGAACAGGATCTACGATATAGCTGAGGAAGCCTTCCAGAATATTCCTGCGTTGAAAGAGTGAGTCGCCACATTTAGGTTTTTTACTGATGTTCTCACAAGCTGAAAATCTTGAGAACCTATAACATACTGAATACCTATTCAGTTCCATCTTTAAGTCATCTGATCTTTTAGTTGGGGCAAAATTTATTGATTTCGTTTTTGATACGTTCTTTATAAGAAGATAGATCCCTTATCAATTCATTTAAACGTAAGATAATTTTGATGTTGAAATCTTAAATTTCTAAAATCTGACGTGGAAATTTTAAAATTGTATGCACCGTCACTGTAAAGACTATCCTATAAGTTATTTATTAATTTATTTCTAGTCCTATCCTATAACTTGTTTCTAGTCCTCATCTCTTTCTTCGACTTTAGGTTTTACTTTACACAGGGAAGGAGATTGTTTAGGGAAGCTAATCCCAATGCTTTGGATTCTAAGCGACTGTCGAAAGATAACCCTAACAATACCCCTTCTATTCCAGACTGGACATCTCATTCAACCAGCTGAACACGTTCCGGTTCTCAATCTTCGACCAGGTGGGCTCGGCGACCGCGCTGAAGGTGAACGTGTCGTACAACCGGATGACGTCCCTGAGGGACTCCAACGCGATGAGCTTCTTCAACTCCAACTATTACCAGCCGAAACCGCAGAGTGAGTGTTCAAATTACCACCCAGTTCATGTTTTCCCTCCCTTCTATGATACCGGGCTCTTCAGGCGGGGCGTGCAACGGCATTTAAGCAGGCCTTCAGGGTGAGTGCGACAGGCTCAATATGATCTTTTGTGCCTGTCGACGTCATATTTGGATCTCACTATCGCTTACCATCAGGTAGAGTGAGGTCATCTTGTTAGCCTAGTATAAAAAAACTGAAATAGGCATTATAGTTAGCACTTAGCTCTAAGTTTATGTTGTTTTCTATTCACTTTTATTAATCTGTACCAGTGTTTTTCTTGTTGGCTGTCCTAATAATAAATAAATAAATAAAGAGCTTTTTTCCCTAACTGACTTACGATGATGGCTTGGAGTAGCCTCGTCATCACCCCTAATAAAATTACAGTTTAATGAATGATCGATTAAAATTTTATTAATAATCTCACGTTCCAATATGCCCAAATTGGAACTGGTTGTGGTTGTAAAGGTTTATTATTTGTTGTTTTGTGCTATTTTTAAAGATCTTATGTAAATTATAGAATTTGAAAAAAAAATGCATTCATGACCCCGCCTGAATGGAGACTTCAACGACCGGTCTTCAGATATCGCGTCTTACGCTCTGAAGGATTTCTTATGTAATGTCCAGTGGCCGATGACGCTCAACTAAATAAACAACTTATTACTTTACTTTCTTATTTCTGTAGTTCATTCATGCTTATTCTCTCTCTTACAAAATCATAACCATGCCTTTCTTATTTTTTCTTTTCTATACACTTATTTAACTGTTCCTATCTTTTATCACTATTTTTATTTGTCTTTCTTTCTTTTCTTCCGCTTCATTGAAATCAGGATTAATATCTCCTATAACGGAGGACGCCCCTGAGATGACTGAAGGTGATCATTACTTTAGTACTTTGTTTATTTATTTATTTTACTTGTATATTTATATTTTTTCTTCATTTGTGTATAAATACGTTAAATCTGCAGATTCAGACTTAAGTTCAGATGAAGATCAGACCGTAGCCGAAGGTGATATTAATACATAGAATCATTGTGTTTGTGTGTATACGTTTACATAATGGTCATTCCATAATACCACGTCAATCATTTCATTTTATTTTTTATTTAATTTTATACAGATTGAATTATTTCAAGTAGGCAAAATTATCTGGCCGTTTTGAGCAACTTAACATGATATTGTGTTATGTTTGCTACTGTAACTTGTAGACTTCGTGTTTAAATAAGTCAATGGCAAAACGTTAGTTGCTGAGATTTAGATTTAATCACATAGGTAAATATATTTTTTTCATACCACATTTAAATTACTTGAATAAAATCTTCATCGACTTCCATCGAACTACATTTTGTTCCGTTTTGTTACTCGTAATAACATTATGATGTTAGGCTAGTAGATGTAAATTGCTACAACTGTAATTCAGAATCATTACAAGTTTGTTTGTCTTTCAGGTCTGGGTACAGTGTCGGCGAACATCAGAGTGTTGGATTTCTCTCACAACAATATCTCAGAAATCGCACCATATTACTTTAGGTATGTGTGTGAAATCATGCTTAAACCTTATGGAACCTTACCTTACCATAGGGAAAGTTCTATCAACTCTCGAAAAAATTCTGACTGACCATAGTATTTTGTCGAAATTAGTAGTTCGTAGTTTCTCCTATCTTCTTCTCTTATAAATAAAAATGAATTGCCGTTCGTTAGTCTGACTAAAACTCGAGAACGCCCGGACCGATTTAGGTAATTTTGGTTTTAAAATGTTCGTGATAGTCCAGGGAAGGTTTATAGTATTGGCGGTATGAAATTCGCCGAGACCACTAGTTTGAAATAAAACAAGTTTTACGGATAAACTCCCGTGTATTGTTATTCTAAATATATTATTTAGAGAGCCGTTTTGAGCTCTTTACAGCGCTGTGTTGTCACGAGCAAAAGAGTAGTTTCTCTTAGTATACTATTTTGTTTAGAGTATATTTATTTTCTTTTACAGACACGCAGACTTCACTCTCTCTGAACTGTACTTATCACACAACTTGCTAAGGAATATCACAAGGGAAGTGTTCGGATCACTGGCCGCTCTGCAATATCTGGATCTTTCACACAATCAGATATACCACATGGAGTACGACTGTTTCGCTAGGGCTAAAGCTTTGCAGGTTTGTATGTTCTCTTGAATAAGAAAGAAATACATTTTTGGTATGCCGTGTATGCGTTAAAGAGTAAGATTTTTTTGCTTTTGTAATTTTTTTTACGACATAGCATACATTCTGAGTACTCGTAAAGTACTTTTCAAACCAATATAATAAAGGTAATGACAAAGGATTTTAATCAATTGAATTGAAGAAAAGCTAAGGTAAATCTACCAATCATCGACTTTTGAAAGAAAATATGTGATAATTTATAGATCTGAGGTTTCATTTTGTTGTTTTTTACCATGAATTATATCTCTGTTTACAGATCATTGACTTATCCCACAACTATCTGAGCGAGTTGCCAGTGGAGGTGTTCCATTCGATGCCGTCTCTCATCTCATTGGACTTGTCCAACAATCGCATCAGGAATCTGGCTGATAACCTCATCATATCGCCCCTCTTGGAAAGGTAAAAGTAGTTTTCAATTACCGATTAGCGAAATTGATCAATTTCCAATAGAAATTGGAAATTGAACCACTGTTCCACCGAGCCAGTCAGAGTCAGAATAGAATAAAAGTTAACGTAACCCAACAAACTATCTACTTAGTTATAGATGGACACAAAAAATAAACAACAATCTAGTATTAGGTCCAAAAATATTAACGGGTTACATAGTCTATATTCGTTAAACATCTAAGAAGAGTGCTTAAACAGCTGTGCCAACTGCCTTTTAATATAATAAACAAAGTACAACAAAGTTTAACTTTTTTTCTTCACAGTCCTACTCCGAAAAACTGCAGAAATGATACAGGCTTTGATAACTCAAGTGGCTTGTGTGTCTTTACAGGTTAGATCTATCCAACAACTACCTATCAAGAGTGCCAACCAATTGTCTATCCGTGGGCGCCGCTAGTAACCTAGTCGAACTAGATCTAAGCGGAAACACTATTCCTACCATTTCCATGGCCGACTTCGTCCAACGATACAGGGTAAGACCTCCAATTATCACCTTGGTTGAGAGTGAAGCTTCCACAAATGTAACATTGAGTTTTTTTCCTTCTAACAGCTTGTTTTGATATTGATTCTGTAAATTGTACCTCAATATGTTTTGAAGTGGATATTTTTGATTGATTGGAATAACTGTTGTGGGTCTAGTGAGTATTTTCCTATAAACGCTTAATATTAATCGAAGTCGTAATAACTATAAATATTTATCTTAATTATATCTCCTAATTTATAGCTAGTATATCATTTTCATACTTCAATAATAATAATGTGTCGTCATTTAAGTAGAGTGCATTTTAATCTCAAAATCCTTGTTAAACCATACAAATATGTAACAACTATTTTGAAGTTTAAGCTTGATCCAATCGTGGCTTCAAATTTTTGTAACGAAATGTTGTTACCAGATAATATTCATACCAACTTCGTACGTTTTAAGTAACTTAAGGGTAAGCCCCTAACTAAACCTCTTGACCCACAACCTCAAAATCAGTATGTACCTACCTACCTAACTGTTCCCTGAGTGTACCTACCTAACTACCCCTCAGAGTGCCCACTAACAGTAGCTAGTGTAGAGGCTAACGTTCGCATGTGGCAGCCGCAGGAGCAGACCGAGTACTGGCACGAGGAGCCCGACTACAGCGACGAGTACATGTACCACACCGTGCGCCGCGACCAGACCAGGGTGGTCCACCAAAAGAAACAGTACCAGCAAAACGCGCTGTACAAGGTAGGTTGCGCTGATCGGAGAGTGAAAACTTTGGAAAGAGACTGGATGGAGGCTTTGGAAAGTTGATTTTCATTTGTTTAATTTATTTCGGGCTGATCGGAGAGTGAAGACCGTTTTGGATATTTGACTGTCTTTTGTTTAATTTATTTCGTATTTAGTGGTCCGTGATTGGTGGAGTTACCCTATTAATCCTTTAGCGGGTAGAGGGAAATTGTATGTCCACCAAATTCTGGACCTTATTCACTTGACATAAGGGCCAGAATGAAAAATTTCAACAGGAAACTGTGGAAAACGACATACTGTACTCCTAGCTCTTATAGCAAAAGTTTTGATCATTCATCTCATACTTACTCGTATCTTTATCGTATATTGAATTTAAGCCAGTTTGGGACTAAATTTCAGTATCTCTGGCAGTAAATTATTGTAATAAAAAAAGGGATAAGATTCATCCGCTCCCCCGCAAGTCCGGTGATAATGACTACACCAAGCCAACATCGTGTCACTTAGGAACAAAAAACTGTAATAAACAATAGTGTCTACTGCAGTTCCGTATACAAGTAGGTATACTTATATAAATTTAAAACCCAAAAGTCTTTATTCTTTTACTCTTTGATTGGCGTTTACCTGCACTCCCAAATATCACCCATCACCTGTAGACCTCCTCTGAGTGAAATAATGTAGTTAGTTGCATTGTATTGTTGCATCCGTTTTGTTGTGTTGGTTTCTGTATTGAATATTTTATTTAAGTTAAGATTTTCTATTACTTAAGAAAAATACTACATGGCGTATCAACCATTAATTTGCATGCATTTAATTGGTTTAAGTTTTAGTTATACTTTTCGATTCATCAAATCTAAGTACCACATGTCTTAATTGACAATATCATTAAATAATTAAAAAGTACCTATCAAATAATAATTTTAAAGCTATTGAAAGATACCGACGGATAAATAAGTAAAAAATAAGTTATGTAGTTGAAGTGGCAACGTCGCATGTTTTGATTGATTGATTCTTGAACATTTTTTAACAGACATAGAAAAAGAACGAAAGTTCTATTTAGTTATACTTATTTTTATAATTTCTTAAATTAATCATATTTTTTCTTGACCTGAACACTTATGAAGAAATTCTTAGGTGGTGTAGTCAACCAACCCGCATTTAACCAGCGTGGTTGACTAACCTTATCTTAATATAGGGTATCTCCGTGCCCCAGCAGTGGGGACGTAAACGTGCTGATGATGATATCTCTTCAAAATGCGACGTTGCCACTCCGCTCACTTCTCCAACTCTAACTAGCCACTCCTTCCCTTGCAGTCCCTCCTAAGCCTGGATCTATCGGACAACCACCTGGTCCGTATTGAAGGCAACACATTCTCGGTGCTGCCCCGGCTCCGTTGCCTGAACCTCGGGAACAACTCGCCGTTCAACAGCGCCGACCGCGGCATCAACGTGTTCAAGGGTCTGGAGAGACGGCTGTTCCATTTGGGTCTGAAGAACGTCAGCTTGACTCATGTGAGTGCTCATATTCAGTTGGCATCTTAGATCATTTGGCTCGACTGGCTCGGTGGAACAGTGGTTAGTGACAGGGATCGGTCTCTAACCAACTGTTATTTGGGGTGAGAGCCATCCTCTTCCCCGCAAGTCCGGTGATGATGACGAGGCTACTCCAAGCCATCATAGAAAGTCAGTTAGGAAAAAAAAACTTACAATTTGGGATACCGTAAAATTTTCGCAAATTGGTACATCGGTTAAATTATATCAATTGGTTATAATATAATAATATCGGTTTTTCGAAAACCAATAGCGATTCTAATCTCAGCTTAATTATACATACTAAAACTAGGTATCTTCTGTGCTAGAACGAGTCTCTACAAAAGTATCAATATCGGGACGGCAATTTTACTTCCTATAACTGATTTAAGCATTTATCTATTTATTCAGGTGCCATCAATGCTGCTGCCTAAACTGAAGAGTTTGGACCTTTCGTACAACAATTTGCCGACGATCCCGGTAGACACGACCGCCAATCTAACCCGTTTGAGGAAGTTGGATATTTCCTACAACGATCTATCGACAGTCCCAGTGGTAAGTGCCTTCAGCAAATTTGAAACACTACATAGTATAAAGCAAAGCTTCCTTTTTCGCGTCTGTCTGTCTGTATGTATGTGTGCTTAAATCTTTAAAACTACGCAATGAATTTTGATGAGGTTATTTTTTTAAAGATAGGGATTTAGGGAGTCAAGAGGAAGGTAGGTAAGTTATGTATAATATACCTACCCGAAGCGAAACGAAGGCGGGTCACTAGTAATGGATAAAAGAAGCTAATACGACAAATATCTCTTTCTTCATTAATCATCGCAACTAGTCAAAGAGGTCAAGGTCTTTAGTTAAGTCTTTTCTATTCCACCAACAGCGGGTAATGGGATAAAACTAATTTTACGGATTAAACTCGCGTGTATTGTTATTCTGGTATGTAGTGGGTAATGGTATATTACGTGTTTCAGGCAATCCAGTCCCTGAACGACTTACGATGGCTGTCGCTCTCCGGTAACCCTATTACTGCTCTGATGAACAATACTCTATACGGAGTATCGTCGAAGATTGAATACCTTGACGTGACTAAATTGAGACTACGGATTTTGGAGGTAAGAAAAATAACTTGAAATAGCCCAGCCTTCTTTTTACTGTTCAACAACCACGATAACTGCGTGTCTAATAAAATAGGGAGTTATTTTTTTATTCAGAAGGAATTTACCGTTCTGAGTTTCTTGTTTGCTGCCTCCAAATTCTTACCAGGGGCCTTACCCGTTCCGCCACCGTATGTCACTGGATTTCTATTTCACCGTCACAGCTTCGAAGTAATTCTAATTGGTCAGCGTATTCGACTAAGGCCTTATCGCCCTAGTTTAGGGTAGGCCCGTTCCCCAGCATTGGGGACTGGGTTGATGATGATTATGATTATGATGACATTAGCCTAAAAGCAATTCCAATAAACATCCACTCTCAACATTTCAGCACGGTGTATTCGGCAAAATGTACGCTTTACGCACTCTCAAGATCTCTACATCCCCTGACGTTCGAGAGTTCAATGTACCGCGCATGTTGACGTATAGCGCCGCGCTGCGGAGCCTTCACGTGGACGTAGAGTACAGCCCTGAGTTCGGGCGCGAGATGAGCGCGCAGCTGCCCTGCAAGCTCAACAACATCACCGTCACGGGCCGCTCGCTGATGTACCTGTCTCCTTATCTGCTGTTTGTGAGTGTTTTTTGTACTACATTTAGCCAGATTTTATGAGCTGTCACTATATTTGATAAGTATCCAAGTAGGTAAGTAGCCGAGCCGAATATTATAGCGAGACAGAGTCAGCCTAGATCAAGCTGGCCACGTAATAATAATATAATCTGGCTAAACAACATCACCATCACGGGTTTGTGAGTGTTTTTTCTCTCTTTGCTATAGCATTTACGTACACTAATTTAAACCACCAGGTATTAAAGGACGACACTGATTCAATTACTATCTAACAAGGTAAGTAGCCGAGCCGAATATAATAAAAAGTTAGCTAAACTACGCTCAATCGGCAACGTAGAAAGAATGGAGACAAATAGGGCCACAAAAAAACATATGTAGCTAAATTCATAATAATCTAGACAATTCACTGCTTTAACCCGGCAAGAAAAATCGTTAATCTCTTAGATTCTCTAGATCAACAGCTTGTAATGATCGTGCAAACTAATAACATACTCTATCTCGTCTCTCCTAGGGCGTCCACTCCAAAGCCCTCCGGCTGACGATCTTCAACACTAGCATCGAACAGATCGGCAGCGAAGTGTTCTGGCGCCCCGGCCTCATACGGAACCTCACGCTCGACCTCCGCTCCAACTACATCATGAAGGTCGCCAACCCCGCGCAGAAGGAGTGGCCGGGAGTACCGAACAACTTGTACCTCCACGATATACTGCTGTCGAACAATCCGTTGACTTGTGATTGTGGGATTGGGTAAGTGATGTCTTGATACTTTTAGTCGGTCGTAAGGTCCACATATGAGGTTGACAGGCACATTTGATTCTATTGAGCCTATCGACCTAACCCAGAGCCCAGGTGCCGTAGACAAAGTATCTATGAAATGTCAATCCCATACATTTTATTCTTTTTGAAATGCGTTATCGTTTTGATATTGTTAGAAAACTGTAACTGTCTGGGATATTTACCATGTTGTTTTGTTTTAATTGAATGATATTGTTACTTTGTCTTAGCCCCCAGAATCGCAAGCTGACCGATACTACATACATTTAAACATTCGTTGTGTATCTTTGATGTACTAAAGGTGTTTTAATTGGTGTTTGACAAACTTGCTTTATGAAGAACTAGTGACCCGCCCTCGCTTGGCTTCGGGTATATTCTACATTAAAACCTTAATCTTAAATCCCTATAATAGAAAATTTAAAAAAATCATCAAAATCCGTTATGTAGTTTCAAAGATTGAAGCATACATAGGGACAGAGAGACGCGGGAAGCGACTTTGCTTTATACTATGTGGCGAAGAACAAGTGTTAATATAGCTGTATCACTCCCACAGATGGATCGAAGCCTGGGACAGAAAGAGACGGCAGTACCTCTGCAGCAGTCCGTTCAACTGCGTGGCGACTCGCGATGACGTGCGGTTCGCGTCGTGCCCGCTCAACGAGAACAGGACTCTTGTTGATGTGAGTATGAGAACAAATAGAATTATAATTAAGTAATTATAATATAATTAACGGAATTCTAGCTGGATCAGGCCTTATCTTAAAGGCTTGGTCACCCTGTCAAAATGTAATTTCCCTGAAATATTAAACCTAAATAGGAAAGGAGCTCTGATATCTGTAAGCGAAGGTAGATCTAACTCAAAATTAAATAATATTTAATATATTCTTATATCGACATAAGTGGTCACATTTTATTTTTCACTAGTGGTCCCGGCGAATTTCATACCGCCAATACTGATCCTTTTTTTATATTTTCTCATTGAAACCTTCCCTGGACTACGACGAACATTTTAAAACCAAAATTACCTAAATCCGTCCGGGCGTTCTCGAGTTTTAGTCAGACTAACGAATAGCAATTCATTTTTATTTATAAGATTGTCTGCTTTTTGTGAAAGGTTTTCGATTCCTTCACCAGTTTTCTTTTTTCAACCGTTCAAAATATGGCACCGTGGTAGTAATCATATATTTATTTTGTTGCAGGTGCTGTTACGAGACCTCGACTGCAGTTACAGCAAAGGTTTCCTGAGCTCCCCCAACCTCTTCATCGTGATCGGGATGTCGTTCCTCACCTACCTATACATTTGAGGGTTGATCTGGATGCTTGGGGTCTACGAAGAATTCTACCGAATTTTAGCAAGAGTATACCAATTTTAAGACGTATCCCACTCGAACAAGAATTCCAGTGAGATCAGTCTGCAAAATTGAATGTAAATTGGTAAGAGCTTGTAAATTATTGTATTGGTGTGTACAGACGTGTAAATAAAACTCACCGAGAAAAGCCAAGTGAGATTATCAGATGTTTAATCGTATATTGTACCTGTTAATGTGGCCTAAACCAACGAGTCTCATGCGGTGATCTTTGATAGCCAAATCGTATAGTGTAGTGATGGACAGGCATACCCGAAGTTTCCACGCGAAGGTTAAACGTGACTTTATATTAAGTGATTCCGTTAGTGAATTAGTGGAGCCTAAATTGTGATTTACTGTTAACGGAGGTGTGTGATCTCAAGGGATTGATTCTAGACTTTACTTTAATTGTTTCGACATTTCCGTATAAAGTATGTTATCGGTTTTATTGTTTTGAGTGTGTAGTTTTAAGGTTCCGTTTGTTACACGCATTTCGTGCACGGCCTTACGAAATTGTATTCTATATGTATGATTTTAAACTTTCGCGATACGATACTGAAATATAAATACTAGGACTAAACGCGTTACGGAACTTACCTATGCTGCAGTCATTCGGAGAAAGGGTGTATCTTAAATTTTTGTCAAAATTAAGTTATCTATAGTTGTTTTCCCGCAGTTAAATGATTCTATCCCAGTAGTAAAAGGCTAATTAACTAGCATGATTCGACAGTACTACTATAGGTTAATCGTTCTGCTAGGGGCAAACAACCACTAAAACTTCACGATGTATAGTCATAATCGCTATATAGCTCAATTGGACCTAAATATTAGAGACACCCTTTTTCGGTTCGACGGCAATTTTTATGTACAGTCAGCCAAGAAAGTGGTCTACCACTTTTGAAATTTCTGCGAGATATAACGATCACTAAGGTTGACAATAGTCACTGACACAACTTATTGCCAGGGAAAATTGACCTTGTTGTTTCATGACGGTCAAACGAATCTCAACCGTAGGGTGCTAGACCACATTGTTGGCTGACTCTACTTGGTCCCAATGTTTATATTTTTGTATTCTATATATTTTGAATAAGTCCAAAGGTGCGTCGGTTGGTCAAGTGTGGAAGTGCACTTAATGTGTTTTAGATGTTGCATTTACGTCGGTTTAAGATAAGTTCACACGAAAGCAATGACTTAATTAAATTATGATGAACGTCTAAGTAGACTGTATTCGCTCGAATGATGTGTTCGTCCATTAATAAGGTAATAATGTTATTTATAGGCTATTCGTTTGTCTATTAGAGGTCTAGAGGTAAAAGTGTCATCGTTTCCTAATCGTTTTATATTATCTCTTAGTTTTTTCTCTTAGAGTCAATCATTACTAACTAATGCCGACTTTATTAATATCAATTCTATTTACACTCTCAATCCACGACGTTTGTACAAAAGATTTTCATACCAAGTATCGTAATTAAACTTAATTCAGAATGATTAACTTTGATAAAGACGCTTGATCCTATAACTATATGTAGGCTCTAATATTTTCATTGTTTAGCTGTTTACAAATTCTATCTGGTTAACTCGTTGAAAACATATTTTATTACATATATCTATAAATGTGTCTGTAGCTGTTTCTATCTACAAAGCATGCTGTAACATTATACATATTACGTCATTGTATGTTTAAATTAGGATTTTATCGACTGACTTTAAGTATTTGAGCTATCGCTGGTATACTATAAGAAACGTTGTTCGTATTGTACGGTATCCGAAGTGGCTTATTTATTAAAATTATTTTACGAGTCTAGTCAAATAAAAAGCGTACTTTAGCTTTAGCTATCCGTCTCCTAAGGTTAAAATCCTACTTTGAAAAAGAAAATCACATTAATTTGAGATATAATGATAACATATTAATTAATGAGAAATCAAATTCTATTGTACATGCACCTTCCTTTTAACCTTATTTCCTTCAAGAGCGGAGTATGATGTTTATTTGGCCAGAACTGTATAGTGCATACCACTTTTTTCTCCTTTCTTCTATCTACGTACTTATTTGTGTATGGGTTGTTTACTATTCTTTACTATAGAACTTTTTGCTCGCTAGCTAATAGTAGCGTTTTGGTTATTCTAGTTACGATGCATGTCATAGCTTGAATTCTAATATAATTTGTGAGCAGTGGCGTAACTATACCTGTTGAAGTCCGTGGCAAAATTCATCGGATGGGGCCACGTTCTTTTTTTTATCTTAATGTGTATGTGTGTTGGCGGTTGAGATTCTGTTATGACCGGGGGCACCTTTCGGCTGGGGCCCCCTACCAGGTTGGGGCCCGTGGCATTTTGCCGACTTGCCACCCTGTAGTTACGCCACTGTTTGTGAGTAAATTCAATTGAATACCTCTTCTTCAGTGGTCCAGTGAGGGTGACAGGCCTATCTGTTCGCTTTTGTTTTCAATGCCATGTTTATATGCACCTAATTTAATAATGTTAACCTATACAATCACCTATCAAATTTCAAATTATTTTTAAATAAGGCAAACAAGATTAAATACCTTATAATAGTATTTTTTATGTCATTGAATATTCAAAATATTCGACATGTTTTAGTTTCAACTGTTTTTCATCATAATAGTGGAATAATTAAACAAATCACAAATTTTAATGAAACTGGTATGTATAGGAGTTTCAATCCAGGTTTCCTAAAGTTGGTTGTTCCAAGTAATCTTTGGTATTGAAAACAAAGGAGTGTCGTTGAAACAATGAATATATTTTGTGATATATATTACTCTAATCCTTCTATTTTTGATAAAGCCTACTATGAGTATTGCCGACCTGAACGGGAATTGTATAGCAAATATTATCATTAAAACTAAAAAGATACTGCTTCTCTACAAGTAGCTTACAGAATCGCATTGTCAATTGTCAGATCATAAACATAGATAGAGTTTAATAAAGACCATTGTAAAATAATATAGATACTTAATGCAATTTTTTAATATTTCCGATATTATTATGTTGGCGTGGCGACTGATTTGCGACTATATCACTAAAACGTATCATACAAAAACATCAAACCAATTTTTTATTTGTATTATACATTATGCAGGTTTGGTACGATATAAACGAATTAACTATTTTTTAATGTGCATCGATGGATTTATTGATCCCTTAACAACAACATAAAGGAATAAAAGAGCTGCGGTCAAATTTCTCTCCAACACAATTTTATTTTTTCAAAAATACTTAAATACCTACTAATCAAATCAGTCGCCACACCATCCACCATTTTAACATTATAGGTCCATAGAATAGCAGCTTTATAGGGCATTTGCAGTTTATTCTATCCTCTGATTAAATCGGGCTCTATGTTACTTGAAAGAGATAAGAGATTTTAGCTTAGTAGTTTAGCCCACCTTGTTTGTCATAGAGAAAGATATTGTGATAGAAACTCCTTTTAAATGATACATGGTACCTTTCCATTTACATATTGAGTCAATCAAGTACGTGACTAATTACGATGGTAATGCTGTACTACCTCTAAGCTGTCTACTACTACTAATACCTAAGTATTAGTGTAGTTCGCTTACAAAGGTGAATGTATATGTGTACATGTGTGCCCAGATTCACAATCAGAATTAACTCTGGGCTAGGGGGGGATTAGATTTCTCTGGGCTTGAGGGGGGGGGGGGCACATCAGAATGCTTGGTGACTATCAATAAATGTACTAGAAAAGATACTTAGTAAGGACGACAGTACATTATCCAGGTGCAGTATACAAAGTAATAATATCAAAACGATAACGAAGTTCGAAAATAATTAAATGTATGGGATTGACATTAGAATGACCACGTGATTAATCGCGTGTATTGTCAATCCCATACTTTTTATTCTTTTCGTTATGCTCCATTCTCCCTCCTCGTTACTTCTATGTATGTATACTAAGTACTCGATTCTTGCTGCTCATATTAAGTTCAGTTCTTTTTTATTTACATATAAATTGAAATAACTTTAACTCAATTCCTCTGCAAGGTCCTATTGTGATAGACATAGCAAGTGCCAATAATGGATTATATACAATGAAGTTACGATCAATACTGGATGTAAGGACGAAAATATTGTAACAGTATAAGTAAGCCTAAAGTGTAAAAGGCGTAAGTGAAACAAATTGTATGCTTTGGAATTTTATGCATTGTTGATGATGAAATATTTTATTGAGCTTGTGTTGAAAATTTAAACATTCATCGTTCCACATATAAGACCCTATTTTGTTGTTCAATGATCTTGCAAACTTTGAGAATTAGTATTATTTTGATGTGTAAAAATTTCTAAGTAGGTAGTTATGTAGATAAACACTCGGCTATTTTTATTTTCGAAAATAAAAGCTCAGTCACTAATATAAGTTCACGTATCAGCAATATACGTTTTTGAAATCAGATAAAAAAAATTATTTCGTTTAAAAGAAAGGGTTAACTATGTACCTTAAATTTTTAATTCCACAAAGTTTGAAAGATCAAATATCTATTTCATTTATTGAAAATGTAACCCAACCGTGATATTTCTGTAAATAATATTATTAAAAACAATCGATCAAAGCATTGCTCGTACGTAAGCGAATTTGTCAGGTTTCTCGTCGAGAAGTAGGACAAGGAATGATTTTTGTCTTCACTACTTTAAAAAATCTACTAAAATAGTGTGAAATAAATAAATAGGTAATCATTGAATTATTAGCGTATCAATAAATTATTACGTGAATCGAAGTTGTTTTATTTTATAGGGCAGGTATGTCCCGAAACCCAAATTTCAATTGGCCGCCTGTGTTGTGGCCGTAGAATTCTCTGAACTAATAATGAGACGAATAATGAAGACAAATAAAATGAAGAATAATTATTTTCAGTTCATTATAAGGTACACACTGATTCAAACATAATATAGCAATGGTAGCTGTGCAACGCTTTCCTTTATCCACTCGAAAATGCATACGCTGAATAAACATTTTTGTTTGTTAAATTTGAAAATGGTTAAAGGCATTTTTTCTATTATAATATCATTTAGCTAGACTAAAGTGTTAACAAAATTCGAAACGAAAAATAAAAATGAAAATCGGTCTAAGTTCAGCTTCTCATGCTACACTCTACATTATTATCATCTCTTATGTGCTACGAACGTTACGATTCGTAGCATACCTACCCATATGATGACAGAAGGTATTATAGCCTATCACAATTTTTGCGATACTAGGGGGTTATTCAGTTTGCTTCATCAATTCCAAAAGGTAAATACAATATTTTCCCCATAAGCCGGTCGGCTTAGAAGGACAATGGCCCATATTGTTTGCAAAATAATAGCCAGACCGATAAAATATGTTGGTTGAAAGTCTCACATCTTCGTAACTCTTAAAACATTCCAGATCGACGACTGTGATGCCTTCAATCGAAAGGACATTATGTCACAAGTCACAACGTTGCTTTTAATCTCAATATAAACACTTTGTTTTGAAAAACCCTCAATCTTTTTCTGTTTATTTCATTGCCCTCTAAGTCAATCACGCTCAACTTGTAAGGTTCCGAGATTTAACCACAGTGCAGAAATATGCAATAAGAAGTCCTACATACTTTGATCGGAGGAATATAATTTATTGCCCTGTCACTTGAACCACAAATCCTAGACGAGCTTTATACAAAAATGTAAGTAAGTATTGAATAATGGACAGATGTTGTATCAAGCCCGAAAAATATAACTGATGTACTTATTTATTAATACACATAAGTAATTACATTATATCGTTTTATAATAATTTGAGAGGAGGGCCAAATCATTCCGCCAAAAATTCCCCCGAAAAGTCACACTAGTGCGGAATGAGATCAGTGCATTATGCGATTTAATGTTCGTTTTCTATACACAAATAGATACTGTTTATAATGTACTGTGGCTACGCCCGTCTAGTGGACTAACATGGAAACTCCATTTGCGGTCCGCAGTCCGCACACGTAAGTAAATGTCAGTCGCGTGAAAAAAAGATACGAGTACCTAAGTTGTTTCGTTTAAACATCCCCTTTAGCTATTCTGATAGGTTTTTTCTCCCGCCCACACAGCTGTTGATTAATCAACCTCTCAGTTAGGTACCTACCTGATAAGGATTTTTACCTAACTTTGGAAAATAAATTTTGCTAAGAGATATCTGTATATAAATGAATAACTAGGTCGTATTCACAGTCTTTTTCTTTTGAGATAACCGGCCCCATGGCGAATCGCATAGTGCCTCAAATAATTGTGTGATGAACATCGGAGTTTATGTCGTGGTTTGGTTGGTGTGTTATATAAGGTGTCCGACCGATTTCGGCCATGGCGGCCGATCTCAATTGAGATCAGCCAAGTGCGCAGGACATATTATAGTGCACAAGTGTACGCGCAAACACAAGTGCACTCTCTATTCCCTTACTCTCATAATTCGGTGAGACGGCAATCCGACATGACCGATGAGAGATCGGGCGCAGGACCACCGGCTTAACGTGCTTTCCGAGGCACGGGCGTTCAACCGCCAACTTCCTAACTCCGGGCTGAGTAATTTCATTACAGAAAAACTCACACAAATTTTTCCCGACCCCGGACTCGAACCGGGGACCTCTCGGTCCTAACGCAGCACTTGCTACCAATAGGTAGACCAACGAGGCAGTTGCTGTGTTATATAAGTATCTATTTAATTATATTTCTGTTTGCCATGGATTTCCAATGATATTATTTACGGATACATTTCTGTGCTGCGGATTCTAGAAACTCAAGCTAACTTAAGCTGAAATGGTAGCTTAAGCGAGTTACTTATATCGGAATCAGAACAATGTGTGTTGAAACGAAATAATTAATTTACCTCATCACCATCCCATATACATCACGCCTACCCTAAACTAGGGCGATAATGCCTTAGTCACGCTGGCCAAGTGCGGGTCGGTCAACTACACAACCTTATAATTTCTTCGTAGACACCTCTACGTTTGGCAGGTTACCTCACGATGTTTTCCTTCACCGTTAAAGCGTCGAATAATCGTACCTACTTATCTGTTTAGTAAATAATGCTTCCCCCCTGCTTATCATTGCAGTTAATCATCACACCCGCCATTCTATCAACAGACAATTCGTTTAATCCACAAAGCAATACAATTTGAACCGCAGCAGAAATTGCTCGGTCCAATTTTGCGAGCGACGGGGGGCCTCCAATTACTGGCGTGGTCATCGGGCGCGGCGTCATGAGATGCTGATATCCTACAATTGCCTTGTTATTGCTATTGCCATCTATTTAGGTAGAACAATTCCTAACAATTTCATTGATATCCCACAACATAACATGGGTACTTTTTTATTTCCATGCCATTGATTCGGTGCTGAGTTGCATGCACTTGTAAGGGATGTATGGTTGATTGTACGTAGGTAGTGGTAAACACACCCCATTATCAATATTTTAACCTAATACAAAATTTTGGGATTTCAACTTTAAGTCATAGAAAGGCTTTTAATGTAGGTGCCCATGAACCCAATTTAAGGTTGGCATTTTCACGATCGGAATGCAGAAACCCAACGTTATTGGTGAGATGTTTTTTAATGATGTATAAGTACACTGGAAATACCGATGCTCATCACAGAAAAACTAGTCAATATGACCAGACAGGCCATACGGCTATATAACGTGGTTTCATAGATGTGCATCTGCACTGAGTGTTCTTTTTTTCAACTTTTAGTAAGAGAAGAGAGATTTATAGGATATTTAGTAAAAAATAGTAAAATTTTAAAGCATGAGGTCACAAATTTCTAAAACTTGATTTAAATTGGTTATGACCAAAAAACTGGAACACTCAATCCAGACGTTTCAGTAAATGTGCATATTCTCAATCTCAGAAACCACTAACTCTGAGATAATGTTTTTTATGTTAGAATTTAGTAAAGAATTTCTTAAAACTTTTAAGAAATTACCAATTCGCTAGGGTGTCAGATTTCAGATTAGTGGCGGTCTAAAAGGATCACTCAGTTCAGCACTTGTCTGAACTGAGTGATCTTCAAAATGTGCGTATAATTGGAGAATTACTTAAATGTAACAATTTTATCTTGTAGTTTGACTCTTTCGCGAATTCGTTAAATAGAAATAACGGCTCAAAAAGCTTTACCTTGAAAAATAAACAAAAGGAGATTTTTTTGAAACGTTTGAACTGAGTGTTCCTTATATGCGGCTCTACAGACTGATATAACCCTCTTCCATTGAAGCAGTTTAGATGAATGGTTTTTACTAATTTTTTACTAAAACATGTAATATCATCCGTCGCTATAAACTATATACCTTAAGAGAAAATCAATTTTTTGTTTTTGTAAAGGAGGTTATGTTGTAGGGTGACCACAATGTATAATGTTTAATAAAAGACCGTTAGTTAAATTAGAAAATGCGTTTTATTCAAGTAGTTACATTAGATTAAATTAAAAGTAAAAATAAAATGTAAATATGTTTGTATTTCGCTTATTATAGTGTTATAACATAGCGACCCGTACATCTTTCTACATAAATATTTCTTCACCCCCGTAAGACAATTACACCATTATAAGCGAAATACAAACATATTTACATTTAATTTTTACTTTTTATTTAATCTAATGTAACTACATGAATAAAACTCATTTTCTAATATGACTAACGTAACGACTACAGCATAACCTCCTTTACAAAAACAAAAAATTGATTTTCTCTTAAGGTATATAGTTTATAGCGACAGACGGTATTTCATGTTTTAGTAAAAAATTAGTAAAAACCATTCATCTAAACTGCTTCAATGGAAGAGGGTTATATCAGTCTGTAGAGCCGCATATAAGGAACACTCAGTTCAAACGTTTCAAAAAAATCTCCTTTTGTTTATTTTTCAAGGTAAAGCTTTTTGAGCCGTTATTTCTAACGAATTCGCGAAAGAGTCAAACTACAAGATAAAATTGTTACATTTAAGTAATTCTCCAATTATACGCACATTTTGAAGATCACTCAGTTCAGACAAGTGCTGAACTGAGTGATCCTTTTAGACCGCCACTAATCTGCAATCTGACACCCTAGCAAATTGGTAATTTCTTAAAACATTTAAGAAATTCTTTAATAAATTCTAACATAAAAATTATTATCTCAGAGTTAGTACTTTCTGAGATTGAGAATATGCACATTTACTGAAACGTCTGGATTGAGTGTTCCAGTTTTTTGGTCATAACTAATTTAAATCAAGTTTTAGAAATTTGTGACCCCATGCTATAAAATTTTACTATTTTTTACTAAATATCCTGTAAATCTCTCTTCTTTTACTAAAAGTTGAAAAAAAGAAGTGCAGATGCACATGTTTCATAGCTATACATGACGTTTAAACAAGTATCCCACGATACACAAACGGAGCGTGGAATTTCATATCGAGTTCGATGTAGCCTACCGGTATTTACCAATACGGATAAAAAAACTAATTTAAATCTGTCAGCTTTTATTAAACCGCTCCAATGTGGGGTAGACGTAAATATTGTTTTTGTTGTAATGGCTCGTAAAACGGCACCATGCCTACTGCTTTTTTAATGCAACGGGATCTAAAGATAAATACATAATGAAAATCCTACACTTCCCTACTACTAACCTTGATATTAGTATGTACTTTCACCGATAGATATATAAAAAAACAATCGTAAAGAACATCCAAACATTTAATAAAACTGATAAAAGAACCTAACTATAAATGTCACTATTAACTGTTACAATATTGGAACTACAACTAGAGCGAAATAAATACATCCTTACTATAGTCTTTTTCACCAAGATGATCCCTGTGACACTTCATTGTGTTCTGAATCACGCATTTTACGTTTGACAAACAAAAATAATTTTATTGCACACTTTTTTCATTTTAATGCGGCGACATTAGGAAAAATTATACTTTTAAATGACAAACAGTATCGTTTAGTTTAATTAAATTTAGTTTAATTCGTTTGTTAAACGTAAAATGCGTGATTCAGAACACAATGAAGTGTCACAGGGATCATCTTAGCTGAAAAATACTTTAGTGATATAATAATTGACAACTCAAAAAATTGTAAACAAAAAAAAAACCGCCTTCAAAAACCCGACTCACTAAAAATTACAAAATAATATAATACGAACATTAATCTGGGTATGAATTTGATATGTTGTTGAAGGCGGTGCCGTTTATATTTCATGCAGTTTTCCTCAAAAATTTAATTGGCACCGCCTTCAACAACATATCAAATTCATACCCAGATTAATGTTCGTATTATATTATTTTGTAATTTTTAGTGAGTCGGGTTTTTGAAGGCGGTTTTTTTTTTGTTTACAATTTTTTTTTATCCGTTTTAGTGTTACATTTTTTTACACCCTATTAGTTCAGCTCACCTATAATTCTGCTGATATTATAACTAGTAGTATCAATATGTACACAGATTTGAAAGAATTATCCCTTTACTCCCAACTATTAAGGAGTTGACCTTCCATCATCAGCTCAGCGACATAACATTATGATTGCCAGAAGCAAATGCCAATATAACTTCAGAAAATATGTAAAACGCGGTACATGTGCCTATAAAATTTGAGGGTTGCCCTCGATTACTCCTGGATCCCATCATCAGATCCTAGACTGGTCAACCTAATAGTTTAGCTCACCTGTAATGCTACTGATATTATAACTAGTTAGTCTCAATATGTATACAGTTTTGAAATAATTATTCTTTTACTCATAACTACTAAGGAGTTGACCTTCCATCATCAGCTCAGCATCATAAGATTATGATTGCCAGAAGCAAATGCCAATATGATTTCAGATAATATGCAAAACGCGGTACATGTCCCTATAAAATTTGAAGGTTGCCCTCGATTTCTCCAGGATCCCATCATCAGATCCGAGACTGGTGAAAATGGGACCACCTCGGAAGTGAACTCTATCCAACTAAAAAAAAATTTTTGAAATCCGTCTATAATTGACGGAAATATCGGTGAACATACATAAAAAAAAAAAAAAAAAAAAAAAAAAATATTATACATACAGACGAATTGAGAACCTCCTCCTTTTTTTGAAGTCGGTTAAAAATGGGTGTAAACTATTTCGGTCTTTATGTACTCGTCGATAATTTTAATAGTTATAAAGCTTACTAAGGCTTTTTTCTGCTCAGTTTCATCTGCTCGCTTTCAGCTGGCTCGACGTGAAGAGTAAAATACACAGACGACGGTCCAAGTTCGTACCAGAGTTTACACACAACTGACAAGGAAATTCCGCGGGTGAAATTGGAAAACTGTACCGCCAATAATGGACCGGTCGTGGTAAGGTCCATAGGGTACAAGCTAGGGTCGATCCCTGGAGGGTACGGGTGGTAAGTAATCACTCCAAGGTGCTCCTGGTCATGGGGGTCCACGCCATCGCAATGCACCCATAGCATCTGCTTGCCGGATCTGACCCACTTCTGCACTTCATCAGGCGCTATCTGCGTCAACGTGGAGTTCATACTCAAAGGCTTCCCTGCCCAGTTGAGCTGCTTATTAATCCTCAAGATCACACAAGGCTGAGTCCCGTAACCGTAAGGCATCTCCCCACATGGGCCTAAAGCCTTCACAAGTTCCGATGTCTTGTTCCTGCTGCTCAGCAACTCATCGATTGCCCTTACGTACTTATGATACTCCTTTTCGTCGTCATATTTGTACCAAATCAAAGCTCTACCATCCATGCCCACTGAAGCCGGAGTAGCTGTGATCCCAACGGCGTTCTTGACGAAGATCAATTTATCCGACAGCTTACCGCTGGAGTCCACGGCTGAGAAGTCGCCGTATGATTTTATGATTAGAAGCGAGGCGTAAAGGAAGATCATGGCATATGTGATGAGTAGGATGAAGTACATGATTGAGTAGGCGATGATTTTGCACCAGCTCGAGCAAGTGCGTTCGCAGAATGTCTGTTCTTCGGAATTGTAGACATAATTGAGGCAGCCTTCGACGCCGGACCGGCATTTTGTTTTGCGGTCGACGAACTGGACATGTTCCCTTGCTGTGGTGGGGATGGAAGCGGGTAATGGCAAGGTGGGGTCTCTGATCTGGTGCCGGGAGGACGTCAGGTCCACGGTGTTTCTCCGGATGGTGGTCGAGCTCGCTGCAGCGTTGTCGCGTCTTGACATTGCTTTTCAAGTTAGCTGCACTTGTAGTGGATGACAGCATCATTGGTTGTGTCACTGTGATTGTCAATATTCCGTCACTATGGTTACGATCATAGATAACATGTGAATTTTTGCAAATTTGATGAAGGTTAATAATAACATATTATTTTCCTTCTTCTATTCTAACAATAAAACGTACATCTGAACAAATTTTGCTTTATTTGACTTTGTTATTGTACATTATTATGTATAACGTCTCATAAAAACAAATATATTCAGTACTAAGCCAGATTATAGCTTACCTAAATGTTTGACGTTCTTTAACCAAATGCTAATAAACACCCTTGAACGAAACATGAAAGCTTCGTATGATCATAACCATTGCCATAGAGGTTACGGGTGAATTTCCCGACACCAAATCGTAAACGGCACGGCTGAAACTGCTAGTGCAGGATGGCACTTTTAACTTGTAATATTTTTTTTTAGATAAAAGGTGTTGTCTCCTATAGGTGACTATAAATATTTTTAAATTATGATTATCGCTAATTAGGTAAAAAAAATCTTAAACCCCCAATTGTATCATATCGGTGACGCGGCACAATTTGTTTTTCAGTATACTTTTAATCATATTTTAAAAACAGTTGTTTTTTTAGGGATTTACCTTTTTTTATTTAAATCCTTAATAATGACAGTACCTTATTGCGGAAAGTTCAATACAAAATCTGTTATATTTAATGAATGGTAAGTACAAATTCACGTGTCCAAATGAGATATGTCATCGCGGTGAATTTTCGTTGTACGCGAATATCTAGGCATCGAAAAACACTAGCTTCTTGCCACTGCGCAGTAAATCTGCGCATCAGTGCCGCCTAAGCGCTTAACGTAAGAGGACGTGTGTTGCTGTTTGCAGTTCCCGCCAAAAACGTAAGTAAGTCGATTTCGGTGACTGCGTACCGTTTTTTTTGTCATTCACGTGAATGGATATAAGTTGTGATCCAATCATTCGGTATGTCTATAAAATCTATGTACTATTACTAAATGTCGCTCAATTAAGTAGGTCGTATCAATTTATTTCTTTTATTTATATTTTCCTTGTTGTGCTTATTTTTATGGGCTGTATATAATATCGGTGACCTCATTCCGGTGAATTCGGTGACCTAAATTGACCACCGGAATGAGAAAAAATATCATTCCAGTGACTTTTTTTCATTTCGGTGAGAATTTGGTAATTTCGGTGATTATTATCTTCATTTCGGTGATTTCTTTTGTCATTCCGGTGTCAAATTACTTCATTTCGGTGAATAAAGACCTTAATTTATTTTGTTACATTGTAATTTCGAAAGGAATATATTTTTATTTTTATTGTTGATAATTACAATATATTTGTTGATTTATTCTTACATGTTCCCAAATGAATTTCAGATTAAATTATTAAAATCTATATGTGGTTGTAATCAATACCTTTATTTTTCACTAGCTGTGCCCGCGTCTTCGTTTGCGTGGGCGATTTTTCATACAAAAGGATTTTCCGGATTATTCCCGTTCCCGTGAGAATTTCGGGAATTCCTTTCTTAATGCACCTCTACGGTACCTAAACTATGTCCTTACCAAATTTCAAGTGCCTACGTTTAGCCGTTTAGACTGTGCATCGATATGTCAGTCAGTGATTCTTCTTTTATGACTCTGGATTAAAGTAATAACAGATTAACTTGAAATGTTTGTCAACAGCATCTAAAGTCAAATGATGAAGTTCAAAATGGTAAGTTATTCTTCTTCTTCTTCTTTTCGTGTCGATGGCAAAACACTTAAAATTATTTTGGATAATTCCGCCACCCGGACCGCGGCTGTTGACCCTTCTATCAGCTCAATTTGTGTACAGGAGTCGGGACAGGCGGGGCATGAAGTGAGGTGAGCCATGGACAATGGTGAGAGACCACATAGGCACGCGATATCCTCCTGTCCAGGAAACCCCCACCTAAACATATTATCTTTGCATTGGCCAACCTGGCTACGGAGTCTGTCCAGGGACCTTCAGGTTAACCATGGCAAATCGTGTCCTGTTGGAAGGCTTTCTGAAGGTAGAACCAAGGGGACGGGTGGAGCAAACGTGTTAGACCAGAGGTTAAGACGAGCAGAAGGTGGATCTGTGTCAAGATTCGGTACTTTCTAAATCTAAATATAAAGCTATGCCGACTTTAACTTCTGTGGTTGTCCCTGCCATGTTATATTTAGTCTGAGAGTGTCTGAACCCTAAGGCTGAAGTGAGGTTTATTTCTATGTTTTCACAGGATTGTGTTTGTGATATGAGCGCCAGGTCATCGGCAACATGGTCGGTCTTTTGTGTAGATGTTGAGAAGTAGTGATTCCAACAAAACGGTCATCCCCAGGGTAGAGACCCTGGGGTTTACCGTTTTTTTGGGATCGCCATCTGCTTATTTCTTCAGACCAATGGACCTGAAAGCTACGGTTGCGGAGCAGCTCACCAAGTATTTTTATAAATTTCTAGTCATTGACCATCGAGTAGACTTTCCACAAGAGACGCTTCAGGTTCACTGTATCATAAGCTGCTGTCAGATCCACGCATACAGCGCTGTAATCATTCCCATTTCAAAACTATCCTCTTTGTGTTATTTATTTTGGTTCACAAAACAGAATAACATCAGTGTAGCTTCTGAATTACAAATACAAATCTTATGGACTAGACGTTTATGATAAAATGGCATGTGTTGGGTGAGGTTTAACGTCTGGTTACAACATGATTTTTTAGGTCTGAATCCTACCTGTTCTGGAATTAAGTGCTGATCTAATAGGTGATAGGCGGTTAAGCAAAAGTCGTTGAGATAATTTGTATGTGCGACTGAGCAAGGATAATGGGCGGAAGGTTTTTAGGGTCATCTAGAACTTTTCCCGGGTTTGGAATGGCAATATCAAGATCCATAGACGTGATAATTTCGCAGATTGTAGACAATCATTGAACTTCGGTTGTAACCAGCAAATAGTCATAGTGTTCGCGCGCGCGAGCGAGACAACGCATCGCAAGGAATGCTGCCCTGCTCCTGCGCGCGCGCCCCAGTCGCCGCCAGTCGCCGCACCACACCCAGCGGCTCCACACGCACACACGACCCGTACGCGTCCCTGGCCCGTGACCTATTTTACATATTAATTTTCTGTACCATTCGATAAGTACACAGTTTGCAATCACACCATGATTTTTATTTGTTCTCGCTAACAAAAGTGGCGCCCCCGGGTGGGCACGAGTCGCGTGTAAATTCCTTTTGGTAACTGCATCGCGTGCCGAGTCCCATCTAATCTAACGAATAGGTCGCGCGTCGCTTCCACGTTTCGTCCGCCATCTTTCCGTCGACGTCGCCTTCGTACATTGCCGTCAACGCCTACGCCTTGAAGATCCTCTGGGTGCCTGAGAAGACTCCGGTGCAGCACCTATCATCTGTATCGCAGACTGTCTACCGGCCCAGACCGTCAAGAGGAAACGTGGTCGCTGTGAGGGCCACACCACACACGTGGTCCGTAAGGAGAAGAAACTACGCTTCTGTTCTGCATCTCAACTTGCCAAGGAGCGTGTCGTGAGCCAATCATCCTTTCTAATTATTCCCCTCTTCTTAATTTGAGCATTTTGGTGAATAATTTAGTAAGTGCGCACTTCACATCTACATGTCTCCCTTATTTTGCGCATACTTCTACATATTAAAGTAACATCCTTCATAATAAAATTAATCTTACATGCATATCATATCGTTATCCTTATCATCATAAAATAAAATATCGAGCTATCAGCGCACTCAGCATAAATTCTGCACGAGCTTATACTGTGGTTGCCACTTCTACGATAGCTACAGCTGCCTAATTCTTGTTTATTTTTTTAGCAAGCTTCAATTTATTTGCCCTTTTCTTGCCCATTTTCTTGCGCCTTGTCACTTTACCACGCTTACTTTTATGTGTGCATATTTGAACTTACCTAGTTGCCTACTTATCCATCACTATTCATAATTATTATCTCCTCGCATACTATTCATATTTCTGCATCTTTGCTTGATAACGCTTTGCATACACCCTATCATTTACGCATTTCAGTGAGAATTGGAAATTGTGAGCACGCTGCCGCCACGTGGTCGCGCGGCTCAATCGTATCCGGCCTGCCTCCGCTTAACCTACTTCACTGCGCAACACGTTTGCTGCCTACTCTGCGCTGGGAAACAAAAGGAGCGTAAGCCGTTCGCAATTTCTTTTTAGTTGAATATTTTTTACTTTTTAAAATTCCCTTTAGCTCGCAATTTGACTTAAAGCTTCCTTAAAAATCATCATGACTGAACCATCGCCAACTAAATTGTCCCCTTTACTAATTCCTTCACAAAACGAATTCAAGGAACTTAAAGCTAAACGTAGATCCGTAAAGGGGCAAATTACTATTTTTAACAATTACATTCAGGAAATTATGAAAGTGCATACCTTATCTGATGTTCAAATTTGCGAGTTAAATGTGAAGTTAGCTAAATTTTCAGAACTTAGTATCAAGTTTGAAAGCATACAAACCCGTTTGGAAGTCTTGAATGAACAAGATCTTGATGAGGAAATCAGGGAACGGAGTTCCATTGAAAAAAATCTCCATTCTCTTCTTGCTACAGCGCAATGTCTTCTTGACAAAGGTAACCTCAAGGACACTGAAAAACCTGGGACTTCTACCTCTGAGTGCTGTCATGATAGTTCTCATGCACCTATTGGCTTCAAACTTCCACAAATCAATATTTCAAAATTTGACGGTTCTCATTTCAAGTGGCTAGAGTTTAGAGACACATATCAGTCTCTCATACACAACAATGATAATATCCAGCCAATCCATAAGTTTCATTATTTGAATGCGTATCTCGAAGGCGAAGCTGCTCGCGTTATTTACAATCTAGAAATTTCAGCTGATAACTATCATGACGCTTGGAAACTTTTATATGATCGGTATAATAATAAACGTCATTTAATCTCCTTTCATCTCAACTCCTTACTAAACATTGAGGCTCAACGAGACCGTGACTCAGACAGGTCACTTCGCTATCTGGGTGATCACATTACAAAAAATCTTCGTGCCTTAAGCACTTTGGGATTGCCTACTGATAAGTGGGATGCTATCATCATACATATAGCTGCAACAAAATTAGATCACGTGTCCAAAATTAAATGGGAGGAGCATAAAAATAACTTGAACGACTACCCAGACCTCAATGAATTTAAATCCTTTTTAAAATCTCGTGCAGACATCTTAGAAACATTATCGCGCACTAAAGGAGAATTTAAACCATATGTAAAACCTAATATTCAACTAAAGCATAACACTAGGACGTCTCTTATGGTTTCATCAGATGACGCCTCGACAAAGCGGTTGTGCGTCGTGTGCCAAGGGAGTCACCGCATCTTTGATTGCGGAGTCTTCAGGGCCATGTCTACTGACGAGAGATGGGCGCGAGCAGCAAAGCTGAGGCTGTGCCACAACTGCTTGCGACCGGACCATGACACGCGCAGCTGCAAGCTAGTGAGCGGCTGTCGCGTATGTAAGAGGCGTCACAACACCATTTTACATAAACACAACACCATTCTACATAAACACAACACAAACACAAACATATCCCAGGCTTCCTTTAGTCGCACTTATGACGACACCCTAGGGAACGTTGAAAGTACACCATCTCCTTCCTCTTCTGCCACTGTTATGACAGCGGTGAGCGCAACGGAAGTTCTATTATCAACAGCGTATGTTGAGATCTTAAATCCAGCTACCAATAAGGTAGTCACCGCAAAGGCACTACTAGACAGCGGAAGTCAGTCTTCATTCATAACCACGGACTTAACCCTCCGTCCGTCGCGTCACTTTTATCACATGAACGGTCGCATGGGGTCTGTAGCGACCCCAAAAATAAAAAGCAATTTATTGGTATTGAATCATAAGTTTTTGACATAATTATAATGTTTTGCATTTGAACAGGACTACATTAAAATAAAAATGTAAATATATTGCAATTCAGATGTTTATTTTTATTTAAAAATGTTTAAAGAAATAGGAGTTACATTTTTCCTTCTAATTTTACTTATTCATCTTTAAGTTAACTTAAAATAAAAAACCAAAGGACTACATGTCTTTTTTTAAGATATATTTGATATTAATGATCTAAATGATAAAATAAAATATAAATTAACTAAAACGACAGCAAAAACATATATACTTCTTAGAACTAAGTGAACTACCTAATCATTCCTTTGGATACAATCAGTATATATGGCTTTGGTATGGTTGGGCAAATATTTCCTTTGTAATTATAAAAAATCCATGTATAGTTCTTATCCGTACATCTTGGACAGTGAATGCAACACTTTGTAACACGTATAGGTGTAACCTTGGCATCATCAGGAGAAGAGTTCCGAAGAGGAAATGTGTAGTAAACCATCGTACTCAAAGTTTCAAATCATGAGGTAACGTCGGCACAGTTGCTCGTGATTGCCATTCTTATCGATACATTTCATATACTTATTATTTTTAAAAAAACATTCCGCTTCCTGGACGTTTGTTTGATGGGTTGGAAGTGTCCTGTATAGTATGAGCATTCAGGGCATCAACGTCGAGGAAAATAAATAGAAGTTGCAGTGCCCCACGGCGATAAACTCGAGCCAGTGAATAGGTTACTAATCATCTTCGTCACTATCTGACTCATCCGAAGGATAGTCCTGCTCAAGAAGACCACTTTCCTCAATTTCCTGCTCAGAGTCTGTATCATATTCACTCACTTCTTCCGGATAATCAACATTCACATCACCACCAACAATTTCCTGATCTTCTTCTTCTAACTATCTTAAAATACGTTGATTTTGTCTGTCATCCATATTTTACTGTTATAATATAATATTATATAACAATAAAACATAAATATAAACAATAAAATAATAAAAATCCATTAGGTCAGTAGTAAAAGTTTACTTACGTCCTTCGTCGCGTGGGGTCTTTCAGAGCCTTGTGCAGAAATACACTGTCATATCTCAGAACATACACGCCCAGGCTAAGTTGCGATGGCGCGATCGCAAGCCGTAATCTTTTTTAGGAGGCTACCTAAAGTAACGGATCTGCAAACTAATTCTAAACATACATATTTTGCAATTGTCTAAGACCTGGGCTTTGAAAGACCCCACGCGACGAGTCGAGGGTTAAAGTCTCGTCTTCAACTGACTTCTCAGCCCTCTAGTGCCACCAATTTGTTGGGTATTTGTGATACTAACATCAATATTATTCCGCAGCAATGTGCTGCAAAACTCATCTCAAAACGTAGTACATTTAAGTTACTTCATAACTTCTTAGTGCTTCCCCAAATTACACAAAAACTTCCTAAGCATCGAATAGATGTACACCATATAAACCTACCACCACATATACTGTTAGCTGATCCTTCTTTTTATGAACCATCTCAAATTGATATCCTTATAGGCGCCGACATTTTTTGGCACATCATTGGCTCAGAACGTCAATCCCTTGGCGATAACTTGCCCATCCTTCATAACTCACTACTAGGTTGGTTAATAGCAGGACCTTTACCTATCATTAATACTAAAACTCTATCAAGGGCCCCCAGGGTTTACAAACACTGTAACTTTGTGAGTCATAATTATGATCACAATGACTTCAACTCGCAATTGATGAAGTTTTGGGAATACGAAGACTTTCCGGATAAACCTCAGTCCAATAACAACGTAATCATTACAGATAGTGAGAAACACTTCATCGAAAATACCTATCGCCTACCTAATGGAAAGTTTTGCGTCAGACTCCCTTTAATAGATTCGCCCGACTGCCTTGGTGAATCTTATTATATAGCCAAAAAACAATTCATTAGCTTAGAAAAGCGATTTCATACCAATCCAGAGCTTAAAACAATGTATTCCGACTTCATTAAAGAATATCATGATTTAGGGCATCTTTCCGATTCTAAAGTTCAAAAACCCACCATCTCCTGCTTTTTACCCCATCATCCTGTGCTAAAGGAAAGCAGCGAGTCGACAAAACTCAGGGTTGTTTTTAATGCATCCTCCCCAACTTCATCAGGTTTCTCCATTAATGAACTTCAAATGGTTGGCCCCAACCTGCAAGATTCGCTTTTTAACATTTTAATCAGATTTCGTAGTTATAAATATGTACTTACAGGTGACATAGAAAAACAATACAGGCAGATAGTTATGAATGAGATTGACAGAGACTTACAAATGATTTTATGGCGTGAAAATGAATCTTTACCTATTAGATCACTCACTTTAAATACTGTTACATATGGTTTTGCTAGTGCTAGTTTTTTCAATAAAAAAAAAGACATAATTAAACGTGACTTTTATTGTGACGATTTACTTTGTGGAAGCGAAACCGAAACAGAATTACTTCGCATAAAACAAACAATCTCTAAATTACTTCTATCGGGTGGTTTCAAATTACGAAAGTATCGCTCTAACTCTCAATCCATCATCGAATCTGAACTCAGCAATCTTGATAACAATAACTTATCTCTTAGCCAATCACATCACATACTTGGCTTAGGATGGAATCCAAGCCAAGATTTACTTCATTTTGATATAAACCTGGAATCAAACTCGCCACCTAAAACCATCACAAAACGCCACATCCTAGCAACCACATTCAAGATATTTGATCCTTTGGGTTTGCTGACCCTATGCACTATTAAACCTAAAGTACTTTTGCAGAAATTATGGGCTCTTAAGTTAGATTGGGACGAACCCGTCCCCAATGAAATTATACGCACTTGGGAACACTTCATAAACAATGTTCACTTTTTAAAGTCTCTTTCTGTACCTAGGATTGTATTCATTGATCAACCTGCCCTTATGGAGATGCATTGTTTTTGTGATGCATCACAAACCGCTTATGGAGCCTGCATTTATTTAAGATCCATTTCTACGTCAGGTGCGATCACCTGCAACATTCTCTGTGCCAAATCACGCGTAGCTCCCACCAAAATTACTACCATTCCACGTTTGGAGCTATGCGCAGCTCTCCTCGGTGCTCGTCTTAGCTCAGCTGTCACCGCAGCTCTTCGCATACACATACATCGCCACATATTTTGGTCAGACTCCACAGTCACATTAGCTTGGCTAAAAATGTGTCCAAGTAAACTAAAAATTTTTGTTGCTAACAGGGTTTCCGCCATACAAAGGCATACTGAAGGTAGTTCATGGCGTCATGTGCCTACAACGCATAACCCTGCAGATTTAGCTTCTCGAGGAGTCGACCCTCATCACATACTGACACACTCATTATGGTGGCATGGCCCTACCTTTTTACTTGAACCCGAAACGAACTGGCAAAATCTGGAAGTAATTGCAACTAAAGACACACCAGAGATTAAGCCAACGATATCCTCTTTGTTCTGTAAATCCACAGAACCATCATCCATTATAGACTTTGACAAATTTTCTAACCTTAAACGTCTTAAAAACTGTGTCGCTTATGTCTTAAGGTTCATAAAAATTAAATGCCGAAAGCAAACAATAACCGGCCCTTTACATTCAACAGAACTTGACGAATCATTAAATGTTTTGATTAAGCTTTCACAGAAAGACACATTTTCAAAGGAGTTGCATACACTTCAATGTAATAAACAGTTACACGATAAATCACAAGTGTCTTCTCTAACTCCTTTCATAGACTCTCAGGGGATCCTGAGAGTGGGGGGAGACTACTTAAGTCCAAGTACAGCTTTTTCAACAAAACACCCTATACTTTTATCAGCTAAACACACATTAACCAAACTCATATTCACCCACAACCACACAAGCCTCCTACATGCGGGACCGCAGCTCATGTTGTCATCCGTTCGTGAGCAGTTCTGGCCCATAGGGGCAGAGATTTGGCTCGACGCACTGCACGTCGATGCGTTGTTTGTAAACGACAATATGGCAAATCATTGTCAAATGTTATGGGAAACTTGCCGGCCCAACGCCTAATGCCTGATTATCCGTTCGCGGCCGTAGCAGTAGATTTTGCTGGCCCCTTCTTAATTACAGACCGCCGTGGTCGCGGCTGCAAAATATCTAAATGCTATTTATGTCTGTTTATATGCCTTAGATATAAATGTGTTCACTTAGAGGCCGTTAGTGAACTGTCTCGAGACGCATTTTTACTTTCACTGCGACGCTTCATTTCACGCAGAGGTAGGCCTAGTGAAATATTTTGTGATAATGGCAGAAACTTTGTTGCCGCTGCCAAAGAAATTAACGAATTATTTAAATCTCATTCAGACTCGATAACAGGGTTTGCAGCTGATCAAAACATAAAGTTCATATTTTCACCGGCTTACGCTCCAAATTTCAATGGTTACGCAGAGGCAGGCATCAAATCTGCAAAATTTCACCTCAGGCGCATCTTGGGCAATACTCACCTTACGTTTGAGGAATTGTCCACCATATTTGCTCAAATTGAGGCCGTCCTAAACAGCCGACCCTTATTACCCTTATCCTCCTCCCCTAATGATTTTACGGCGCTCACACCGGGACACTTTCTCCTTGGCAGGTCGCTGACGTCACTCCCCGAGGCTCCTCTACTGCAGTACCACGCTATGAAGCTCAACCGATACAAGCACCTGGAGCAAATACGCCAACATTTCTGGCAGAGATGGCAATCAGAGTACGTCCTGGAGCTTCAAGCCCGTCAAAAATGGAGAATAAGGAAAATAGATCTGAAGACAGATGATCTAGTAATTGTTAAGGAAGATGGCCTTCCACCCTTATTATGGCGCTTAGGACGCGTCACTAAACTTCATCCTGGGACTGATGGAGTCCCAAGAGTTGCCGACGTGTCGACATCCAGCGGCACCATACGTCGAGCACTGAACAAGCTTTGTCTTCTTCACGACACAGGAAGTTCTTGAAAGCTGAAGCTTTCAAGGGCCCCCAGCATGTTCGCGCGCGCGAGCGAGACAAAGCATCGCAAGGAATGCTGCCCTGCTCCTGCGCGCGCGCCCCAGTCGCCGCCAGTCGCCGCACCACACCCAGCGGCTCCACACGCACACACGACCCGTACGCGTCCCTGGCCCGTGACCTATTTTACATATTAATTTTCTGTACCATTCGATAAGTACACAGTTTGCAATCACACCATGATTTTTATTTGTTCTCGCTAACACATAGGATCCAAGTTTTTAAGTTGTTCTGTGGAAATGTTATCAACACTCGATGCATTACCAGATTTCAAGTATCTAACACTAAAAATGATATCGTCAAAAGGCTGGCTCAGTAAATTCTCTTTCGGAAGGCATTGTACAAGTTGAATTCTGGGAAGGCGAGTGTACGATTTCTTATTCAGCAACAGTTGATGAGCAATTTTGTTTGCAGTAACTTTACTTGGAACTTTGGAGGAGAGGGCTCACCGGTCCATTTACGGATTGTGGTCTAGGCCTTTTTACTATTGTGGGTCATGTCAATGCTGGTGACTGTATTAATCCATTTGGTTCGCTGGTTTGCATGGATAGATAGCATTAAGCATCACATGTGTCTTGTGAAAATGGATCGGCATTATAGGCGGATTCATAATTTTTAAACGGCGCAGATGACTCTTGAGTCAAACCCGGGACGTTGGAAGTACGACAGCCTCTTGGGATATGTTGGCACGACGATTTCCAGATGATACCTACGAATCGTTCGTAGTTCGGTAATGAAGCTAGCTTTATAATGGCTTTGTCAATTGTTTAACGAATTATTGCACTACTGCATATTGCACTTAATCGGTCTATGTAAGGTTAGGGGTATTGATTGGCAGATGGACTTTATGCATTGAGAGCTGAATCTGGAACTGACAAAGATCAAGACTGGGTTGTATCCACGTTTCCATCGACCACTGTTAAACGATTAACGGAGATGCATTTTTATTGATAAGGCCGAAGTTTTAATTTTAGTAAGAAAAAATCTGTTACTGTGTGATGAATACACTCTTCAAAACGTAGGTTGTAGGCTGTATACTTGGTAACAGTTTACTTTTTTTCGGTGACTACATAAGTAATTTCATTTCGGTGTATTGCGTTTCTCATTTCGGTGATGAGAAGTTTCATTTCGGTGAACTCTTCTTTCATTTCGGTGACACCAAAATTTCAAAGTACTATATCTCTTAAGTATATGAATTTAATTTAATGTCGTGTTAAAATTAATTATAACGATAGCGTAAATAACAATTCTACATGGTCGTATTTTCAAAAAAGTAACAAATAAAAAAGTTCACCGAAATGTTAAAAAATATGGACTTGTTGAAATTGACCCTTACGATAACGGTTATGAATATAAATACATATGACTTCATCAAGAAAACAAACTACTGCGGGGGGACAAACAAAACTAGGGTAAAGATGGGTATCCTTTATATGGGCCCTAGACCAAAATTAAGTAAGATTATGTTATTTACATGTTATATCGCATCCTCTAATTAAATATTTCAAATGATTATCTTTAGGTAACGTCGCGACGCCGTATTTAATCAAACTATGGTAGTGCATGCCTAATGGTTACAATTGAATTAAAATGTATTAGCGCTTAAAGCCCCTCATAGAACGTTTGGTAGGTACATTATAAACGTATTATCTTCTTAAAAAAATCCCTACAACGGCCGAATAAAGAAAGACTAGGTATTGAATTTGACAGTTTAAGCGTAGCCGAAATAGATCAATTGTTTGCAGTTTTTATTTAGAACCTTATAAATCAGCAAATTAGCGCTCAAATATCTAATTATTGTTCCAATTATTAAATTATCGAGTATATAATAGGGATAACTATTATACCTTCGAATGCCTATGCATTATAATAATACACTTCTCCCCTTAGTCCGACTCTGAACGTGCTCTAAAAACTGAATAAGATGTTTTATGGCTCACTCTACGCTCTCATGGGTATAAATCGCTGGTTACGCATTAAAAACTCATCATAGAATGCTTTGTATTCTTTTATAGCCCGCGCAATGAAGTACATTAAACATGGCTACGCATTACTTCATAAATTTTGTTGATATTTTAATAAATGGGTGTAGTTCCGAATTTATTAACCGTAAACTTATACAGAGTCTACATATAACATTTTTCAGAGCATGGTAAAGCATCCGCCATGGTCTTAGATAAAAGATTTGCTACATAATTATGCGGTAAAGTAATGTGTACATTTAATTCAAACAGTCCACTAAATTATAAACGTTGCTTGATTAATAAAAGCAAAATTCGTTCCGTAAAAAAGCTACCATTACATTTCACAAATAAAAAATAAAGATTTATGGCTTTCGCATTCCATTACACGTAATGGCGACCATGATTGCTGTAATCCAGTCGAAACGCCGGGCAGTAAGTAGCTATGTAATTGTTACTCCTAATAACGCGTGGAGACCCATAAAGACTACATTTAGCAGAAAAAAAACTTTAGCAACAAATTATTCTGTCTGTAATGCCTACCGATACGATAAGATAACATTCAGTATTTTAATTACAACCACCAGCTTCTTATAGTACAGGATCCGTGGAGTATTTTTTCACTTGATTACTATCAAGCTAACTTTCCGTGAGTAGCTTCATTTTGATAAGACGCCCAACAATTTCCTGTGCGAAAATTTTTGATTGTGGTAGCTAACAGAGGTAGCAATGATAAAATATGTCGATTTGATGATTCTTCAATACTTATTACTAACTGAATTGTTTTTATTATATCTTATGACAATTATCTAAATTATTTGAAAAAATATTTGTCCTACAAAATCTATGGTTTCATCAAAGAGTCCTCCCCCTCCAACATGTATTGATAACGAGATCACCAAAAATTATTACTAACCAGCTGATTTTTTTTTATTTATTTAGTTAATATTTATATAATGTAACGGTCATATTGTCCTACAAATTCCGTGGTACGTTGTCCCGGTCCTACGGTCAAAAGTAGTAGTACAGATCCTTGATGTAAAAATAGCGTGGTACGCTATTGCGGTGCACCAGTTGAATATATATTGGAAAGTCATGAAATTAAAAATCAATTCATTTCTCAAGCGTGAGAAAAAAAATTTTGACTTTTTGGTAGATTTTGACCGTAGGACCGGGACAACGTACCACGGAATTTGTAGGACAATATGACCGTTACATTACATAAATATTAACTAAATAAATAAAAAGAAATCAGCTGGTTAGTAATCATTTTTGGTGATCTCGTTATCAATACATGTTGGAGGGGGAGGACTCTTTGATGAAACCATAGATTTTGTAGGACAAATATTTTTTCAAATAATTTAGATAATTATCATAAGATATAATAAAAACAATTCAGTTAGTAATAAATATTGAAGAATCATCAAATCGACATATTTTATCATTGCTACCTCTGTTAGCTACCACAATCAAAAATTTTCGCACAGGAAATTGTTGGGTGTCTTATCAAAATGAAGCTACTCACGGAAAGTTAGCTTGATAGTAATCAAGTGAAAAAATACTCCACGGATCCTGTACTATTAAATAGGTCGCCAAAATGTGCAATTCAAAACAAAAGAGGTGCATAGAGCCTCTTTAGGTGCACTGCTGTGTTAAGCGTATTGTTCACGTAACCCCACGTCATGCACACGCTTTTGTTAATTGACGATTACAAGACGAATGCTTGAGTTTTGCGTTGAAATGTTTTCCCTTCCTCCTATGATCCCGGGCTCTTCAGGTGCGTCGCGAAACGGCATTAAGGCTTTCAGGGTGAGTGCGTCTCAATATGGTCGTTGTGCCTGCCTGTCGACCGCATTTGTGGATCTCACTACCGCTTACCATCAGGTGGAGTGATGTCATCTTGGTCACGCGACCCTATCGCATTAGCTGGTCGTCGAGCGTTCTTCAATCGCGGCAGTATGGCGCTCCGTAGACACAGTTTTGAAGGTTTCTTTCTATGTAAGGCGTAAAAATTATTTCGATGGGGGATGGGGGATGGGGCGCGTGTGTCGGCCGGCAGTTTTAAAATGTCTATAAAACCTAAACTAACTGATATTTTGGCATAAAACAAAAAATGCTGTATTTATATTCAAATAGACTTTACGTAACAATCAGATCAATTTCGCATACCTAGTAACATCCTACATTGACGAAAGGCGTGAGAGTTATCCGGTTCCCCGCAAGTCCGGTGATGATGACAAGGCTACTCCAAGCCATCATCGTAAGTCAGTTAGGAAAATATATATTACGTTACGTGGACAATAGGCCTTAAAATGGAAGCTACAAAACGATGACCCGGGACACTCATAAGGCGCTAAACACATGCACGCATTGCCGCACCCAGCAAACAAAGGCGTGTGCACACAGTCCTCTGAGTGCATAGTACAATGTGTGCCCTCTCCGTGCCTTGTTCTATTTTTGTTTGCGTAGTCTCGTAAATTGGACAGTGTGTACTAAGCTTAGTGGACGCATGTTGAGTGTAGCTAGTTTTAATGTTAAGTTCTGCGGAGATCGTGCTATTAAACTGGACTAACTAAAGTAATATGAATCATATTGTTTTAGTTAGTCAGTTATTGTTCCAAAGCGCAATTTTATAATGTGTTACAATATTAAAATGTTAATTTCATGTTGTTTTACTGCTTCGGTGGTCTATTGTTGGCAAGCTATAAATAAATAAATAAAATAAAAATAAAAATAAAAATCATTTATTTCGGACAAAGTATCCATAAGGATATGCATAAGGATCGAGAACTCCTTGGTTCAAGTCTAATAATACGCAACCCGGAGTCCGAAAGTTAGCGGATGAATACTCGTGCCTCTGTAAACACTGGTCATACGCCTGATGCGGTCGGTCAGGTTGGATTGCTGTCTCAACGAATAATAAGAGTGACTTCAAATATATTTTCTTAAATTAATTTTTTAAAACATACATACATAATCCTTACAGACAACCTAATACAAGTATGTAGTTTTTGATGCTATATCAATAGCCAATCTTACGACCTCACTGGATTTTATTATGTACCTTATCAAAGGAGGAAAGTGAAGGGCTAAATCACAAATTTCTATCCGGGTCAACAGAAAAAATCCCGTTGAAACATTTGTGCCCGTGCAAAAGCTCAATACGAATCTGTTTCTTTCCATCTCGTAAAACAAATTCTTGACGCAAAAGCTCTTCAAAGCTCCGTCCGGCAGAGCGTCCTCATCTCAATAGTCGGATTCTCAGTTTGAGAACGGATCTCAAACGGTCGCCTTTTAAGATCCCATCTCGATTTTTTAAGATAAACTAAAAATGTAACTGTTTAGCAAAGGTAGATAAAAAATATTTTCATATATAAAAAAAAGAGACAATTTACTCTTAAATCTTAAATTTCTTTTAAAGTCCTGACTAAATTACTTTTTCATATTTTTGTCTTCTGTAGCAGTTTCATAGCTAAAGCAGCAAATAGATTTAACAAGCAAAACATTTGCGCCAGCCCAAAAGCTTGATACGAATGTGTTTCTTTCCATCTCGTAAAACAAATTCCCGATGCAAAGCTCGGGTCCTCTCGAAAGCGTCCGGCAGAGGGCGCCATTGTACCGATAGTCTTGGATTGCGGCCGTTTGGGTCCAGTCCCTGGCGATTTACATAGTGGATAGGGAAGCTTTATAGACGACGACACAAATGCCATTGGACTTTTATTAAAAAACTTGTGTCGTTTACAAACTGTTTCCTTTCGTTGACCGGTCATTGGCCTCGCTGTATCTTCTGCCGGCCATGATTTTCGATTAGCACCGATTATAAAAATACTGGCTTAAGAACTATATCAATTGATGTAGAGAAAGTCTTAAATTGACTTGAATCCAATCATAATACAGGGTAAACCGAGGGGAATTAAAGTTGGGAGTTGTAAGAAATCGGCTCTCTTTCAAATCACCTTTGCCACCTCCCATTCTCCCCTAGTCTAAAAGCTCTATCTTGATAATATACGAGCAAAAAACAGTTGAAGCTATTTATTAACTTTCTACTCTAAAATCCGGTAGAGGTCAACATTCACCACCGAACAACAATGCTAATAGCAATATACCTATGTTAGAGATCCAACATACGCACGCACACGGTCCCAAAAGCACAAACTAACGTCGGCAACAAAAAAAAATCTGGTATCCTCGACCTCATATTTTTACATATAAAAGGCTAACAAGATGCCCTCACTCCACCTGACGGTAAGCGGTAGTGAGATACACATGTGAGGTCGATACGCACAATAGACCATATTGAACTGAACTTATTATGCCGTGGCCATCACGACCGCCTTCCATCAGGTGGAGTTCATCCTGGGAGTCATTAAATTAAAAAAAGACGTGTGGCACTCGGGGACTTTAGGGCCGCGGTATAGCTATTGCATAGCATCGTCCGATTTCGGAGCAGCTCGTCTCGATTCGTGCGAGTTTCGTAGAGTCGTACAATACGTCATATCGCACGCACACAAACACCGTGCCGAAGTCTACCGAACTGAAACGACGTTAGACGATTGTGAGGTTTATTTCGTTACGGAATTTCTCGGTTCGGAAAAAAATCCCACTACACAATCGTAAGGTCTAAAAGCTCAGATCGTTAGTATAGCGAATCGTCTGATAGCATCGTCAGATAGAGGACCGCGAGGCGCTCGTCACGACACACGCTTCAAATGTCACTGTTCCGTGACGTTTAATCTAGTTTTATGCTGGGAATGGAGTGTGGCGTGTACAAGCGTTTCGGCGTAACATTTGCTTCGACTGAGGCGTTGTTTTGAAACACTTTATTTTGTTTAGGCCAACAACCAGACTTATGTAACTGCTTACCACGCTTGGCTCTACCCAAGTAATTTCCTGCAATCAATCTTTACAGTTCAATTTGTCTTAATTCATGCACTTTACAGGTTTACCATTAAACAATTATTAAATAAAGGTCAAGGAAGGTAGATAATTAACTACCTACTACGACTTATCGAATAAATTTTGTGATTCATTTCCCACGACTTTTTTTGTAAAAATGATTTTATTTATGTCTTTATTGCCATTGCCATTTTCAAGACACGAGTAATCCATTCATGATGAATCATAAAAAAATAAAATAGGATAATTTCAAAATTCCATCCGAGATCAAAGCAGTAAAATGGATCGTCGAAAAAGCTTCGAAGAAGATTGCCAGAGTCCGGAGTTCCCAGTCGAGGTCATAACAATATGCTGGAATGCGTTTGTCTGACTGAACTCCATCTAGATAGTTCGACTATTCTCCATTTTTATCGCCATTCCGAATGGTACCATTTTTCCTACAAATAGACACGATTTCAAAGGGAGCCATTTGAAAGATAAAGTCCTCTTTATCTTTCAAATGGCTAAATGTATTACAGATTTATGAAGGTCTTATTGGAAGATACTTATTTGTAACAAACCTAAAAATATTTTTAAAATAATCGTTAAATTCTGCAATATTTAACTACCCCCATTTTCCACCATGTTTACCATCATAATTATATCCGGTCTACTTACTTACATAATATACATAAATTATTCAAATATTTATGCTATAGGACTACTTTTTTTTCCTAACTGACTAACGATGATGGCTTGGAGGAGCCTTGTCATCATCACCGGGCTTGTGGGGGAGCGGATGGCTCTCTAATTAAATTCAAGGGAACATTGTTATGAATTATGTTTATGTAACATACTTTTGGATATACCTGCCTACAAATGGCAATGTAAAATATTCTTATATTGTTATATCCAAATTCGCTATATTAAATTCCGGGCCACGACAACAAAAGCACAGGGCAAAAAAATCTTTAAAATGTAATCTACTTTATTACGACGAAAATATCATAGAAATTCCCATTCTATTACAAATCCTCTTAATCCTGTAATAACTCAAGGGAACTGTTGAGTGAAAAGAAAACCTCATTTTAAATACTCTGGGGGATAAGAGCGCCGCAAATCGCCTCCCTGAAAGAGACGAGTTATGTAAGTACTTCCTCTTGTACACAAATGAGTCGGCCAATCAAACATAAGTACGAACTCTACGTAGATTACATGAGAAAATTACATTTTAGTTTGATATATTCAGGATTGATTAAGTTATCGGTCAAATCATACAGGTCTGCCAATCTAATCTAAAACTCTTGGAACTACTCACGATAATCTTAACAATGGTTAAGGGCATACTATAACATATATTTCTTAGTTTTTTATTAATGAACAAGTGACCCGCCCTCGGGAGATTTTTATATAAAAAACCTACCTCTTAAATCCTATCTTTATCTTTAAAGAAAACCGCAAAAAAATCCGTTGCGTAGTTTTAAAGATTTAAGTACACTCGTACATACATTAAGACAGACGCCGGAAACTACTTTGCTTTATACTATGTAGTTATAATGCATCATCAATATAAATAGTGAATTAGTATAATGGACTTACACTTACTTAAATAAACAAAATAGCATGTGTAAGTAATAGGTCAACCACACGTGCCTTCATATTCCCAATACGTACATAAGCAGATGCTTAGATCTAGGGCAGGTCGCCGGTATTCCCAACAGATCAAAGCCCAAGAACTTAGCTAAGTAGAATTTGAAAAGTTTAAACTACTCACGACTTAGTTGTTCATTACAACCGTGAACTATCTAAGATTTTGCCTTTCATTAACTTCAAAGTCATTTATCACGAGGCTAAATTGGGACGGTAAACAAGTCCAATCTTAAACATTATTTGGATAACTACGAAGATTCTCTAAAAGTTTTCTAATATAAACCAAAACGTGTGAATTTTTGTGAATTTAAATACCTAAAAATGATCCACCTAATTACTTATCCATAATTATATTTCATTTTATGTTTTACGTATTTGTTACGTAACAGTATAGTATATTATAATATTAAATTAACCTAGATAAAAGACTAATGTTTGCATACCAGTAATAGGTAAAATGTGTGATCTATAATGATATCTTAATAAATGTTTGATACCACATCGTTGCAAATAAATATTCATTCTATCTTGCTCTCTTTTCTTTTATGTAAATATTTGATTTCCCACTATACATTTCCCACGTCATCGATCCTACTATGTTTCGGGTTTCTTTTATCTCAGTAGTTAAAATTCCTTTTTGTTACTATGTCGCTATAAAATTCGTTTGTCGGCAAACTTCACACGTATTTAAAGACTCTTAATTTCCGATACAGTGATCTAAAGTTAAATCGACTATTCGCAACGTTTTGTCTGATTTTCAGTGCGAAAATCATGTTTCCAGTCGACGTAAGCTTTCAAAGTTATCGATGCTGTGTGTCTGTGCCTCTATAAAACTGAACTATAAATCGTTTCAGCACCATAAACATCGAAAAAACAAACATGCAATGAATTCATTTTACCGATGCAGAGTGTGAGCTCAAATTATTAGTTTTCTGGCTGAAAATACATGGCAGTGAAGCGAAATTATGGTGCCGAACTGTTATGACGCGTGAGAAATACCTAAAATATTATTTACAGATTTCATAAAATATGACGTTATTACCAACTATTAATGTTTTTTTTATTAAATTCAATCCTTCCTTTTTACCTAAGTACTGTACTAATTTAGACTTCCTTGTTGGTATATTGGTAGCAATGCATAAGGACCGAGAGGACCCCGGTTCAAGACCGGGATCGGGCAAAATTTGTGTGAGTTTTTCTGTAAAGAAATTACTCAGCCCGGAGTTAGGCAGTTGGCGGTTGAACGCCCGTGCCTCAGAAAGCACGTCAAGCCGGTGGCCCGATCTCTCATCGGTCATGTCGGATTGCCGTCTCACCGAACTATGAGAGTAGGGGAACATAGAGTGCACTTGTGTTTGCGCGCATACATGTGTACTATAATATGTCCTGCGCACTTGGCTGATCGGTCGAACGCCTTATACTCGTATACTAATGTAGTACCTATATGCGTGCGTTTCATTGGAGACTATTATTTACTAAATAATAGATGACGTAGGTACATGATGATCTACTCACTGACTCAGTTCTTTGTATTAAGCTGCGCTGAAATACATGCCAAAGCATACAAATCGTATGTTGTTCTTTCATAAATTAATATGCAAAATGATTGAGTGTGTAAGGAGCGGGTATAAAACAGAGATGTTGTTTTATTTCAGAAAAGCATCGTGAATGCAGCTTCCGAATAGGGTTGCCAACTATACCTACCTACTACTATGCTACTATGTTTCACCACATGATACTCACTATATTTGGATATAACAATACAAAAATATACAAAGGTTTTGATGTTTTGAAAAAAAACTTTGTTATGAAACGTGAATTGATAAGGTGTTGTAAAAAGAAGTGAAAAATATTTTTTTAATATTTTGATTTCAGTATTCAGAGCGTGAATCTTCTGAATACTCAAAACAACACAAAACAATTATTTAACTAGGCTTCCATATAAACAACGTGTTCTTCACGTACGTATAAAAGGTGTCGTCTGGAATAGGTTTACTGGGATAACCACGTTAAAATCCGGCCAAGTGTGAGAAAAAAATACCATAGTTTTTGTATGAGAACCCACTTAAACATTGGTTTTAAGCTTTTTCTAGTATCACATGTTTTAGAGGCTACTGAAATACATCCGTCGTGAAAATTTTGACTCTCTAGCACAATCGCACGGGGGTCTGGAAGCTTTTGTAAATACAACTTTTTCAACTATTTGCATCGCTGTATCTCTGAAATGGTGAATCTTAGGAATAAAACGTACGACAATTTTTATAGATAAATAGATGATAAGTAATTTTCTCCTACACACTTTTATGATAAAAAATCCCGTTTCGCTCAAAAGTTCATAAAACTGATATTTGTGACATTTGACCTTGAAAATTTAATAGTTGCGTACACCCTACCATATGTAGGTTTTGAGACAACTTTTAGGGTGTCAATATACAAGTATTTACAGACTTACAGCTGGGTATCTCGAATTCCGAGGTGGACCTACTATAATGACTGGACTATTATATAAAAAGTAGGCTACCCTACTACTGGACTTAGCGATCGGAGATTAAAGATTTACATATCTACTAGCTACGGTTTATGTACAGGAACATATTAATCTTTCGACATGCTTGCGATACGATGCCGTCTTAATTTGAAAGACTGAAATATAATATTCAGTAAATTTGAGGTCAGGGTAAACATTTTAAAACCAGTATGAATACAAACATTATTCGTACTGTGTTTTTAGAGTAATTCCCATAGAAAATTAGTATGAATGAAGTGTACAGGTATTTTATCATTTGAATAGTGTGTAGGTATTTTATTTTTTAAATATATAATTTAATTATACCGTTTTATTTTTATCAAAAATCCAGTACAAACCATTCGGTACATTATGATAAAACAAGAATAATTTCATGACTTCTCTTTTGACTTATGTAATATCCACAGAAGAGGCCTTAAGCTGCGCATTGACGATCAGTTTTTCGCGTCAGTCTAGCCGTCAAACTGTGGCGTCACTCCAAATGGTTTTAGGCCAAATAGATTTCCCCACTCACTGGCATCACTCCGGTTCTTCAGTTTTCAATCGGCTGGGCTGTTGTAGGTTATGTACTCTATTTGTGTCGAGAAAAAATGAATTCTGATTCTGAAGAAGAAACATTAATGCTTGCTGCTGCGGCTACTGTTTGTTGCCATATACTCACCAAAAAACGAAAGAGAAAGCAATGGATGAAAGAATGGCTAAAAAAAAAGGAATCAATTCACTCACGTCAATTTATTAAATGAGTTATCGCTAGAACCAAGTGACTGGAGAAACTATTTAAGAATGGACGAAACGACGTATTACAAGCTTTTAGAACATGTAACTCCATATATTGCTAAACAAAATACTAACATGAGAGCTTAAAGCTGCGCATTGACGATCAGTTGAACTGATCAGTTAAACTGACGTCCATCCAAAATTTGATCGTGAGTGTCGAATCATCACTCCAGAGTTTTAACTGACGACGCGCCACGTAATTTTCCGTGACTGCCATAAATCCAACGAAACGAAACGAAACGAAACTTAAATAGTTTCTCCAGTCACTTGGTTCTAGCGATAACTCCTTTAATAAATTGACGTGAGTGAATTGATTCCTTTTTTTAGCCATTCTTTCATCCATTGCTTTCTCTTTCGTTCTTGTTTGGTGAGTATATGGCAACAAACAGTAGCCGCAGCAGCAAGCATTAATGTTTCTTCTTCAGAATCAGAATTCATTTTTTCTCGACACAAATAGAGTACATAACCTACAACAGCCCAGCCGATTGAAAACTGAAGAACCGGAGTGATGCCAGTGAGTGGGGAAATCTATTTGGCCTAAAACCATTTGGAGTGACGCCACAGTTTGACGGTTAGACTGACGCGAAAAACTGATCGTCAATGCGCAGCTTTAGTCATAACCATTCCATAGCACCAGTCAAACTATTCAATCGCTCTAATAAATCGAGCGACATTATCACTTACCCCTAAGCAACTATTTCAAATAGTCGACAGTTTCTTGTCCTCTGTCTGCTTATATCTACCTTTGTTCTGATAGTTGGTCCCCCCAACTATCAGAACAAAGGTAGATATTAACAAGAGCGTTTCGCTGAGGACTTAAATGTGTACCCGCAATGAACAAGGCCCAAGGAACTCGCGAGGGACGGCTCTACCCTGTAAGTACATAACCAAGCTTAAACGATTCGCGTTAACGCCCTTCTTCCGGTTCCAAGAGTACTATAATTATATGTGCATGCAAGGGTTAACAGAACCCTATTGGGGTCAATTTCAACAAGTCCATATTTTATGTCATTTCGGTGAACTTTTTTATTTGTTACTTTTTTGAAAATACAACCATGTAGAATTGTTATTTACGCTATCGTTATAATTAATTTTAACACGACATTAAATTAAATTCACATACTTAAGAGATACAGTACTTTGAAATTTTGGTGTCACCGAAATGAAAGAAGAGTTCACCGAAATGAAACTTCTCATCACCGAAATGAGAAACGCAATACACCGAAATGAAATTACTTATGTAGTCACCGAAAAAAAGTAAACTGTTACCAAGTATACAGCCTACAACCTACGTTTTGAGGAGTGTATTCATCACACAGTAACAGATTTTTTTCTTACTAAAATTAAAACTTCGGCCTTATCAATAAAAATGCATCTCCGTTAATCGTTTAACAGTGGTCGATGGAAACGTGGATACAACCAAGTCTTGATCTTTGTCAGTTCCAGATTCAGCTCTCAATGCATAAAGTCCATCAATCAATACCCCTAACCTTACACAGACCGATTAAGTGCAATATGCAGTAGTGCAATAATTCGTTAAACAATTGACAAAGCCATTATAAAGCTAGCTTCGTTACCGAACTACGAACAATTCGTAGGTATCATCTGGAAATCGTCGTGCCAAAATATCCCAAGAGGCTGTCGTACTTCCAACGTCCCGGGTTTGACTCAAGAGTCATCTGCGCCGTTTAAAAATTATGAATCCGCCTATAATGCCGATCCATTTTCACAAGACACATGTGATGCTTGTGAAATCTTAATGCTGTCTATCCATGCAAACCAGCGAACCAAATGGATTAATACAGTCACCAGCATTGACATGACCCACAATAGTAAAAAGGCCTAAACCACAATCCGTAAATGGACCGGTGAGCCCTCTCCTCCAAAGTTCCAAGTAAAGTTACTGCAAACAAAATTGCTCATCAACTGTTGCTGAATAAGAAATCGTACACTCGCCTTCCCAGAATTCAACTTGTACAATGCCTTCCGAAAGAGAATTTACTGAGCCAGCCTTTTGACGATATCATTTTTGGTGTTTTATACTTGAAATCTGGTAAAGCATCGAGTGTTGATAACATTTCCACAGAACAACTTAAAAACTTGGATCCTATGACTATTTGCTGGTTACAACCGATGTTCAATGATTGTCTACAATCTGCGAAATTATCACGTCTATGGATCTTGATATTGCCATTCCAAAACCGGGAAAAGTTCTAGATGACCCTAAAAACCTTCCGCCCATTATCCTTGCTCAGTCACACATACAAATTATCTCAACGACTTTTGCTTAACCGCCTATCACGTATTAGATCAGCACTTAATTCCAGAACAGGTAGGATTCAGACCTAAAAAATAATGTTGTAACCAGACGTTAAACCTCAGTCCATAAGATTTGTATTTGTAATTCAGAAGCTACACTGATGTTATTCTGTTTTGTGAACCAAAATAAATAACACATAGAGGATAGTTTTGAAATGGGAATGATTACAGCGCTGTATGCGTGGATCTGACAGCAGCTTATGATACAGTGAACCTGAAGCGTCTCTTGTGGAAAGTCTACTCGATGGTCAATGACTAGAAATTTATAAAAATACTTGGTTCACCGCGATGACATATCTCATTTGGACACGTGAATTTGTACTTACCATTCATTAAATATAACAGATTTTGTATTGAACTTTCCGCAATAAGGTACTGTCATTATTAAGGACTAGCTGTTTCACGCGGTTTCACCCGCGTCCCGAGGGAACTACTTCCCGTACCGGGATAAAATATAGCCTATGTTACTTCTGAATAATGCAGCTTTCTAATGGTGTAAAAATTATTGCAATCGGTCCAGTAGTTTTTGAGTTTATTCATTACAAACATACAAAAATACAAATATTTCCTCTTTATAATATTAGTGTAGATTTAAATAAAAAAAGGTAAATCCCTAAAAAATCAACTGTTTTTAAAATATGATTAAAAGTATACTGAAAAACAAATTGTGCCGCGTCACCGATATGATACAAAGATTTTTTTTACCTAATTAGCGATAATCATAATTTAAAAATATTTATAGTCACCTATAGGAGACAACACCTTTTATCTAAAAAAAAATATTACAAGTTAAAAGTGCCATTCTGCACTAGCAGTTTCAGCCGTGCCGTTTACGATTTGGTGTCGGGAAATTCACCCATTGGTATGTTTCTTTTGTATATTCGTTGGGTTTATGACAACATAAAACACTATTCATCATTCTTCTTCTTATCGTATGGTTGATGAAAAACCTGGTGTCAGAGTTTTTAAACCGCCCGTAGGCTTCTGACATGGCTTCACACACCGTTGAAAAATTTCTCAGGTGTGCTGGTTTCCTTACGATGTTTTCCTTCACCGTTAAAGCGTCGAATGATGGTACATATGAATTTCAAATTTGAAAAACACATTGGTACCTGGCGGGGTTTGAACTGGTGACCTCTCACATGGCAAGCAACGACCTTAACCACTCGGCCATCGACGCTTTTGTGTTGAATATTCATTATTCATCATTCATCAATTTCACTTATACAATCGAACACAATTTGGACTTGAGCTCATTTTTAGAGTTCCCAACCTAAAATGTAAAAACGGGAACCGATTACTAAACCTTCGCCGTCTGTCTGTCCGTCTGTCTGTCCCCAATCTGTATCTCATAAACCGTGACGCATCCTATTAAAGCACAAAGCCCTTTGGATTATTGCGAGGAAAACTTGACGGGTAATAAATTGGGGAAAAGCGTTTCAGCTATAATTGACTGCAGATGATTGCCAATACTTACTATGTGAACGTACGGAATATGGGATATGGGAAGTTGTTAGGTAATCATTAATCTTATCGATATAAATGCATCTTATAGAGATAGACAGGAGTCTTAAGAGGAAACACGTTTGTGTTGTAACAATAGATTTCTATAGCTCTTTTCCTATACACGTATACTGGCTACGTTTGCAAGAATCTACTTAAAAAGCCAATTTTGGTAATTACCGTGGAGAAAATACGCGAAACAATACTTGAACATTGCTTTGTTATTGGCAACACGTGTATTAATGCATGGTTCTCACAATATATTTTGATAGGTTCTTACTTAGTAGTAAATATATTCTAACTAAGTTATTAACTGTTGAAGATTGGTTGAGTAACCTAAAACTACTCTTGGCCTCGTAAAATAAGATCCTATTATATCCTAGGCATGTCCTGCGCCACATTCCGCCAGTCATCCGTCATTCCAAAGATTTTTTTACATCAATAACCTTATAGAAAACATCCTCCTTTTTCTAAGTTGCATAAAACACAAAGAAACCATTAAAAAGCTTGCGGCCACTCTTATCGACTTTCAACCCCGTATGTAATCAACTAGAAACGGGGTCAGATAAACAATTGCTCTTACTGACACGTCGTCCTTTGCTACCGACGTGCGTACACAAACATCACGCTGTCCAACATCAACAGAGTAAACACTATTTATCCCGTCGGATGGCTTCTAACTCCGCCAAAGTTGATGTGACGACGGGAATTCAGTAGCACTCCAGGCACGGGAAAGAGCGCGCGTCTCCGATTTTCCATTTTTCTCGCCGCAACTTTACGAATTTTCCACTCGTGTTTCTTTTGTTTTGTTTAAACGTCCAAATTGAGCGTTGAAGTTTTTCTTTTTTTGTCAAAGTTTCAAAGTCTAGTGGCCAGAGTTCGTTGCGGATAGTTCTTAAAAGTGCAAACAAATCGGATGAGCGACAGTTTTTCCGATTGAGTGGAAAGTGAAATGTGATTTCTTCTATAGAATATATCGATGCCTGGTGAGTTTTCCTTTCTTGTACGGAACGTATTAGACATGAATAGCGACTTTTAAACTTTATATATAGATGAATCAATTTACTTTTTTAACTGAAGTTACAATCTTTTAAGCCGTATCCTTGTTTTCTTTTATGTATTACAGAATATACTTCTATTTATCCATAGTCGTCGATATTATTTAGGAGTAATTGTACAAATTCATTAGCAATCATTTAATAAAAATAATAATGATTTTTAAAAGCTAAGTTGGTTCATCCTAGCCCTAGTGCCCCTAGTTTAGGGTAGGCTCTAGCCTCTCAATGCTACCCGTATATGAGCAAAAAAAAACCCGTCTCGCTTGGTCCGAAAAGCATTTGCATTTAAAAAAAAGTATGTACATACAACAAAACACTAGTAGGTACTCCTGTTTTGATATAGGTTAAGGTTGGTGTTGTGAATACGAGTAAGTATTATACTAGTGTTTCTCAAACTCACGTAACAAACATGTGAAATAGTTATTCATGAGAGACAAATGGGATGTAGACGCATGTAATAAGCAAGCACTTTGGTCTCAGATGTGAGCAATTTGCAGATCGAAGCGTGGAGGTGCGAGTTTCAGGAATTTTACGTCTGATACAACCGTGATTTGTCCCTCAAATTGTTTACGGTATTTTTTTTTTAATTCTAACTGACTACGATCGTGGCTTAGAATTACCTTCTCATCGTTACTGGAATTGTGGGGGAGCGGATGGCTCCAAACCCAAAGTTTATTGTACAATATGAAGTACGAAGTAGGAGTGGGTTTTTTTGTCCAACAAGAGCTAACAAATTACAACAATGTTGCGTTATCAATAGGTACAGTGTTTTATTTTGATTTACAGAATCATAAAATGGGAGTAATTCTTCCGATATGACACACCATATACTTACATACTTAGGATACGAGTTTTTAGTAACTTCCATTCCATTTTTTAAATTTAAAATTTTCAACTGTTTGGTACATTTAAATGCAGCATTTATGCATGCTTTTTATATTTAGTAAGTTGCATTTTGTTTTTAATACATTTAACCCTACCAACATTACTATCAATAGTTCAGGATCACTGTTAGGCACGGCATGCCCAAAACGATTGACAACATTGCCAACATTGATTAAAGATTATGTTATGACCTATATCAGAATCAAAGCTAGGTATCCTATAACCTATCTATTAAATCAAACGTCAATAGCGGGTAAACACAATGCCAATGGAGTGCCAATTGAGTGTAAAGTAGGTAATATTGCGTACGTTTATGAATCACCCACGGAATTCCATAACACGGTATTACGTCGCCCATCACCGCTTTCAGCCACTGTTGCCATACTGATGTAATGACGTCAGAGTACGCTGAAATTTCATAACGTCAGGACATTAAACTGAAATTATGTAGAGTAGGTAGTTAAATTACGTGCAAGCATCACGTGCATAGAAATAAATAGGTTAAGTTAATAAGTATGTACCATATAACATTATGTATGAGTGGATACTTAAGCACAAGTTACCCGCACCGTTGCAGGGTCTATAAAGCCAGTCTAATTTTAGATATTTGATGTAAGTAGGTACTAACCTACTTTTATGTGTGGAAAAAAACAAAACAAATAGTCAGCTAACAAAGAATTTAAAAAAAACATGCTTGTTTAGAGCCTGTACACTGTACACTGTGTAATTGATCCAAAATTGATGTTCATTAAGCAAAGGAGGTAGCAAGCAACCCTTTTATTATGGTGAACATTGCCGCTAACTGTAGGCATCTAATAAAAAACGAAAAAAGAGATTATATTGTTTAAATAACAATATTAAAATTCATCAGTCCGTAATAAGTCATTACTAAGATTTTATTAATATTGAAATACTTACCTTTAGCGAACTCCATACTAAATTCAGCGTAATATATCACTGTACAAAATTCGCTTCCTGGAAACAGCGAAGTTCCTGGTAATCTCAAGGCTGAATGCTGAAACAATAATTAAGTATTTGACTTCAACTTAGACGATTGAGTTCGTAATTTGGAACCTCCTAATCATAATTTGAGTAAGTATAAGTCAGATATTTAACTACCGTTTCAGTAAATGGCCGTCAGTGTGAGCTTGTAGTACACAACCAGTAGGTACAATATTAAATAAGGTTTCGAAGACAGATTGGATATTCATTGTTGAAAAAGCAATTCAGAAGGCATTGAGTATTCCTTAGAATCATTTTGTTGTTTATATTATATCACGCGTATAACATCTAAAATACAATTTCGTTTTAATGAAAGATTTTAGACTGTCGCGTTCCATTACACTAAAATTAGTCTTTATGGGTCTACACGCGATATTAGGAGTAGCAATTACATAGCTTTTTTTAATTCGTTTTAATGAGTTTTCATCTTGGTACGATTTATCAATAATGATAATGATTTACGAAATAAGGAAAGGTTTTTCAGTAAAGTAAAGGCCTACCGCCTAGATCCACAAATGAGGTCGACAGGCACAAAAGACCTTATTGAGTCTATTGTGCTCACCCTGAAGGCCTAGTTAAATGCCAAAGATGAAACATGACAAAATGCATGTACTTACTTGGTGAAAACTCTTTTCAGGATTTTTCATAGCAATTTCAAGTTTTCTCAGGGTAAATTAAAAGTGGCTAACGGGTGAAGTGACGGAAAAATTCACATACTCGACGTAACGCCTGGATAGTATATTTTGTAGTACGTGGGGCGCGTAATCCCAAGATCGTGGGTTCGAGTCCCCGTCCAGTCAGGCATGAATGTGAATTTTTCCAATTTTTTATTTACATTAGAGCTCTGTGTAGCACTAAAATCACAATAAAAATTTTCTCAAGGTTATTAAGAATTTTAAGGAACTTAATCTCCTGCTTCAGGGTATAGTACAGGATCCGTGGTGTATTTTTTCACTTGATTACTATCAAGCTAATTTTCCGTGAGTAGCTTCATTTTGATAAGACGCCCAAAAAATTCCTGTGCGAAAATTTTTGATTGTGGTAGCTAACAGAGGTAGCAATGATTAAATATTTAGGACCGTAGGACCGGGACAAAGTACCACGGAATTTGTAGGACAATATGACCGTTACATTATATAAATATTAACTAAGTAAAATAATAAAAATCAGCTGGTTAGTAATCATTTTTGGTGATCTCGTTATCGATACAAGTTGGAGGGGGAGGAGATCACCAAAAATGATTACTAACCAGCTGATTTTTATTATTTTACTTAGTTAATATTTATATAATGTAACGGTCATATTGTCCTACAAATTCCGTGGTACTTTGTCCCGGTCCTACGGTCCTAAATATTTAATCATTGATACCTCTGTTAGCTACCACAATCAAAAATTTTCGCACAGGAATTTTTTGGGCGTCTTATCAAAATGAAGCTACTCACGGAAAATTAGCTTGATAGTAATCAAGTGAAAAAATACACCACGGATCCTGTACTAGTAGCATTTGAATAAAATTTCCCTTTTACTGAATAAAGAAACTTGGTGAAAGATTCCCTGGTTGCTAATTATTCAGGTTGAATACAATTATCAAGAAAATTAGATACCTACGCTTGAATTTTAAACTTCTTTCCTAGAAGGTTTTGCTTCCACAAGTCAGATAACAGGCATCTTGTGTTTTAACTAGTTCAAATGCAAGATGTGGTTTTAGTTTTAAAAATCACAAAACAGCAAGTGAAACATATAAATATTACACAACATCACATACATTGATCTGATCCCGTGGTAAGTAGCTTAAACACTTGTGTTACGGAAATCATGATCAACAGTGGATACACAAATAAACTTAAATATATTTAATAATACACCCATACACGGAACAAACACTGATGTTCGTCACACAAATATTTGTCCCGCCCGAGTGGAAATCGAACCCACGACTCTTGGAACCGTAGGTTTTGAACCTGAGTCACTAACCACTGTTTCACCGAGCTAGTCAAAACATATAATATTACAATAACCAATAAGTTGGTTCATCCACTCAGGAAGTGACCAGACATTTAGATTTTAATTTGTGCAAGGTATGGAAACAAAAATCGATGGAAGTTGAATTAGACAAAGAATTATGTATAGAGAACTCTATATATAAAGGGAAAAATAAACGTAAATTTGATTTAGAGAAATATATTATACAAAATCACATACATTGATTTCATTCCGTGCTAACATAGAATTAAACACTCGTGTTACGGGTATCAAAAACAACAAATATCACATATCTTTATCATTGTCACTGCACTAAACTTGTTCTTAGTATTTGATTAAAATGAAATAATTTATGTGTAACATGTAAGGCAGAATTTTACTTCACAGAGGCGAATTCCGAACCTAATAACATATATTACAAACACGTCTGATGGTCTCCATCCAAACTTCTGCGGTAATTATGAACTTTTGAAAGTAGAACGTGACAGCATCGCACATCGTCAACACTCTTGTGCTTTCAAGCTTTCAGTTGAAAATACATAGTCAGGTACTTAAGTGAACTTATAAAGCTGATTTAAGCTTCTGAATAGCTAAGTATTACATACATACATAAAATCACGCCTTTTTCCCAGAGGGGTAGGCAGAGATCACTTCCAGCGATCCACTTTTCACCTCTGTGGGAAACGCGACATGACGGGTTGTGGACCACGTCGCCGCCATTCTGCCTTGGGCATTGTTTTAACAAGGTCATTGCGTTCCCACGAGTAGCAAGGATATATGACGGGGGAAGGAAAAGTGGAGAAAGGATACTATCGCCTCGGATGATTTGGACTGAGTCGATAGTAGCTCGAGGAGCCGGGGTCGCTTACCCGTATACCGTTCACCAACCACCGGACAGATAGTTGTGACTGGTATCCCCTGATTTTAAAAAATTAGCTAAGTATTAATGTAATTAAATATAAAAAAGTACTTATCTTAATATGTCGTTAAATAAATGTTAACTTATAAACAAATAAATAAAACGTCAAATGTAGAGTAGGTGAATAAAAAAAATACGCAATATATGAGATTAGTTATAATTACATATATTTAATCCTCTACATTTTCATGTAGAAGCTAATTAGCTTTAGCTATAAACTGCAGTATATGGCTTGATTATTATAGTTTCAAATATAATATCGTAGTTCGTTGAAACTTGTTTGAGAACTGTACGGCAGTTTGTTCAATTTGATTCTCAATTGCTTTAAACTATAATTTGCCGTATACATTTCAATGTTTAACAGTTAATCTAATAACGGACTGTTGTACCTTGCCAAATAGGAATTCACAATGTTGGAGAGTTCGATTTGTATTCAACGGCCGAGATTCAAACCTCGGTCTTTACGCCTAAGCCTGTATGCCCGTGGTTTGTATTGTGCGCTATTGATATCAAGTTCACTGTCATATAACCCAGGAATTGATAGATCTGCCTACGGAATACAATATTACAAACGTGTGTGCAGCAATATATTTAAAAAAGTCTTATTTTAACCCTCGACACATAAACGACGGGGTGTTATTGACTGCCTCGTTGGTCTATTGGTCGCAAATGCTGCGTTAGGATCGAGAGTTCCCTGGTTCGAGTCCGGGTCGGGCATAATTGGTGCGACTTTTTCTGATTAGAAATTACTCAGCCCGTCGTCAGGAAGTTAGTGGATGCATAGTGCGGATTAACGTGATTTTCGAGAAAGCACGTTAAGCCGGTGGTCCTGCGCCCGATCTCTCATCGGTCATTTCGGATTGCTGTTCACTATGAGGAACGCGTGCACTTGTGTTTGTGCGTGCACTTGCGCACTATAATATGTCCTCGGTAGTTGGCTGATCACCATTGAAATCGGCCGCCGTGACCGAAATCAGTCAGACGCCTTATTACTATTTAAAAAAGTAACGTTTGTATTGTAGTATATGTTGTTAAAGCGGCAACAGCATTGTATGACTATCATGGCCCATGTAATACAGCCTTGTGGCAGACGAACGGACAGTGAAGCCTTAATACCTACTTACCCTGGTAATATGGTCCCCTTATACACTTTCATTAGAGGAACCCTACTATACATCGACAAAATGTCGCTACATGAAATCGTTAACACATTGTATTTCACACGTCACGTGTTCAAAATACAAGCGTCGAAATGATCGATATGCGTGATATCTCGATATCGCATCGATAAAACATCGCTGCATCGATTCGTTCATATAGGTAGTATTTCCGACACAGTTTGCGACACGAAATTCAGCCGGAAAAACTGTTCGCGTAGAGGAAAATGAACACAGTAGGTAAAAGTTCTCGCGAAAGCAATAAAGTTGCCGTTGAAAGAATGTCGATGGCCAAACGAATGAAACCCGACGAGTGGGGACGCATTAGCGAGGGAACTCTAATTATCGCCGGCTTCTGACTGAGGCCGATTGGTGGATACTCTTTTGTTTGAATCGAATGTCTTTATCGATAAGAGACAATGATACGTAGAAAGAGTAGGTAGTTAGTATTGTCTATTGTTGTGCGGAAAATACGATTTTTACGGTAGAGTCCCGTAACCACGAGCGCTGTGAAAAACTCAAAACGTCGCGTCGATTGATACTTTGAAAGAACAGAGGTAGTTAGTTTTAAACTATCATGGTTATACACATTACAAAACTGCAAATGTCCGGGATATTTACCATGTTCTTTTGTTTTAATGAGCTCCCGATATTTCGGCACTGTTGCAAGCATCAGTTCACCCATATCCATATCACCCATAAAAAATTCATCAGTGATCATGGCGCTTGCCGAAATATTGGGAGCTCATTAAAACAAAAGAACATGGTACCTAAATATCTCGGACATTTGCAGTTTTCTAAGAGGTAGTTAGGTTTGATTTTTACTCATGTTTCCCGTGGCCACAGGTAAAAAGTTCGAAAGGTCGCGTATCTTAATAATTATATTAAATATCTTAATATACAATTTTTTTAAAAGCTTTAATTTTTTTAAATGGGGTAGTTATGGTCGTGGTCCTAAAGTTCACAAGTTTAACCAGCGCTTGTAATGTTTTCATGTGCCACCGTTCTTCCTTTCGATTCTACATTGGCAATGCTAACTTCACAGCTCACAGTAAAGCCAAGTATCACATATTGGATATACCACTATTCACATATATGTATGTATGTATAGATACCGCAATCGTATTGTTCTGACGTCGCAGATTTGCGGTTGCCTCTCTCTGTGCCTGATCCTCCAAGTTAATAACAATATGCAGCTATATTCTGACCTGAATGTCCAGTCGTCCGTTCAAGCATGCTTAAGTAAGGTAAGTGCTAATCGGCATACACAAGGTGTACGACCGATTTCGGCCACGGCGGCTGGTCTCAATTAAGATCGGCCAAGTGCGCAGGACATATTATACCTAGTGCGCACAAACACAAGTGCACTCTCATAGTTCGGTGAGACGGTAATCCAACATGATCGATAAGAGATCGGGCGCAGGACCACCAGCTTAACGTGCTTTCCGGGGCACGGGCGTGTAACCGCCAATTTCCCAACTCCAGGCCGAGTAATTTCTTTACAGAAAACTCACACAAATTTTGCCCGACCCTAGACTTGAACCGGGGACCTCTCAGTTCTTACGCAGCGCCTGCTAACAATAGACCAACGAGGCAGTCAAATCGGCATACATAATAAAGGTACCCGGTTGCTACACGTGGTAGAGATTTTAGTAAAATAAAGCCTTCTATAATAATTGTAAAGTTTTGTGAAGTCGACCAACCCGCACTTGGCCAGAGCGGTTGAGCCCTGGCTTAGGGTAGGAGTCAGCCCCTCGGTGAAGACGTATAAATATGAGCTGATGATGACGATGATGACACATCTTATTGGCCTATTAAACCAACGACCGCAGAATGCCAAAAACTTCATTTAAAATTAGGTCCATACGAATTTGGTACAAATGAATTTGATATGCAAAGCCAATTAGCTTTGCTTTAGTTGTGTACTAATTATCAGCACTTTTTAAGAAACTATGATATTAAGTAATTGGCTCTGTACCAAACCTCTCTCTGGGACATAGTGGAGAGTGCACTTACCCAAAAGCCAAAAAAAGTACAGTCAGAGTGAATGTCAATGCTTGTGAACGTTCCTTTCAAAAATCGATACCCTGGACATTGATCTATACCTATTTCCGTATACCGCAAAAGTTTACCGGGGACGATAGATATCAATCACCCGTTATTCAATTGAGGGTCTCACATCAAACGACCGCCTGGAATCAAATTTCGACACACGAATTCAGTTATCCGCTTCGTATTGGAGATTTTATCGTAGTACATAATCGATTCTTGCTGTGCTCAATAGTTATTTGCTCAATCGTTAGTTACTTACGAAGTTTTGTGCTTTTAATATTTACTACACATACTGTACTGTCAGGATAGTGTATATTATATTATATAACACGTTAAGGAAGGAAAGACATAAAACTTTTATATTATCACATTTCAACACAACTTAATATATGTATAATTGGGTTAGAAGACCCTAGTCATTCTCTCTAGTAAGACTCTAGTAAGAAAACCTACGTACGCAATCCAATAAAAGTAACTAGCAAGCTTTGAATCAAGCTTAATTCCATCTTTCAATGGGCACTTGGACAGTGATCGCTTCCATCTCAAGAATTCTATTCAACTGCAAACCCATAAAAAAATATAGCTCAAGTACTAACCTTTAATCTTAAGTACGTTGATCGGAATCTCTCCCATTAGAGAAACTCGACGGAACCCTTTTGGGTAATCGAAATGAGTTTCACTGGAAAAGTAATTGTAATAAAAGCATTATGAAAGCTGACCACGGGGATACTTTACGGCCACCGTAAGGATGTTATAAACCGTTTACCGTTTATTACGTGCATTTCCCTTTGGGTCTACACTCAACAGTTATGGGTATTAAACACGAATGACCTTTGATAGAATATATATGGTAAGGTTTTCTTTTGACGGCGTGATACCTTGATGATATGTTTATTTTTATTGCTAACATCGCGTTTATTAGTAGAATAGTAAAAAATAATTTATTTAGGTACGTAAGTATTAATGAATGATAGGTACCTATCTCATATGTAACATTATAAGTTTCGTTATGAGGGTTGATTGTCTTGCCGTCTATTTTTAGCAAAAAACTTATCAGATGATAAGAAGTCCTTTATATCCGTATATTTAAGTATTACTTACTGGGTGCCTTACTGTATTAAAAATGCGCTGCGAGTAAACTCTATGTGTTTGCCGCTTTCACGAAAATCTACCAATTTAAATTAAATCTGGCACATAGTTAGAACCCGAGAAACGGCATCGGCTTTTACCTAACTACGCTTTAAGCCCTAAGGCGATAAACGACCACGCGGAAGAAGTGGCAGGTGGACAGTCAGTAAGAAATAAAGTAGAACATAGTTAAGAAATAAGGGTAAGAAAGTAATGTTTCGAGTTATTTAAGTAATGTTGTAAATATGTAAAGATAAGCGAAACCATTAATCCTGTCGTTGTCTTTCCGTGCGATGTGTCGCTCCCAACCGACATTTCATTACGGTTTTCCTCCGTTGAGGAATAGAGCCTTTTTATTAAACGTGCGTGAGCTTTTTGTAATAACCTTTTGCGGATAGAATAGCTATATAAGATATAAGAGATTAGTGGGTCCTCAAAAAAATTTTCTAAAAGAATATCAAACAGAATAAAACAAGAGCAATATATTTGTATTGTAGTAACTCTAAGAGGTAGGTTGGTACGTAATCAAGCTTTATAACAATCTATAAAAAATATCATTCGACGCTTTAACGGTGAAGGAAAACATCGTGAGGAAACCTCACCAAAGAAAAAATTCTAAGATTGTGTAGTCGACCAACCCGCACTTGGCCAGCGTGGTCAACTAAAGCCTTGTCGCCTCAGTTTAGGGTAGGCCCGTGCCCCAGCAGCAGTGGGGACGTATATGGGCTGATGATGATGATGATGATAAAAAATATATTTTAAAGATAAAATGTTTGTTAATTTGTTTCGGACTGACATACATCATCTCACCCTAGCCATAAGTCCTATTTAAGAATGACAATTAAGTCACGTCTTGTAAGTCGACTTATTCTCATTAAAAAATCTGCTCGTGCCTATTATTTTATTCATTATTTGTAGAGATTTCATTAAGGCTAAATATCCCTCATCAGTCTTTGTCCTCTTTTGTATTGAATACACGTGTACAATCCGATAAGATAGACTCGTTATCACAGATTAGAGCGTAATGAATTTTGGTAAAATACAGTAAAGGGGCGGATTAAGGACTGAATATTAAATACTAATTGGTAACTTAAAGTAGGTCAAATTACTCACTCCAAATTTACTTAATGTGCCTAATTATCAAATCAAGTAGGAGTCAATTTTGTAAATATTTGTTTGATCCTGACTGTTTCAAAAGCTCGGTTAAGTTTTTGCTTGATTACAAGAAATGGTATTACTAAGAACAATCGATCGAGCTTATTATTAAAAACTTTTGACAATGACGGATGGAAGCCTCCGAAATTCCGCAAAATTAATGTTGCGGTATTTTCTCTCCTTTTCGGACCATTATCTTAATCTATTCGTTTTCGGGTTAGTCTTTCGTGAAGACGAACGATTATCATAAGATAATCAATTTACACTTTCTGTTATTATTAAGTTTGAGATTAATCTTCGAATAATGGCACGAAAATAAGCAAAGTTGCTACAGAAAGACACAAATATCATAGTCTATCGTCCATTTTGTAATAAATTTTAAAGTTATCAGAACATTAAATACGTATACGTACCTAATTATATCAGTTAGTTTATCAAAGACTTTTAAATTAGGCATGAAATCATGAACATTCTTCATATAGTTTCTCTTCGAGTGTCCCCAGAGTTTATACCTAGATGCCCGAGAAATCAAGACCAGGATTTATATTTTAATCTAACAAGTAAGAAATCACATAAAGTTTCTAACAAATATAAATTGAAACTGTCAAAAAAAAAAACAGGCACGAGCACATTCAACGTCACATAGTAAGCTCCAATTATTAAAAACAAAAAAACAGATTATGATTTATGACGTTCAAGGAACCGCCCGCCCATAAGCCGTCCAACCATTGGTACGCAAATATTAAAAAGAACTAGGTCGAGTTCTTTACTTAGTCTGTTAAACGCATCGCACACACACGCCATAAATAGTTGTTATAAAAATTCTAGCCTGGCGAGAAGTTGGGGGCTGTCTATTTTAGAAGTGGCAATTTTGATTAAATATGAGATGTCAGCTATCTCACGCCTTAGCTCCAGAAGAAGCATATGATGTTTCCCACATAGGTTTAGATATTCAGAAGATTTACAAGGATCCTTTAAGCGAAAAAATAGAATATATAAACTTTTTCTGAATGGTCTTCAGACGGGTGATGTAAACCTGTACCTGTACTCGCTTCCTCTCCGTTAAAGTTTCCCTAAGTGTGGCCCCAGCATAACAGAAGGTGACACTGATTCCTAAGTCCTCCTTACCAAGGAAGGTCTTCACTGATTCCTGATTCCTCTGTCCCCAGTTCTCCCAGCAATGTGGTCGCGCAAGCAGTCGGTGTGCAGCGCGGTCAGCGGCGCGTCCAAGTGCGAAGATGACCTGACCAGCGGCCTCCAGATATACCCCTTCGCGATAGCGTTGAGGGTCAGAGTGTTACAGGTACTGGTTTTATTTTACTGGGCGAATTTGCTGATGCGCTGCCGTGAAATCCTCAGAAGGCGAAGATACACGTAGACTGGCGTCTAAGTGGAACGATGGGCTGAGGGGTCGACGGTCATCAATTCTGTAGTTACATTTTTGCAATGAAATGTCTACGACCGTTAGTGCGTATCACAACAGATGATGGCACCACTTGTGGCTAACAAGTAATATGCAGAAAATCATCGACGGCTTTAAAATCTGTTGGTTGGTGTAATGGTTCGCACGTCTGGACACGATTCCCGGATGAACGGACGTTCAAATCCGCGGTCAACTGTAAAGCCACATATTATTTCCGTTTTTCAAAATAATATTCATGCCCTTGGATAATACACGCAGATTTAAGTTAATCCAGTTAATCTGATTAAAATCAAGCTCTGAGCAGAAATTAATCAATATAACCAATCAGCGTGGCTGACTAGCGATTAAAATTTAATCCAGTTTTCCCTCGGAGGATTAATTTGCCCGGCGGCATGATAGCCTTGCGAAAAAAGCGAATGAGCTTTGAACGAACGAGCTTAACTCAGTGTTTCAGATAACTATGACGCTAGTGTGTAGTCAAGAAGGGCTTTGGATTAAAGTTGATAGATGGAGGGATTTACTTTGTGGTACAGTCGGTATTTATTGGTTGGGTGACTTACAAAACTTACTTTATGGAGCAAATACGATGGGCTTAGCTTTTGTTTGCAAAATATGCGGCCGCTTTTTTTTTTGATATTACTTATCCATGCTCAAATTTCTTACATTTGTTATATAATATGGCAAGGGTTCTGATTTTCAATAGGTAGTTACAATCACAGAAAAAAACGTCTGCCTGCGTCCGGTGGTTTAAGTGAATAAATCATAGCGGGATATACCTTATATGATATGATAAGTGCAAACACCTACTTACTTAAGAAATTTATTTTAAGAAAATCAAATTAATCGTCTGTCCTTACCCTCAACTAATCCTTACTAATATTATAATTCGAAAGTAACTCTGTCTGTCTGTCTGTTACGCTTTCACCCAGAGTACTGGACCGATTTAAATGACATTTGGTACAGATATAGTCCAGAGCCTAGGAAAGGTTATAGGCTACTTTTTAACCGACTGCGCTATAAGGAAGTAATGTTTTACCCGTTAAACGTCTCTACGCGGACAAAGTCGCGGGCGGAAAGCTAGTAAATAATAATAGGCAGATAGACTGTTTAGTAGTGTACAGTACCTACATAATGAAAGAACTAAGTGTTATTTGCAAGTAATGGGCACGAACTAACTGAGCACTGAACGCCGCCCACTCCCCGGGTTTGCATACTAAGCAGCCACTAAGACTTGTTGCACGACTGTGAATAATTTGTGTTTCATTGTGTACCTACTTACATTTGTTTTATCAAGGTAATTACTGGGTACTGTTAAAAATTTTATATTTTACTTTGTAACGTTGAAATCTCTCATTCAACTATACTTTACAAGTACTAATTACAATAAATGTAATGATTATGGAGGAATTTACGTACTAAGTTTTAAAGTGTTTTTTTAGTTTTCTTCCGATTGCAATTTCTTTTCATAAAATTCAATGTAAGCCTTAATACTTAATTATTATTATAATATTCCAATTATTGGTAAGCACGTTTGCCGGAAATAGGACATGTGGGTTTTATACATTTCACGAGTTATTTAGAGAGCGAATGGGGGTTTTTGGTTTAAATTCATGAAATAAGGTTTTATTGGTTAACAACATCAACCACACAGGAAAACCAAACCACTATCGTTTGATTAATGAAATATCAATAGTATTCATGATCATCAGCCCATATACGTAAGTACCCACTGCTATATATGGTACGGGACTACCCTAAAATAGGTATCGCCCTAGGCCTTAATCAACCACGCTGGACAAGTGCGGGATGGTTGACTACACAACCTAAGAATTCCTCCGTAGCTGTGCAGGTTTCCTCACGATATTTTCCTGCACTATTAAAGCGTCGAATAATCGTACAAATGAATTCAAATTTGAAAACACAGTGGTACGTGGCGGGGTTTGCATTGGCAACCTCTCGCATGGCAAGCAACGACCTTAACCACTCGATCATCGACGCCTCTTGCTTTTTGACCTGACTATTAACCACGATATATTATTGCAGATAGTATGCGGCATCGGCGGGCTGGTCGTGGGCGCCGTGGGCTGGCTTGAGGAGCGGCAGAAGCCGATGCTCGGCTTAGGAGTACCCGCTGGTGCCGTCACAGTGCTTGCTGCAGGTTTGTACTATCAGTCCATATACGTCCCCACTGTGGAGCACGAGTCTCCCTAAACTAGAGTGAATATATTTTAACGCGGAGTATATTTGACGCACCGGCAGTTTGGGCGTGGTTTTTGCCCAAGTGGTTTGTAGGACTGCATCTAAGCCTGGCCATGTGACAAAACTTATTAAAAACATTCAAAAAGAAGGTTTTTGTGAATGTATGTGCGAGGCGGGCGGGTCACTAGTACAGAATAAGTCAGTCAGCGTAACGTCGCAAACTGCGTACATTAAGCGCTATATGACACACCATTTAAACGTATAGTGAGGCAAAATGGAAGCAAACTGTGAGCCGCGCACTATTCGCACAATGGTGTCGTGCCCTAAGGCTGCAGTGAACCGGAAACTGAAACATTCAATAGCACTCACATCCGGTTCCGGGACTGCAAACCTATTTGATCGGTATATTTTTCTGTATCTCTGCTACGGTGGACAGGTAGCCTAAGGCGTCGGTAGCGTAAATAGCAAAATTAAAAGCTTATTAAAAACACTAAATATTAGTCTTTATGGGTCTACATGCGATATTAGGAGTAGTAAGTACTTAGCTGGTCGCTCGCGACCATGATTGGTGTAACCCAGTCGAAACGTCGGGCAGTAAGTAGCTAAGTATTTGCTACTAGTAATATCGCGTGTAAACCCATAAAACTAATATTTAGTGTAATGGAACGCGAAAGCTTACAATCATACTTATTTAAAACAGCCCGAGACGGTTTGATTACACCAGTCGGTATGAGCATGACGTCCCAAAGTTACCTATTTTATTACTACTTACTTACTTGTCAGCGACATCGGCTGGTTTTATACACCGTGAAATTTTAGTGGTTGTTTTCCCGCAGTAAATTGATTCTATCTTAGTTGCACAATAGATTTGTACAGTTCTTTTTTATTGAAATCAATAAATGCCGGTTTTACGAAATGTATATTATAACTGAAACTCGAAAGCACGTTCGAATCGCTTTATTACTTAGTGCGTAGAGCTTCTTTAGCTTTAAGCATCGATATCATGCGGCAAGCAGTACCTGATTTCGTCACATCTTAAAAAAGAACGATAGCTTCTCTCGTTTTCGAGTTGGAAAATTATTATTTTGAAAATAATTTCTTTTTTTTTCATGAACTATTTTGCATGATTCGATATCGATACTAAAGGCAAATTGGATGCCACGGGAAAACAACCACTAAAATTTCACGGTGTATATAGATAAAAACATAAAACAATACTAAATCCGATTGCAGTAAAATTGCAGTGTATTCTGTACATAGTTGTGACATTAATAGATTAATAAAATATGTTACACTTTATAACTCACTCACTATGTAATAGTAGGTAGGTATGTTAACATTCTCTTGCACCAGTATTTCATTAAAACAGAAATATAGTTAGGTAAGTACTTACTATGCGAAATGGTTTAATTATTTCGCTGAGTGGCGCGTGAGAATGCTTGAGGCGTCAATCATCGAGATAGCAATGTATGAACCCGACTATTGCAATTAATGTTTGTACAAAATGAGCAGCGTGAAAGGTTAAATGTAAGTTTAAATAATTACGAATTAACAATTTACTCGTAAAGTTAAATTTAATGAATATCACGCACACCATTGAGTGATTGTGTTACGGCTATCAGATATGAAACAATGGTATACAACAAAAATATACTTAAATATATTAATAACCCACTCAGGTTTATTTATTATTTATTTATTACTAGCTTTCCGCCCGCGACTCCGTCCGCGTAGAGACGTTTTACGGGTAGAACATTACTTATTTTTAGCGCAGTCGGTTAAAAAGTAGCCTATATCCTTTCCTAGGCTCTGGACTATATCTGTGCCAAATTTAATTAAAATCGGTTTAGTATTCTATGCGTGAAAGCTTAACAGACAGACAAACAGACAGAGTAACTTTCGCATTTATAATGTTAGTAAGGATTAGGACAGCCAACAAGAAAAACACTGGTACAGATTAATAAAAAGGTATCAAAACAATATTTAAACTTAAAGCTAAGTGCTAATCTTAATCAAAGGTTCCCGCGGCATGCAATGTTGACAACATACGCTGAAAACACACTCATGTTCATCGTACAAATTTATTATTGTCCCAAAAGATATGAGACAGATTTTGAATTATCATTCAAACATGAATTAGAATCTTATTTTATTTCATTTTGCAATCAAGACTTAGCCTTAGTATTTCTTATTCACGTTATGGAAAACTGCAAACTCTTGAACTCACGACTGGAAATTAACTTAAACTTCGTCAACTTGGTTCTCGTCTTACAAAAGAGGTCATTACCTCTGTTGAATAGGGGCTAAGTGACGATGGAAGTTAGCCCTACAAATGACGTGAATCACCATTAGCTGCGACACGAGTGAACCATTAGCGAACCATTGAGATCATTGACAAGCTTGATGACGTCATAATTATACCTTTTTTCGAAATCCTTACTCCTTACTTAATATTATAAATCCGAAAGTAACCCTGTCTGTCTGTCTGTCTGTACGCTTTCACGTATAGAGTACAGAACCGATTGAAATGAAATTTGGTACAGCTATAGTCATCTCATATGAGAAAGGACATAGGCTACTTTTTAACCGACTGCGCTATAAAGAAGTAATGTTTTACCCGTTAAACCTCTCTACGCAGACGAAGTCGCGGGCGGAAAGCTAGTAAGTAAATAAGTAAGCAAGTCTTTAAATCAACAAGGGCCACTCACTAACTAGGTTCTACCCCGCTGGATCATCATCATTATCAGCCCATATACGTCCACCTCCACCTACCTGCCCTAAATAAGGCCTTAGTCAACAACACTGGCCAAGTGCGGGTAGGCCGACTAAGCAACCTTAGAATTTCGTAGTAGATGTGCAGGGTTCCTCACGATGTTTTTCATCTGGCTAGGGGATACGTAGTAAATTTATTTAGTGCTTTTTACTTTGTTTGGGCTCCCCAAGTTTGGGGGAAGGCCACTAAATTTGAGACATGGCCCCTCCTGCCCCGTTACGCTACTGATACTACCTATATTTAAAATATTTGTACCTCACACTTACTCTGCAATAAAATTTTTTGATTTTGACTTTATTGGGGTCTATGCTACGTGTGAATTTAAAGTTTTCTAAGAAGAGGATACAGTATAGGATCCCAGTACAACTATTTTCACCAAACTGGTTAATAGATTAAACTATATTTTTACAAAAATAATTAAAAAACTAGCCAGTATAATTTTAACTACCGATCTTTGTCTGTTTATAAAGAAAGAAATCATCATATTATTATAATTTAAGCTACCTAGCTTATTAATTTTGCCATACCTCACGTTTCATTAAAATTGTTAAGATTAACTAAACCACTCTTCATAATTAATCTATTTAAATAACACTACACGACACTGCACACTGACGGGTATAAGAGACAAAGATAAGAACAAACAAAATATATGAGTTTATTTACCCCCCGGAGTCCCGTCATATTTCGTAACTTGCCATCATATATCATACTTTAATCATATACGGTTGACATGCAGCCAAGTCTTACCAACATGTATGGGTACAGCTTATATATACAGCCAATAACTAATATTATTAAATAGATCGTGCATAAGTTAATCAATACATACATAATTATAATACTGACGAAATGCAGTTAGCTGATTTATTGGATGACATAAATCATTATGATTATTGTTTATGAAAAAAAAAATTAATTCAATAACACGATGTGGCACATTAAACAAAGAAAATCAAATTTCTCTCTCTAAAAATATATAATGGTACATATTATTTACTGGCAAAAAAAACATCATTTTCACGTATAAAATTCAAGTCCGAAACCAACAACGTCAATGTATTGTTTTTTGCAAATAATAGACAATGTGATTGAATACTTTATCATGCAGGCTAGACGGGTTGCTATTGTCCTAGCTCTATGCCATCCAACGTATGGTAAAATAATAGAGTTGTATTACTCGCGTGTCGTAAAAACATGCTACACCATCACATATGCCACGCAATGCGAAACTACCCCGACCTTTATCAATCATATAGCATCAGGCATATTGTTAATAGACTTCCATTTTCCTTTTGGCTGGTTAATCCGGTTTAGGGATCAATTTAATTGGAGTCTGAAATTATCGTAGTTTGATTGTTTGACTCAGGTTATTGTCTAATCAATTAATTCTGCTAAGTTCAGGTCACATGGGAGGGTCAAGTGGTATGTATATGATTTTTTAGATTGTCTAAGCAAAAAAATAATCGTTAAAATATCCATATACATATAGGTAGATAAATAAAAAAATAATCGTTAAAATATCCATATACATATAGGTAGATAAATACATAGAGTCACGCCTTTTCCCAGAGGGGTGGGTAGAGATCACTTCCTGCTATGTCTGGTGGTAGAGATCACTTCCTACTATGTGCGGTGGTAGAGATCACTTCCTGCTATGTGCTACGGTCCTGGCACACCACTTTCGATTCTTCCACATCCATCAACCTCTTCATGCACGCTAAATGTCCATATATGTTTTATTCAATAAACCTTTATTGCTCACTAGTGGTCCCGGCGAATTTCATACCGCCAATACTGATTCTTTTTTTCTATATTTTCTCATTGAAACCTTCCCTGGACTACATGTCCGTATATCCAGCAGGACCCTTCGCCTGATTCGAATAGGAACCAAACTTTCAGATCCGTAATAAATAGTACCTTCCGAATTGTGTAAGGAAAAAATTAGTACCTTAACAGTTTAACCAAAAAATTGACCTTATTTCCAGCAGGACCCTCGGTGGTTTGAAGGTCTGCAGACCTGTAGTGTATGTCACTGTATAGCGATGAATTAGTACCTTTAGAATATCTTTGTTTTTGTTTAAAAAAGTTATCAGTTTATTAGAAATAAACCGACAAACATTTTATCATGCCAGCAGGACCCTTTTTTGTTTTGAGTCTTTCAGTCCAGACAATCATATTTCCTAGTAGCATTCAATTAGTACCTTCAAAAAAACATATCGCTTAATTCAAAGAGTGAACAATAATAAGTAAATAAATCAGATGAAATATTTTAAAAAGCAACATTACTCCTACACCCAAAGACGACTTTACGTAGTGTTGTTAACCCTCGACGCAATATTTTTTATATTTTGTAACCAATGAAATAAATTTGTATTTTATATAAGAAACGTAGTTTAAGCAAACGAAAAAAAAGATTATTTAATAATATTAAAAATTAAGTGTTTTAATAATTAATTTCTGCCAAATTGATAAACAAAGGCCAAATTTATACAATTTCGTTGCAGAATAATTAGTAAGGTACTTTCTTAACAATAGAAAAAAGACTAAGTCAATCGTAAAAAAAAATACAAACTATAAAATACAAACTGATTTTTATTCCATTGGTCAATATAAACAATCCACAATATAAACAATATTGCGTCGAGGGTTAACAACACTACGTAAAGTCGCCTTTGCGTATAGGAGTAATGTTGCTTTTTAAAATATTTCATCTGATTTATATACTTATTATTGCTCATTCTTTGAATTAAGCGATATGTTTTTTTGAAGGTACTAATTGAATGCTACTAGGAAATATGATTGTCTGGACTGAAAGACTCAAAACAAAAAAGGGTCCTGCTGGCATGATAAAATGTTTGTCGGTTTATTTCTAATAAACTGATAACTTTTTTAAACAAAAACAAAGATATTCTAAAGGTACTTATTTATCGCTATACAGTGACATACACTACAGGTCTGCAGACCTTCAAACCACCGAGGGTCCTGCTGGAAATAAGGTCAATTTTTTGGTTAAACTGTTAAGGTACAAATTTTTTCCTTACACAATTCGGAAGGTACTATTTATTACGGATCTGAAAGTTTGGTTCCTATTCGAATCAGGCGAAGGGTCCTGCTGGATATACGGACATCTGGACTACGACGAACATTTTAAAACCAAAATTACCTAAATCGGTCCGGGCGTTCTCGAGTTTTAGTCAGACTAACGAACAGCAATTCATTTTTATTTATAAGAAGATAGAATTAGATGTATATGTTATAGGCAATGTGTATAATCCGGTATTGTATAAATTACCTAGGCATTCTATACAATGCCTAAAACGTTCAGGCAATGTGTATAATACGGTTAATTTCACACATTGCCTAGGTATTGTATAAAATGCCCGAAGTGCATGAGGTAATGTCTATAATGAACGACGACCACGGGTTGGACCTTAAACATTTTTATTTATTTATTATTCAGACAGAGTAAATCAACCTTAACCTCGGTATATTTTGAATATTATTGCTTTGCAAGAGGGGTTAGGTAGCATTGGTTTTGAGTCCGTCCATTAACCCATAAATGGTCCATCCGTCCATCTGTCACCAGGCTTTAACTCAAGAACAGTGATATCTAGATATGTAGTTGCAATTTGTTGATATACATACACTAGCTGTGCCCGCGACTTCGTTCGCGTGAACCACAGATATTACATATAAAAGGTGTTACCCCCATTTCTCCTATTACATAGAGATATTTTCAATATCGCGTTGCAAGCAAGTAAGCTTTTCGTTTATTAAGGTACTTGCATGCCAAATTTCAATAATCTTTCTTTCGCGGTTTAGATTTTTTCATACAAAAGTTTTTTCCTGCTAACTCCCGTTCCCGTAATAATTTTTCAATATCCTGTTCTAATTAAGCTTTAAGTTTACTATGGTACCTGTAAATGGTAAATTTATACCATCTAACTTAAGTGGTTTAGATTATTCATACAAAAAAATTACCGCTAATTCCCGTTCCCGCAAGAATTTCGGGAATTAATTTCTGAGTGCACCTCTACGGTACCTTAGGTATGTTATTTCCAAATTTCAAGTGCCTACGTTAAGCCGTTTAGGCTGTGCGACGATATGTCAGTCAATCAGTCAGTCAGTTTCTCCTTTTATATATTTAGATGTTACCGGACAAACCCTATTTCAGGACAAACTCGTTTGGCCTTGGTTAACTATGTAGTACTTGCGAGCTCAGGACTTCCTACCACTCTAGACTTAGTTAAAAAAGAGTCCTATTTGTGTTAATTTTTTTTAAATCACCCATATTTACCTGTGACGGAAAAACTAGTTTAGCTTAGGCCAAACTAGTTTGTCCTAGAACTCCTATGTGACAAACGCTCAATACGCAAAAAACAAGGCATACCAACCGATAAAATGCAATATATTTAATCAGCGCTATCTGCTTGTGACAGTTAAAATTAGCTCTCAAAATATCAATAGGTACTAACCAAGTTACGGAGCAGACAAATCGATTAAATACATTACCTAAGCTTCAACCGGCATTCTATACAATGCCTAGGAATTCTATACATTTCCTAGGTAAAGTGTGAAACACTTCAAACATTGAGTATCATTTCATACATTGCCTAAGCAACCTTGACATTCTATACATTTCCTAGGCATTCTATACAATGCCTGCATTATACACATTGCCTATAACATATATACTTATATAGTTAATAAATGAGGAATCCTAAAATGTATTCAAGAATATGAGTAATCCTGAAGTGTGTTCTAGATTACCTTGAAAATGAAATAATATATTGCAAAAAGCGTATTCTCAACTCATACTTCTGTATTCATAACGACGCAGCGGTCATATTGCAAGAAACGTAAAATGCGAAGGCCTTTATGAAAAAAACTTTTATCACATCTTTCAGTGTCTTCTGCCTTCCTAACTTTCTCAATATGAGGGTTACTCATCCTCAGTTGGAGTTTAAAAGTGATTTCACTTGGAGTCTTTTCTTTGAATTTTTCCTCTACAGTATCAACTGGCTTCAGTCAAAAGCTTCGTAGCGGAGGTAGGGAACGCTGTAGGTGAAATTTATTTGATGAAAATTCTATCTTTGGTGGGTAAGTAAGTACCTCGTCGCATACTTATTTGAATCAATTGTTGTCAGGGGTAGGGGCGGACAATTTTTACCTATAATGTAGAGTGTGCAGCGAAGGAAATCTTCGTTTTTTTCTTGGTGCCTTCAAAATACCGATTTCTTGGAAATTTTGTACACAGTCAGGGGTTTAGAAAAGTCTGAGGCTACATTTTAACGACGCGCTATAAGGGATTCATGTTTTACATTTTAAACGAAGTAAGACATAAAACTACAATATGTAGACAGTATCTGTAGCATAAACTTTATGCTATAATTATATGTTAAGAACTGTAGTTTTTTATAATATCAACAAAATGACTCTTAGAAAATTCGTAATCATACAAATTGCTCCTCCACCGCTATGACATTTTGCTAGGGCTTTGAATAATTACTGAAATACATACTAACTACGGAATATTCGTAGAGCTCGCTGAAATTCATTTCGGTTCATATTTCATTCGAGATGAAATAATAATTTATCCAGGGTTGCCAACTTTAAACCTGCACAAGCAATTAGAATTGAGCAAAAAGACAATGATATTTTTGTTATCACTGAAATCTCATTGCTCCCAGCAGATGTTACATTTAAAAAAGGTTGATTATCAAAACAGCATTTTATTTTCCACACATTTCAATGTAAATTAGCCAACTCTATGAGCTCTACCTACACTATAGTTACACCAAAAGAGTCTAATAAAAACGATGAAACGGTATTATTATTTTTCTTTCATTGACATAATTAAATTAGAAGAGCCGACTATCCGATATAAACAAAGATTAGGCCCGATATGGTTCAGTTCTGTTCAACTTGCTTGCCGAAGTACAAAAACATGCTGCCAACATTCTCAATCAGCCTTATATTAAGTAACTAGTGACCCGCCCTGGCTTCGCTTCGGGTACATTACATAAAAACCTTCCTTTTGAATCCCTCTATCTATGTAAAAACCATCAAAATCCGTTGCGTAGTTTTAATATTTCACAAACAGACAGACGCGGGAAGCGACTATGCTTTATACTGTAGTGATTTGTTGACAATTCAACCTATTAAACGTATTTGTAGACCGTCTCTAGACCTTTATACCTACAGTAGCGCTACCATGAGTTTAAAAGTTACGGACTCGATATCGCCTACGTAAATATGTCTATGAAAAACTTGAACAGCGCCCGCTGGTGGTTACGCTAAGAACTACAATCGGTCGTATGAAAAAAACAACTCGATAGGTTTTTAACGTACGTAAGTTTTCGATAGCCAACTCATGGTACCGCTACTGGATTATTTTATATTATATGTTTACTACGGCGCTTGTAGTACAAACAACGGTCGTTACTCAACTAAATGAATATAGACACTTAGAGTGCTTTTGTAACTTCGCTTTTGTATGCCAAGAGCGGGCAGAAGTTATAACTCACTCATAATACTACAACTGTGTCTACAATTCAAGATCATTGTTCTAAAGTATTAACTTTTGACTGAATCGGTGGAACAGTGGTTAGTGACTCAGGTTCATAACCTACGGTTCCAAGAGTCGTGCGTTCGTGGCTACAGAAACTTGGCATCCTTTCAAAAGGCAGTGAGGGTTTGGGCAGATAGATAAATCGTTAGGTTTTTTTAGCAATTAATGGTTTTATATCATGCGTTCTTCAAAGCACTGCCAATTAGTCCCCCGTAGCAATTGGGATCCCGTGTGAATTAGTTTAAGCAATCGTTGTTCAAAATCAGACTCAACACAATACAGTTGAATACAAAAACATACTTTGTATAAATACTTGTAACGGCATAACCCGACACGGTACAAACATTATTTAACCCAATGAGTAGTAGTAATATTAAATCCAAGACACCTTGCGGAACATACAAACAGACAGGGCCTTCTGCCAAGTCCGCCATCGAACCAAAACATATGTAAAGAAATAGATAAATAAATAGAAAGAAAGCAAGATTAAAATTAAAAAGAAAAAAAAATCATTTATAGCTGTTTGAACCCAGCTAAGCTAATTGACAAATGAAACGAAGCAATAATGTTAATGGTGCCAAGTTCAAAAGTTGAGTCAACTTTATTGAGGTCAAAGTGAGCCTTATTAGAGCGGCTTATAAGGGGTATGTAAGGCACTCGGGAAAAATGTTGATACCGTGATGCAGGATTCAAATATCGAACACTTCGTGTAAAAAAAATTTAAACAATACTTGCCTACATTCAAAGGATTACCATTCTTGGCGGTCTGGACGTATTTTTTTTTTACAAAAGACTAACAAGATGACCTCACGCCACCTGATTGCAAGCGCTAGTGAGATCCATATTGAGCCTGTCGCGCTCACCCTGCTTTAATGCCGTTTCACGCCCCGCCTGAAGAGCACGGGATCATAGGAGGGAGGGAAAACATGAGCTGGAAGGGCATTCCATGCCTTAATGACACACGTGGCAGAAAAGAGGAACTAAACCTCTTAGTACGAGCCACCAGCGGAGTTAAATCTTATGGAGTGAAATTAGTACCAACGGCCGCCGCTAGCAATAAACAACGGACATCTCATAAGATTACATGCGTTTTTAACAATCAGCGCCATTTCTCCCTCCACCCACTAACCGTAAACAATAGCATTGTAAAAATGGCACCTATCTTTTTTTATTCCTCCAGCAACGTCGGTATACTACAGCCGCGGTTTCGGCGGGTGGGCGGCGGCGCGCGCGCACGCGGGCCGGGCGTGGGGCGCCCCCTGGCGCGCGCTGGGCCCGTCGCCCTGCGCCGCCGTCCCACTCACCGTGCTGTGGACCGCCGCCGTAGCTGCACACGTCGCCATGCTGGCCTTCTGTGTGCGATCGCTAATGAATATCGGGTGAGTTTGAATCCAGAATAAAGTAGTATCAAATGCATGGTAAATGTTCGCCGTCGCCACGTCTATAGGCCATGGTGAGTTTGAATCTAGAATTAGTAGTAGTGTCAAGTGCACGATAAACGTTCGCCGTTGCCGCGCGCATACCGCCATGCTGGCTTTAGTGTACAGTCAACTGCATATCAGGCGTAGCACTAGCAGTGCAAAGTCCAAGGTGTTGAAACTCGTGCCCAATTGATCTGTAAAACTGATCAGTGAACGCAATCTAGCTACATCAGTGTAGTACAGCCGCGGGCCGGGCGTGGGGCGCCCCCTGGCGCGCGCTGGGCCCGTCGCCCTGCGCCGCCGTCCCACTCACCGTGCTGTGGACCGCCGCCGTGGCTGCACACGTCGCCATGCTGGCCTTCTGTGTGCGATCGCTTATGAATATCGGGTGAGTTTGAATCTAGAATAAAGTAGTGTCAAGCATGGTGAATGTTCACCGTTGCCGCGACCATAGGCCATGGTAAGTTTGAATCTAGAATTAGTAGTAGTGTCAAGTGCACGATTAACGTTCGCCGTTGCCGCGCGCTTATCGCCATGCTGGCTTTAGTGTACAGTCAACTGCATATCAGGCGTAACACTAGCAGTGCAAAGTCCAAGGTGTTGAAACTCGTTCCCAATTGATCTGTAAAACTGATCAATGAACGCAATATAGCAATATCAGTGTAGTACAGCCGCGGGCCGGGCGTGGGGCGCCCCCTGGCGCGCGCTGGGCCCGTCGCCCTGCGCCGCCGTCCCGCTCACCGTGCTGTGGACCGCCGCCGTAGCTGCACATGTCGCCATGCTGGCCTTCTGTGTGCGATCGCTTATGAATATCGGGTGAGTTTGAATCTAGAATAAAGTAGTGTCAAATGCATGGTAAATGTTTACCGTTGCCGCGTCCATAGGCCGTGGTGAGTTTGAATCTAGAATTAGTAGTAGTGTCAAGTGCACGATAAACGTTCGCCGTTGCCGCGCGCATACCGCCATGCTGGCTTTAGTGTACAGTCAACTGCATATCAGGCGTAGCACTAGCAGTGCAAAGTCCAAGGTGTTGAAACTCGTGCCCAATTGATCTGTAAAACTGATCAATGAACGCAATCTAGCTACATCAGTGTAGTACAGCCGCGGGCCGGGCGTGGGGCGTCCCCTGGCGCGCGCTGGGCCCGTCGCCCTGCGCCGCCGTCCCGCTCATCGTGCTGTGGACCGCTGCCGTTGCCGAACACGTCGGCATTCTCGCCTTCTGTGTGCGATTGCTTATGAATATCGGGTGAGTTTGAATCAAGAATAGTAGTAGTGTACACGTTAAACGTCCGATGTTGTCGCGTCTATAGGCCATGCTCGCCTCTGTGTACGATCGATTATGAATATCGGGTGAGTTTGATTCTGGAATAGTAAGTAGTAGTGTACAGTCAAGTGCACGTTAAACGTCCGCCGTCGCCGCACATGTCGCCATGCTGGTCTTCTGTGTGCGATCGCTTATGAATATCGGGTGAGTTTGATATTGGTATAGAGGTAAAAGCAGATGATAAAAAAAAAGATGAAGTGTACTGATGAACGGAATTCGTGTTTGAAGTGTCTGGCGACGATTGTAAATCACACCAAACATGTACTTTTTTACACTTATCTGCTATTATTAATAAAAAAATTAGGTATTTGAAATTGAGAGAGAGTTAGAAATTTAGATCATCTACTTTTGATGCTGACAGGCCTTTAGTGTACAGTCAACTGCATATAAGGCGTAACATTAGCGGTAAGACGAGCGGTGCAAAGTCCAAGGTGTTGAAACTGGTGCCAAATACATTGATCGGGAAAACAGATCAATGAACACAATTTAGCAACATCAGTGTACTACAGCCGCAGGGCGGGCGTAGGCCGCCCCCTAGCGCCTTATATAATCGGCTAAACGGCGCTCAAATATCAAGTTATCATTCATCCCACACACCATTCTGTAAACACTGACCGACGTCAGAAAATAAATAAATATTACACAACATCACACACATTGATCTGATCCCGTGATTCCGTTTACTCGACGCTTTAACGGTAAAGGAAAACATCGTGAGGAAACCTGCACACCTACGAAGAAAGTTAGGTAGTCGATCAACCCGCACTTGGAACGCGTGGTCGACTAAGGCCTTATCGCCCTAATTTAGGGTAGGCCCGAGACCCAGCATTACGGATGTATATGAGCTGCAGATGTAATTTTTTTTTAAATACAAGGCATTTAAATCTTAATAACAAGTGTAGACATAGTAGTAGTCTTTAAAATAAGCTAGGAGAATTTAGGCACTTATACGTTAAAATTTCCAATTAGTCAAGCAATATGAAAAGATTTCTCAGGTTTTAGTAGCGCAGACCTTCGTTCCGATTACCTGCCAATTGCCAATCCAGAGTCAATTAGTGAAGCACTGAGGCCACGAATTTCCGTCGGACCAGACCAGAGATCGATTGGGACCTACTCGTATCTCGGCCGATGTGCACGGGATTATGATGAATCGAAATAGTGATGTGGCCAACGATATTAAACACAACTAGAGTCGAAATTGGCTCACAGTGAGCAACTAACAGTTTGCGCCCAGTTTGCAGAATGAGTGCGGGCGAAACAACACTAACTGGTATCTGCTCAGTATTCACCTAATGGGAAACTGTAGATAGGTAATAAGTATTAATTGAACCAGATTCAGTTGTCAAAGTAATTAAAACTCACTAGCAGTTCTCGGAACTGGAACATTGTTTGACAGCTTGCTATTTCCTCCGTAATCTCGAAGTGTATTTGAACTATTGCCGTAGTAGTACAGATACTTTATACATCTATAGTAGATACACTGACGTAGATCCCGTGCGGTTGCTAAATCTAAAGTGGTTCCGATAAGCCAAAGTATGTAGTTTGTAAATCCTTGTTTATTCAAAGCTTTGTGCCATGAAACGCTATATAAAGCTATAAAGGATAAAACTTTAGGTAGTGATGGTTTCTTCTCTTGGTTTTTCATGCATTATGCACCGTTACCTGAATTACCTACCCCAGAACGTGTGTGGTTGGGTACAGACAGACACAGGTGTTTCTCAGCTGTAACAACTTTTTTTTCACCAAGGTTAACACGACCAATGATTCCTGGGCAAAAATGCAATGCACGGGGTTGTAGGCGTGTAAAACTCCGCGGTGTACCTCATCGCCTAGTGGCGGTGTCATCAGCAACGTCAAAGGGGATGTAATGTGACTATATCTTAACGCACAATTTTGTCAGTTGACGTTTAACCATTATAATAGAAAGCTTCAAAACTGTGTCCACGGAGTGGCTACTGCGCGTCAACCGCTCGAACGTTCGTAATGCGGTACGCGTTGTCACTGCTCCAGTACTTTCTTAACCTATTCCGTGGCCTTCCAATAAATTTGTATGATATAATCACTTCATCAACATCACTAGTTGAAAGACTGAGACGTGTTGCAGCGCGAATGACGACTGCATGACGAAACGTGGACTCAAAAAATACTCCTATCGTCAATTGCAGATTGCATGCATTTGTCAAATGGGGCGTACTTGGACAACACGCCTTATTCTCAAACTAGTCTCTACTCTCCCAGATGCGGCAGCTCAACGTGCGTAGGAGTCGCCGCGGCCCAGCTGTCGGTGTCGGCGAGCACGCTGGCCGCAGCCGTCTTCATGGTCCAGCTGGACCTGCGGTACGACGCCGCGGTGTCGCCGCCGCCGCGCCCGTCAGACGCGCAGATCTGTACCGCTGTGTCTATGGTAAGAAATCACTTAGCCCTGGTGATGTATCAGGGTTATTGCAGCCCAGGTGTCACATGCTGAAGCTAATGACGCCGCGGTGTCGCCGCGGTCACGCTCGTCCCAAGTGCAGATCTGCACCGCCGTGTCTATGGTATGAAAGCATTATACACTGGTGTGTTAGTGTTGTTGCAGGCCAGGTGTCACATGCTGAAGCTAATGCCCCCTGTTCGAAGTGCAGATTTGCACCGCTGTGTCCAATTCCATGGTACTACACGTACGGTCACAATTTAGGTAACTTGGAATAGATGCGGTCCTGGTGTCAGAGTACTGCACCTGATGACGCCGCTCTGCACACAATGTCTACAGCACTGTTGAGGCATTACATTGTACATTCGGATCTCGTAGACCCTGCCATCGCGCCGTTGCCGCACCACACCGCTTAGGTACTCTGCGCGTCACTTACCATTTCACTACCATCTGCTTGTATACGTGCAAATTCGACATGTAAGCAGTTCCCAAGTTGACGAGAGATAGTGAAATTCGCCACAAGATGAACGACTCAATATAATGAAAGACTGAAACCAAGTAACAGTCTCTAAGTAACGGTGTAGAAAAGGCCAAAAAAGGGTCAGATTTTATGGCAATCGTGACACATGGTACCTACATTCATCGCCAAGAGATATTAAAGGTAAAAGGATAGAGAAAAGATACTGAAAAGAGGGATATTAAAGGGCTTAAGTATTCAAGGTAGTCAAAAAAGATCTAGTGACATGCATTATTTCCACCGCATTACTTACTCTTCACACTCGCTCGGATAATTATAGCGCTTGGGGAAAAATAGGTGACACAGAATTTCTAACTTGGGCGGAGTTATGTTCCTACAGATACATATTTCAGTGGCAATTTGAGTTTTATATTGCTGCTATAACGTTTCCTTTAAAACATCCGTAGTAGTCCAGTTTATTTTAGCTCGAGTGACCTTTTAGCGTAATCCGCTCAAGAAACTATAAATCGCGGATCTGGAAATAGTATCTAATGGCCATTTATTTTACAACAGCGGCAATACATCTTTCATCCAGCATTAAAATTCTGATTGATGATAAATCGATTTATGTATATCAGTCCCGGTTTATTTTAGTGGATGAGACTGAAGAGTTGAAATTTTCACAAATCATGGTTATTTTTGCGCTATATCAATAATGGAACATTACGTGGACACTTGAAGCGTATCAAGTATACAATTAAAACTTATTTATAAAATAAAATTCTTATTGTTTCATACATGTTATAACTAACTTCATAACAAAAATCTTCAGCCTGGCTGCAAAAGCCACAAGCCTAATAATTGAAAATATCTGGGACAGGCAGAGATCACTTCCAGCGATCCACTTTTTACCTCTGTGGGAAACGTGACGTGACGGGTTGTGGACCACGTCGATGTCATTCTGCCTTGTGCATTGTTTTAACAAGCAAGGTCATTGCGTTCCCACAATAATTTCTCAAATCATTTAAAATTACGTATTTATAAATCTGCATTTGAACTTGTTCAAATTGTTTCACATAACATCCCCTTGGTAGGCTCTTATCTCACCTGAATTCCGATGAGCCTATTATACCTGCTCATATCAAATTTCTGTAACCCAAGGGATTTTCATCGCTTACGAATTCAGCTTGGATCTGCGAAGAAAAGGGTACGTGGACAAAACAATATCTATTTTATATAGAGATCAAAGTGCTCGCTCCTTTATGTAAAGTGTTATTTGAGTAGTCGAGAGCGTCAACTGTTTTCTTTTGGGTCACACTCACTGCAAAATTCATCGTATCTAAAACTATTTTTGTCGTCGAAATTTGTTTTCAAGTAGAGAGGTTCAAACAAAATTCGGTGAAGATCACATATTCAAATTCAAATCATTTATTGCTCATCACGATGGGTTACAGTTGGTAAAATTAGAGTACCTATATGCACATCATGGTGCCCCTTTAGGCGTAGCAATTTAAGTTACAATTTATTATAACTAATAGATCGTTATTCTATTTAGTTTGTGTGATGTTAAGATTGGAATAATGCAGTTGTTTGTACTTGATCACTCACTTGGCGTGACGTGATGTGGAGTTTAAATTATTAGAGCTTGCTAAAATTGTGACTTAACTTAACAAGCTCTTTTCCCCGCCATGATTTATAAATCTTGTACAACTTTTAAGTAAAATATAAATCCTACTTGATTAAGCTCCTTTTGATTATTTGACATTTTAGTAATCCTCTTGGTTTTTTTTTTGTGTAAAATGTTTTTTTTTTCATTCGATATTATAATTTTTCTTTATATGTACATTATTTTAACTCTTTTCTAATTCCTCATAGATAGAACTTGTTCGTGATCAGTGTGAGTGATATTGCGAGCCACTAACCTACGCTAGCAACTTCCTGTGCTATAAACAAATAAAAGCGAAATCCACAAATGAAACAAACAAAGAACAAATGGGTAAAACGAAAGAACTATTTAGAAAGTAATTAGGTCCGGTCACTCGAGCCTCGCGTGGCGAAAGGGGGAAATAAGCTGTCAGCCAGCGCGGGCGGAAAAACGAAGCGTCATTTTTGTGTGCTATTGCATGCACAAATGCACAATCTACGATCCACTGTTATCGGGAAGTGTGCTTTTATGCAGAACACTTCTTTGTTAGAAACTTTGTGACAGCAACTAGCCGAATAGAGTCTTAGTTAGGCTGCACCGTTCAAAAAAAGACTATTGGATCGGAGTACACGAAACGAAAACGTTCCATCCTGGAATTCCTGTTTATAAAAACAAACAAGAACTGTAACAATTTCATCGGAGTTTCAGTCCGTCTTCACTCTACCTCAACTTTTGAGTTTTATGGATATTTAATTTGAACTTTCCGTAGTGTGTGCAGGCCCCTCTTTCCCACTGGGCACTATGGGCACGTGCCCAGGGCCCCGCGATCGAATGGGGCCCCCTAGTTTCCGCCAGATTATCGAATGATAACCGATATTTAGGTATTACTGAAAAACATTAATTTTGAAGAATCTAATTATAATTATAACTAAATAGTGTTTTTTCAAGGTTAAGGGGCCCCATGATCCTAATGTGCCCAGGGCCTCAAAAAGTTTAAAGACGGCCCTGAGTGTGTGACCCGATTTTATTACCTATCTTTCTTTCTAATGCTGTAAAATCATCAAAGAGAGGAACACGGTAAATTACAACTAACAACAAATCTAAGGCGACGGTCACTTATTAATATATTTTCAATGCCAACAAACGTAGTGGCAGCATACAAAAAGAGCATGAGAGAGATTCCCCCATTTTCGTCTACGTTGTTGTACACACGTACACATATAATGTAGCTATATGTATGGTAGCTCCTGTGAAAACGTGCAGGCTTTTTTCTGTGTCACGTATCCAATATGCAGAGAATACAAAGTGTTAAAGTAAGAACGGGATTTTACGGCTTAGATTAATAGGAGAATGCGTCGTACAAATATTTTTTGGATTCAGTAAAACAAATATTTCAAGATGAAATGACAAAAAAGGATGTGCTGCTTTATAACAATTGATTACCATACTTCTAAGTGTTTTTTTTTATAAAAAGACTTCTGGTGACCCACCTGATGGTAAGCGGTCTGTGAGATCCCAATATAAGGTATTGCCTATTGAGGCACAATATACCATATTAGGTCTGCCGCACTTAGGCCTGAAGGCCTAAATAGAGAACGGCACGTTCAATGGAGAATAATCTGAAAAGGCATACAAATTATATATTGATATAAATTTTATTAAATGTAAAACGTATTCATTATTATAATTTGACTGGCTCGGTGGCACAGTAGTTAGGCTTAAGCTTCTTTCCACGGGATCAGATCAATGTATAATAATTAGATGTATATTTATTTATCGTCACGGCATTTATAATGTCAGTCAATAAACAAATCCTAAGTAATCTTTCTTTATAGACTCTAGGCAAGAAAACAAAAGACGAAAAAGATAAAAATATAATTAAGCTGCAAATTTTCCGACTTCGTGGAAATTAATTTATAGTCAAGAGTGAATAGGGGTTGTCAACCTTTCGCTACGCTAAGGCGGTTGCATCCGGGAGACGCGACGGAAGGCTAACGATATCCATTCTCTGGAATAAAGAGCCGTTATTGGGAACACGATACAGTTTAGCCGTGATAGCTTTGTAGTTTAACTAAAGATCGGTACCATTTTGATAAAATTGTTTTTGATAGTAAACAAAGCTTTTATTAATACACCGAATTCTGAAAAAATATTTAAGATATTTTTTTCGGTGAAGGAAAACATCGTGAGGAAACCTGCACACCTACAATTAATTAAGAAGAAATTCTAAGGTTGTGTAGTCGACCAACCCGCACTTGGTCAGCGTGGTCGACTAAGGCCTAATCGCCCTAGTTTAGGGTAGGTCCGTGCCCCAGCAGTGGGGACTTATATGGGCTGATGATGATGATATTTTTTTCAGTTTTCCATCCGAGACTCTATTTACATAAATTAGTTCACGGTGTTTTTTCTCAGTCTGTAGACTCTCTGTATACCAAATTTTATTCAAATCGCTTCTGTAGTTTAGGTACTTTAGTTTACCTACACATACTGGCAGTCTTTAAGTAGCGAGAAATTTCCATTAATTGGGATCAATATGAATAGTATGTACTTAAGTAACAAAATATCGTAATCCAAATTCGGGCTAAAGTATGAAAGATGTTTATAAAAGCAAAGCAATGAATCACTGTTTCTTTTTTAAAAATCTAATTACATCCACAGCTCAGCAATGTTTTATTTGTTCGTCTGATTGCAGGGAGCGGAGCGTGTAATTCCATCCCAGAGATTTTCCCTCTGTCCCTTCTGAGCTCAGTCAGTTTGACTCTGGTTTGTCTACATAAGGCATGCTTAGTCGAGTGTCGGCTAAAATATATAGAATTAAGACTTTTGCGGTTGGAACGTCGGGCAGTAGCTATGTGCTACTATTTTTATCATCTGACTAGCCTTTGCCTTTCGCAACGGGTATCTTGTACATATAAACCTTCCTCTTGAATCTCTCTACCTATTTAAAAAAAAGACGTGTGGCACTCGGGGACTGCCGCGGTATAGCCATTGCATAGCATCGTCCAATTTCGGAGCAGCTCGTCTTGATTCGTGCGAGTTTCGTAGAGTCGTACAATACGTCTAACCGCACGCACACAAACACCGTGCCGAAGTCTACCGAACTGAAACGACGTTAGACGATTGTGAGGTTTTTCTCGTTACGGAATTCCTTGGTTCGGTCGCCGCGCTCAAAGCCCGCGATAAAAGCTATGCAATAGCTTAAAAACATTAAACTCCGTTGCGTAGTTTCAAAGTAAAGCATACATACAGACAGACGCGGGAAGCGACATTGCTCTATACTATGTATTGAAGATCTGTTATTAAATTATTAGATCTATGTGAATTATAATCCAGAGGCTTCGGGCGGAGCGTAAAACGTCATCTAAGTTGTACTCCTTTCTTTTTTTTACCTAACTGACTACGACGAAAGCTTGGAGAGTCTTGTCACCATCATTGCCCTTGCGGAGGAGTGGTTGGTTATCATCCTTAGTATGAGTTTAACTTTATCAAGGGCACCTGTACGTACAGCCTGTACGTACACAAACCTTTTTTAGCGCTGTGGCCGGGCCAGGACGAAACACACCCGCGAGCGTGTAAAATAAATCTGTATGGCATAGATTAAGCGCCTTTAGCGGATAACTCTACACTTGAATCTTGCTGACCAATCGATTTTTTTTCTTCCCAGGTCCCTCTAACATCAGTTGCCATCACGAGCGGAAACAGCGGTGACGCCGACTCCTCCGGGAGCCCCCTTAAGGGGGGGTCAGGAAAGGAGCCCGACCCCGTCACCTGATGGGGGGAGGCCGCTTGAACAGACCCCCCGTGCTGTCTGTGTACCCCAAACTGTCTGTACTAGTGTGAACTGTAACTTTCGGGATCACGACTCTATTTGTAGGTAGATACGTCGATATTCGTGACTACATTACATGCATATTTTGTGAACAACGCTGATATTTGCTAATGTTTACCGCTAATTGTATTTGCAAGTGTTTCCTTTACCTATTTTTGGTGAAAAAGAAGGCATAAATTAATTTCCTACACAAATTTCGCAGTCACTAAGAGTGTCTACGAATATTTGTCGCAGATATTGGCAAATTTGTGAGCAAACATTGAAAAGTATCTGTTTATGTGTACTACTGAGTAAAATAAGAATATTAATTCAACGCTTTATTGGACAATTTTTGTGACATCAATATTTGTCGTTTTCAACACGTATGGGCTCTAATCGCATATTTTCTTTGATCGTAAATCCGTCTTGTATGGTTTAAAAAAAACGAATACCTGTGGTTAGTAAAAGCCGACACCACGTATCTTGTAAATAATGTGCCATGTAAGTATTATAAGCTTTCAAACATACCTATATAGAATCGACATGTACTAAATAATAGTAATGTAAACTATGTCAAATACATTAGAATTATTTTCGATCTCAAAATGATTTACATTGTAACAAAACATGTTGTAACGCTTTTTAGCCGTGTTTTCTCACTGTTAATTTAAGTTATTAAGTGTTTGATTTATTTTACTTGCCGCTTGAAATAAGAAACAATCAAGTATGTGAGATAATACATACTATCATAAAATATATAGGTCAGATGCTACTCTGACGAGCGGTGACGTAGGTATTATTATTTATATCTTCTTGTCAAGCTTTTTACTGACCTGATATAACCGCGAAATCCTTTGATGTGCGGCAAAAAGCATAAAGAATGGCCATAACCGTGGGAATTTTATCTCCTGTAGGTATTGGAACGGGCTCATTTACGAGCCTATAAAGTTTAAAACACCCGCGGGAAGACACATTTCCCATTATGTATTCGCGGCCTAATTTGGTTTTTGCGATAATTATTTATTACTTTTTAAACCCTCCTCCGTAGAATGTTTACGTTTCGAACATTAGTACAGTCATCAATAAAAGTTATTGCACATTAACTACGAATAATTAAAATAAGAGTAAAAAATGTTGTAAGTACCACTGATTGCTAGAAAATTGTAAACTTTTTCTAAAGAAAATCATGATGGAAACGACTTAACGTACGCAAACGTTAATTAATTAATTGTAAATGTAATCATTCATGAACATCTCTTACCTTCGCATAAGTAGGTAGATGTTGTGTAAAATAAAACTTTTACGAATTAGATACACTCACAGAATATATTATAAGACTTTTTATTCAATCATCCTATCAGAGACTGTTAGCTAGAATGTGTTGATATATTTTGTAAACTACTAAAAATTATATGAATACGAAATAAAACTCGTTTTGATCTTAAATGTCTTATGATATGAATTAATGGTAAGTACTATGCTCCCCTTTAAGAAGAATTAAACCTAATTAGGTATCATACTTACAACATAATTAGGGACTTCTTCTTCTTATCGTGTGGTTGATGAACAACCTGGTGTCAGAGTTTTTAAACCGCCCGTAGGTCTCTGACATGGCTTTCAAACCGTTGAAAAATTTCTCAGGTGTGCTGGTTTCCTCACGATGTTTTCCTTCACCGTTAAAGCGTCGAATGATGGTACATATGAATTTCAAATTTGAAAAACACATTGGTACCTGGCGGGGTTTGAACTGGCGACCTCTCGCATGGCAAGCAACGACCTTAACCACTCGGCCATCGACGCTTTTTATTAGGGACTTAATCAGAATTAACTGTGAGACAAATTTCCACTGGTGATGACGAAGCAACTCCAAGCTATCATTGTATGTCAATTATAAAGAAAAAACAATACATTAGATTATTCAGTTACTTCTTCTTAGATGTAGCATCATCATCATCATCAGCCCATTCCTGTCCACTGGCCTATGTCCAGATGTAGCATGTTGGTTCTTAATTCTAAAACAACCAAACAAATCAATTTAGGCGTCGTTTTAACTATCGCATATTTAATTGCCTTTCAATATTTGGCCGAAAGACAATTTGTATGATTTAAGGAGGACAAGGACACATATACAAAACTCACCTTTACGAAGACACACATAAAACACCTTTTCCACAAACATCCTCTCAACAATATCCCTTTGATTTTTGTCAAGAAGCCGACTGCGAAAAATCATGTAAGAGCCTACCTATAGCACATGTTCCGTTTTCGCAGAAAATTTCATTCTACAAATAACACAAATAATTTCGAGACGAATCGAGGGGAAATCGGACCCTTTTCGATATCAACGTGTAGCTTTATTCCGATCTTAATATCCAATATGTCTTGGGACATTTTTGCCATAGATTGAATGGAAATTATTGATTATACACCTATACTCAGAACTGTTTACATGATGAAAAGACATCGACCGTAGGCTTTGAAACAAATAAAAAAGTTTGGGCGAAAAATAATAACTAAATAGAGTTGTTAGTTAGACCCAATATTTTAAAAGTTTTAAAGGATGTAACTGTGATCAAGTGTGTTTTTGTGCTATATCGTTTGCTTTATTGCTCATGCTACGATATTTCAAACAGAGCTTTTACAAATGAAATGCAATAACGGCAATTTAATTTAACAAACTGCCCGACATATATTTGCGCACCGTTTAACACTGTAAAATAAAACGAATAAAACAACATATATACTTTTTTATTTTAGCAAAGTACTACAGCACTGACACACATGATGTAATTTACAGTAACATCTTGAGGCAAAACTATGTATTCAGTTCACGTCTTAATGGCCAAACTTCTCGACTAGGTGATCAAACAGCAATAAAAACTTGGTACTCTTGGATTATCACGATCATCAATTGTGGGAAATGCCAAATAGCTGAGGGCCTGAAACGAATTTCAATTACGAAACTGAGATTAATTCCCATCTCGGACCTTGAAGAGTTACGACGATGGTTTCGATTTGCATTTACAAGTAAGATTTACCTAGTAATATTTCTGCTCATAAATTACTTTCAGTTCAGAGTCAATATAGAAATATCTAGCTAAATCTAAAGCCTACAAGCACCTTTGTACACAAAGAAACCGTTTGTCAGTCATAGTTTGCTGTAATTTTATTGCTGACATAGGCATCTTCGACTACGTTGACGAAAGTCAACGTTTGCCTGAAAAGGCACTTCAGTGTTCTGATATGTCATCAGATATGTCATCAAAAAGGTTTTCACTTTCTTGCTTTAGGATTAGGTTTATCATTAATCTGTGTGTATTTGAGTTTTATAGACATAAAAACATCAATATTGCGATCTAATTAGGGTTTTAAAAAATTACAACATCATGTTAGCAGGTTTTCGGAAATAAAAGAAATGTGCTAGATTCCCCAAACACATTGATACATCAAAATGTAAGTATATTTTATATTTCTAGTGCTAAGGCTAGCAGTTTGAAATATTACAAAACAAGAAAAAAAACTCAAAAATTGCAGAAGAAGTTGCATTTTTAATGGATTCTGCTACAGTGGAGTTGGAGGAAAGTAGTTGCTTTTTTTTATTTTCTGAACATGTCACCTACTGTAACAATTCAAAACTCACCTAAGTCGAAGGTTAAAGGGAAGTATTAACAAAATTAGAAAAAAAAACGATTTAACTTTGAAGGAGTTGTATTTTTTAATGAATTATGCTGTGGAGGAGTTAAAAAGGAGTAGTTATTTCTCTGATTTTCTAAATATCTATTAACCTTCGCAAAACTCACCTAAGTCGAAGGCTTAACGCTGGTCCGCCTCTTTATGAACCGTCGCCGCGTCTCGATACAGTACTTGGTCTCGAAGCAGTAGGTGGTGTGGTCCCCGTCCGCACAGGGGTGGATGCAGGCGCACCCGGACGCGCACACCGGGACGACGCTGGGACAGAAGGGCGGCCAGCCCGCGCCCTCGCACGGGTAGTAGCATGTTGTGATGTTGCAGTGGCCGAAGGGATTTGGAGACAGCTTTTGCTTTCATTTTGTTCCTCACGTTGGGCATCTGAGACTATGTCGGCGTTTAGGCACTGCAGCGTTCTTACAGATGTTACAATGCTACATGCTGGATTCTTCTGTCACTATGACAATGAAAAATGAAGGTAATTTAATAAGTATTATTAGTGCCAAAGCTAGCAATTTGAAGTGCATATTTACAAAATTAGAAAAAAAGACGAAGCAACTTTGAAGTAGTTGTATTTTTTAATGGATTCTGCTGCGGAGGAGTTCAAAAGGAATCGTTATGTATCTGATTTTCTTAATATCTATTAACCTTCGCAAAACTCACCTAAGTCGAAGGCTTAACGCTGGTCCGCCTCTTTATGAACCGTCGCCGCGTCTCGATACAGTACTTGGTCTCGAAGCAGTAGGTGGTGTGGTCCCCGTCCGCACAGGGGTGGATGCAGGCGCACCCGGACGCGCACACCGGGACGACGCTGGGACAGAAGGGCGGCCAGCCCGCGCCCTCGCACGGGTAGTAGCATGTTGTGATGTTGCAGTGGTCGAAGGGATCTGGACACATAGCAAAGAGTTGAGAAACAACTATCGGCCGCCCACGACATCATCATCAGCCCATATACGTCCCCACTGCTGGGGCTCGGGCCTACCCTAATATAGGTCGATAAGTCCGCGAGTCAACTACGCTGGCCAAGTGCGGGTTGGTCGACTACACAACCTAAGAATTTCTTCGTAGGTGTGCAGGTTTACCTACTCACGATTTTTCCGAATATAAATAATAAATAAATAAATATAAATATTACACAACATCACATACATTGATCTGATCCCGTGGTAAGTAGCTTAAGCACTTGCGTTACGGAAATCAGGATCAACAGTGGATACACAAATAAACTTAAATATATTTAATAATACACCCAGGCACGGAACAAACACCGATGTTCGTCACACAAATATTTGTCCCGAGTGGGAATCGAACCCACGACTCTTGGAACCGCAGCTTATGAACCTGAGTCACTAACCACTGTTCCACCGAGCCAGTCGGTGTTGTGGTGGTGGTGTGCAATGTTGTATTAAATAGTGGAAAAAGTAGACAAATATCAGAGGAATTAAAATATAAATTAATGTTTGTCAATATTACTTACTAACTGGCTTCGGAAATGTAACCAAAGCATCCCAAAGGCTTGGGTCGTCTTCTTCAAATCCCAAACATGACACAGTCAAAATAAGTAATATCAAAATAAGTTGTTGCATTTTTATAAATTAGTTATAACTTATAAATGATTAAATGTAGATCATCAAGTATATTGTACAAATAATTTTCAATAATACAAACGCATAACAAAAGTAAAACAATTAATTTAGTTTCATCTATCAGTGACGATTATTAAACAAATGTCATAGCTTGACTCTCCAATAATTCTTCATCATGTTTTTTTATTCTAAAATTGGTACTTTTACATCATTACCTCTTTTTTATTCACAAAGATTTTTATTTCGTCTTGTCAATGAGAGTTTTTACGTATGAGAAATCCACTAGATTTTTTTTTAATATAGGCAAACAAGATGACCTGACCACTCCACCTGATGGTAAGCGGTAGTGAGATCCAAATATGAGGTCGACAGGTATCACGCGTCGACGTACACAATACATCATATTGAGCCTGTAGCACTCACCCTGAAGGCCTGCTTATAAGCCGTTTCACGCCCCGCCTGAAGAGCCCGGGATCATAGGAGGGAGGGAAAACATGAGTTGAAAAGGCATTTCACGCCTTAATGGCACGGGGCAGAAATGAAGAGCTGAACCTTACCAAAAACGTAGGCGTGAATTTCCAGCAAGATTGGTTGTTTTTTAACGTGATATTGACAGATATGTCAATATTCATCAATCACGTAGCAGTTTGACCTCATATCTACGTTTTGCCATCATCTTCTTTCGCACACGCGTTGTTTCCCTATTATTATTCACTTCATATAGAACGTGTTGAAAAGGATTCATCGTAGTAAACTTGCTACTTATCTCATCTACAGCGGTACCATGAGTTGGCTATCGAAAACTTACGTACTTTAAAAACCTATCGAGTTCTTATTTTCATACGACCGATTTTAGTTCTTAGCGGTCCCCTGGTGGTTAACCAGGGGCGCAGTACAAGTTTTTCACAGATATATTTACGTAGGCGATATCGAGTCCGTAACTTTTAAATTCATGGTAGCGCTACTATACTATTGACAACAACAGCAAAAAACGTGAATAAAGGGGCTGGACTTCTATAAAACCAATGCAATCGTTAGAGCAATCTTTTAAATCAGCAGCAAATCTCTCCGGGACTTTCTCGGAAAATGGATTGAAGTTACAACCGCTATAAAGGGAAACGTTAGTTCGTTTAAGTATTTCAACCTTTTTAATATCCAAATGCATTTAATCCACGGTTCCCTCTTAAAAATAGGTAAAATCCAATGTACGAAGGTAGGTAGGTATTACTCTACATAAATATGTAGAGTAATAGTATATTTATTATTTGTGATAGAGGTAGGTACTCAATACTCGCAGATTTTATTAACAAATTAAAATGAACATTTATTTTATTAGAAGAAAAGCTGATTTATTAGATTATTGACAATATTTCAAATTATATGAAGCACAACAAAGGTGTAATTGCTAGTTAGAAAGAAAGAAAGTAGGATATGGTCATCTATACAGGACACATTACAAAAGTCTCGGTTATTTCAAAGTCCGCAACACTATTACATTGTACATATATACTTCTACTCTTTAAGATAGTGACGCAATAAGTATGGATATAAACCTATGCCTAATAATAACTAAAGAGGAAAATGGATGGATAAGAGTTAAGCGACTTATCATAATCATATGATGATGGCTTTCACTTATGTCTTCGCATGCAGCACAAATAGACTATTTCGATGACGCTGAGCAGAGAGGCTCCGAAGAACACGCCCCCTACTCCTCCGATGTCCACTGAAAATCACAAATTACTACTTTAATGCACTCAAGAACTAAAGTTTCAGTTTCCTGAAGTATTCAAAATGATCTCTTTTAGGAACTTATGTAATTTAGTAAGAAACAATACGTCATCATGATCGTCATCAGCCCATACCCCACTGCTGGGACACGGGCCTAGTCTAAACTAGGGCGATACATTTTACAGAAATATATGTGAGTAGATTCCACTTCACGTCAGGGGATACCAGTCACAACTATCTGTCCGGTGGTTGGTGAACGGTATACGGGTAAGCGACCCCGGCTCCTCGAGCTACTATCGACTCAGTCCAAATCATCCGAGGCGATAGTATCCTTCCTCCCCTTTTCCTTCCCCCGTCATATTTCCTTGCTACTCGTGGGAACGCAATGCCCTTGTTTAAACAATGCACAAGACAGAATGGCGGCGACGTGGTCCACAACCCGTCACGTCACGTTTCCCACAGAGGTGAAAAGTGGATCGCTGGAAGTGATCTCTACCTACCCCTCTGGGAAAAAGGCGTGATTTTATGTATGTATGTAGATTCCACTTCATATGGCTTAGATTCAATACTAAGTAAATCCAATTTGAAGATACAAAAGGTAGGTATGGTTGTCGAAATTGCGATCGTAATGAGATTCAATTAAGTACTCACTCACGTACCCACGAGGGTGCGTTAATTTGTCAAGTGGAACGTCATATTAGGCCTAATTGTATTACCTGCCATTTAAGTGAGATGGTTTAGAATAATGTGCTCTGAATAGGAATATTTTCCTTTATTATTGCATTGTGACGAACCCGTTCATCGAATGAATAATGCACAAATATGCGTGTAAAGACTTGCGTCGTGCAGTCTCTGTTTCCTCACTTTGATAATTCGGTGAGATTTCAATCCGATATGACCGACAAGAGATCAGGCGCAAGACCAGAGGTTGCACGCCCCTGCTTTCAGAGGCAGGGGCGTGCAACCGCTTCCTAAATCCGGGTTGAGTAATTTCTTTACATAAAAACTCACACAAATCTTATGAGAGTAACCACCGAACTATGAGAGTAGGGGAACAGAGAGGGCACTTGTGTTTGGACGCCCACTTGTGCACTACAATATGTCCTGCACACACTCTCACTCACCAACAAGTCCCATGATATGCCTAATAGCGGTTCGTTGAACCCTGGAGGTGGGCAGTTGAGCTAAACGCACCCTTGCTCGCGTTCCTCTAGCCGCCAGTTCTGGTGAGGGCTTTCCGGTGTGACGACTAGAAAAAAAAAACAATTATGGCCACCAGAAAAGGGTGGCCCAAGTGACATGAGCCGTAATTGCGTTATTGGTCCAAGATCCCAGAGCTGCCAGACATCACTTATTTTCTAATGGACAAAATATATACGAGTGAGTAGTGGTGGGGTGTACTATGATCATATGACTAGTTGCTACCTTGGCCAGACGAGGTAGCCATTACTCAAGAAACACTGCTCACCTCACTTAAATTCTGATGGCTGATTTTAACATATATTTCACACAATATCGTTAAAGATCAGGATTCATTACTCCTACTACTACTTTAAGATTTTGAATTCGAAGGGTAAAATAGTGACCTTACCACATTAATATTATCTTATATTAACGTGCTATTATTACTTAGACTTCGCCCTCGGTCTGTCCATCAGTCACCGTCTGTTTTCTGTTAGGCATCACAAAACCTGCTATCTAGACAATTGAAATATTGAAGTCTTTCTGTTGCCGCTAAAAAACGTAAGAATACTTTATTATAAGACATAATAAATCAAATAAATAATTATTATTATATATATATATATATATAGAGACCAAAGAATATTTGATAAAATTTAGAAAATTGAAAAACATCTTATGATTGATGCTTCCAAAAGACAAACTAAAATCACTTTTATGATTAACACTATAAGTTCCCATTTTTGTAATAAGTTTGTTAACATGTACGCACGCTTCTGCTTGACTATTTTTGTTCATTAAGTATCACTTTATAAGAATTTTTTGATTAAAGCTGATTTAGAATGTAACACATTTTCTGATAATGGCACTTCTATATCTGAAATAACCAGTTTTCTGACTTCTGCTAATGGGAACCTCTGTTATTGAGACAGATATTTATTTATACCTGGATATCTGAGACACCGGGTAAGTGGAATACCTCTATAAGTGAAACAATATTGCTGGTCCCTGGATGTCTCACTTAACCGGGTTTCACTGTATATATATATATATATATATATATTGCAGACCCTGACTGTATACCGCATAATGGAATCGCAGACAAAGTTATACCGAATAAGATGTAATAACTCACTAAGAGAACATGTGAATCAATTCGTAGGTTTGCTCCTCGCAGCTCATTGGACATTCACATTTGTTACTCAGCATATCTGGGACAAAAAAGTACTTTTAATTAATGCGTTAAAAATATATCATTATCATCAGCTTCAGCATTTATGTTCGTCCACTTTTTGAACCTACCAGCGATTGGAAAAAAATGCAAATTTTTAACAGACTTTAAAAAAGGAGTTTCTCAGTATGACCTGTCCAGGCTGTATTGCATGAACAGCTAGACAGTTGAAATTATCACAAATTCATGTATTTCTGTTGCAGCAATAAAAAAACAACAAGTTTTTGTTATCTATCGGACCGCCAGAAAAAAATACATTAGATAGATAATATTTAATATTAACATACAATTTAAGGAATGGTGTTCCATTCAAAAACTTGATTTTTTTACAATATTTGTACGGAACCCTTCGTGTGCAACTGTAACTCGCACTTTGCTTTTTTCTTTTACCTTTATTTTTATGTAGACACACCAGGCCCTGGATGTTACACAAAGGAATGTTACCTGTCAACAAGAAGATTTGTTGTTTGAGAAAAATAATTCTAGGATTTGTTTACATAAAAAGATACCCCACAATTTTATAAGCTTTTAATAAAGTAGGTTTACCAATTATTCAATCACTCAAAAATTAGGTAAGGTGACAAGGTTTATCAATACCCTTATCAGAATATATTACTATATACAATACATAGGTACTTATAGCATTCCACGATGAAATTATAGAAAAAAAATCAAAACAAAATAAAGGTAATTGTAAATTTTTCACTTCCTTCTTACAAAATAAATTATGAAACATTTTTATTGGTATCTTATTTTGAAAAAATCGAATTTAAAATTAATTTATAAATTTTATGCTTCGTAGGCCATGTAGTAGGTAAGTAACATACTAATCAAACCTGCATAAATATGAACAAAAAATCACGTATGGAGATGCTGGGATTTGAACCCAGGACTTTCAGCATGCGAAGCAGACACTCTACCACTGAGTTACATCCCCGTGTACTGAGATGACGAAATTGCGGTTCTTAATTTTATGTGTATGCGTCATGCCTTGTGTGAAAAATATAGGTACCTACTATTATAATGCGATTTTTTTTTATAGTTAGGCATTTTAGAACAACAAAAATAGATATTTCAAATATACATATTATTAAACCTTCACACAATGTATTTAAATACATTGTGTGAAATTTGGCAAAATTTTAACTTTAAATGTGAGATTTTATCTTTTACATAAAACACTTCTTATTAATTTTACCACTACTTACTTTTGTTTTAATTATTTTTAATTATTATCATAAATTTAAATTTAAAAACTTAACACATCAAATTTAGGTGTGTTATTCATATCGTTGATATTAAAGTTTAAATTCAAATTATATATTGCACACATGTTTGATTACCGATCTTATATTAATAAATATAGTAAGTAAGTTGTAGTAAGAATATTTATGTAGGTATGTCATTGTTGTTTCGACTATCCGTAATTTAAAAAAAGTGCTTAAGTTATTTACCATGGGATCAAATCAATGTATTTGATGGAGTGCGATGTCCATTTATTATGTGCATAGGCAGCTTGCCCAAGATCGTGGGTTTAAAACTTCTAGTGCGTATACAAATGATTCTCTCTCCAATTTAGAAAGAAGAAAGAAAATAAATTTATTCAGAGCATTAAAGTAAAAACAGTAGAAAAGAAACATAGGAATAAAATATAAAACATAATGCCACTAAAATGGACGCCACTCAGCTTATGCCACGGCATCGAGTGCCATGACGCTGTTTTCAGTGGCACCAGCGAGAGGGACGCTGTTACAAAAAAATTTCAACATTGGACCTCTAAAAAGCAGCAAAGAAAGCTATGATTGTTGCACGCTACACGTTACCCATCTCCGGCATCAGATGGTGGGTGCAATTGCATATCTCCATCTGCCAGTAGGCTCGACAGTACAGCGTGCAAGTGCCATGCGAGTAGCGGGTGGACGGCCAAGCGTCCGCGAACGGCGGTCGCTCGTCGGCAAACAGACAGCCGCGGACGAACGGAGGCATCGAGGTCACCGACCTGTCGCTAACCGTCTCTTCTACCTGGAAAGAAAAGACGATCGCTGAATATATGACAACTACTCGGCTTCCCCACGCGAAACAAAAGACGATCGCCGAAGAATGACGCATTTGTTATGTCAAATTGGAAATGTTGAGGTGACTTTTAAAATACGACCGGGACAGCACGGCGTATTCTTTGTTTCGAATTGAGAATATGGTGACTTTGGCTTATGGCTTCCCGCGCGGAACAAACGACGATCGCAAAAGACTGTCTGTATTCACTAATAGATCTTGTTCGAATTTGTCAGCTCACGGTATAGAGGAAGATCCCAGAGCTGCCAGACGTCTCTTATTTTCTAATGGACAAAATGTATACGATTGAGTAGTGGTGGGGTGTACTATCATCATATGACTAGTTGCTACTTTGACCAGACGGCCATTTTTCAGGTATCAATCAATCAAGGTACATAGAAACACTGCTCACCTCACTTAAATTCTGATGGCTGATTTTAACATATATTTCACACAATATCATTAAAAATCAGGATTCATTACTCCCAGACACATGCGGTCGGCGGTTTTACCTTACAGACGCTTTAAAGCTATGAAAAAAATTAATTAAGGTTACTTATTTTCTGATGCTTGATTTTTATATATGTTACTGCTACTCATTCGTATATATTTGTCCATTAGAAAATAAGTGACGTCTGGCAGCTCTGGGATCTTGGACCAGTACGGCATATACGTATATTATTTGTGTACATTAAGAATTTACGAGTACAAAACCAATCAGGTACCGGAAATCAGAATTTTTCTTTTATTCATGTTGTACGCTGAAAACAGAAGAACAAAATCAAAGAGGCAGCCAGGAACGGAAGCGTCGATATCACCTACCTGTCGCTAACAACCATCTCTTCCACCTGGAAAGAAAAGTCATCCCGGAAAATGGTCGCGGTTTCCGTGTCAAATTGGGACTGACATGGCTTTCCTGCGCAAACTGAACCATTTTCTCGCGCCTAAAGAAGGTCGCATCAAAATGGTGCAGTTTGTTTCAAATTGAGAATGAGATGAGTTTTGCACGCGAAACAAAAGATCAATTTCCGGTGTCATCTGTAGGGGACAGTAGTTTTTATTCTACCACACTACAATTTATTTTTTAATTCTACCATTATTGTAGCACAGCTTTTTAGTAAGCAATTCTTATTTTAAAAACACACATCAAAACTTTTAAAAGCTCTTCTTATTTTTTAATAAAATATGAGGGTATTTTTTAGAAATAAATGTAACCATCTTTTGTCTACGCCCAATGTATCTAACATTATGAACTATTGAATTATTTTAGTAAAAGAGAAATTAAAAATTAATATACTAAAACATGGGAATTGAAGAGCTGATACGAGTATTGTTTCACATTCGTCAGCCCAGAGTACTTTACCTTCATTTTATTAAATCCATTAACATTATTTTATCAAAAAGTCAATCGAAACGACTGCGTAACGAATTTCAGATTTTGTCCTTTATTTGTATTGTAGACTTAAAACAAATAGAATAAAATCAAACATTCAACCGTGCACAAATGGAAGGATCGAGGTCACCGACCTGTCGCTAACTGTCTCTTTCATCAGAATTTCTGGAAATAAATGATGATCGCGGAAAGCGCTGGATTTGTTTTCATTTTAAACTGGTTATGTGATGGCACGTGAAACAATAGACAATCGCGCGTTTGTATAATTATCTATGTAAATATGTATAATAATTATCTTTTTAATTAAAATGTTAAACAAAGGGTCAGTAATGCGTAGATATATAGGTTGGTAATTCCAGCGTAACGTAATTCAAAGTATTATTTTATCGCAATAAAGTAGATGACAATGTGATCAGATTTTTTTCTGGGTGTATTGTTTATAAATTATATTGTGAATTTAATGGAACAAAATTTGTTTACTTTTTGCCCTAATATTGCATTACCCGACAAGGGTAACTAAGTATTAGGATCCTGGTTTAACCATAACAACAACAATTAGTTCGAATAAAAAACTTTGATTTTTACTTTACCTGGTTGTAAGAGCCGGGGTCGTCAATACAACTATGTACATAAGTGTATTTAGTTATTTTTGACAACAACACAAGAAGTCCCTATGCACCTCTTTTCTTTATTCAAATAGGGAAAGGTAATCATTTTCTTACCTTAAGAATGAATTCGTAATCTGTAATAAGAGGCAGCACCACCGGTCGCCCAAGTATGTTCTCCATTCCCACTGAGACCATATCGTCTGGCGAATGGATCCTTATCTGAATGAAACCATAAACACATTAATTACAAAATTAGACACTTGTAAAACATACCTACATATTGGAAATTACGTACTCTTCTATAGGTAATAAACTTGGATTACCTACTATTAGGTTTTTTATTTACATACCATTTTAAGAGACAACGAAAAGGTAAAGCTGTTTTTTTTCTTTTCGTACTATAATGGCTTGGAGTAGCCTCGTCATCGGACTTACGTTTGCTCCCCGCAAATGGCTCTTACCCCTAAACTGTTCCTATTATCGAGGTATTTTGCGTGTAAAAAAAAATACGTACAAATTCATGACAACAGTCACCGGTTTTATAAGTGGACTATTCTTCTTCTATACATATATAGATTTCTTTCTACTATACATATCGATTAATTCGAAATGACGTCGTGTCTGAAGTACCTATTTGTGTCCGGAGCCAACTATCTATAACTATAACACTCCACCGATCACAGGTTCACATTCTTGTCCAAATATTTTGAAGGTATTCGTGATTCGTCTGAAAGGCCCGGTATCCGAATATCCCGGGCACAGATAACATAATACAGCGGGTCCCGGGGGAATTGTGAAAGCCCCTTTCTTGTCGGAAACCAGATTTTGCTGAACTAAAGGTAAGTTATCGGTCGGGAAGTAGAATACATATCAATTGTAAATAATACTATGTATGTATCGCCAGTGTTTCCTGATAAGATGTTGATTGTATCTAGATGTGATTTTCTTTTTCATAATAAGTAATGATACGTAAGTGATAAACAACCATTTTTTATTCTTATTAATGGCTATAACAAACTGTCCTGATTTACTAAAAACACAATTATTGGTTCAGAAAATATTACGGAACTATTCGTGCACTTATTAGACTTTTTTTATCGAACGCTATTTTACTTATGCTGAATCATCATCATCATTATCGGGCTATAACTGCGTCCACGTTGGACGTAGGTCTCCCTAAATGCATACCACTCTATCCTATCCTAACATTGCTGCTACATTGCTATCGATGTTCCGGGAGGGAGGGGTGAAACGGCTTTCAGGGTGAGTGCGACAGGCTCAATATACCATATTGTGCCTGTCGACCTCATATTTGGATCTCACTACCGCTTACCATCAGGTGCAGTGAGGTCATCTTGTTAGCTCATTATATAAAAAAAAAAAAACATTACCCCAATTTCTTCAGCGGCTGAGAAGACGAGGCTCGGCAGACCAATCTTACGGTTGACGGTCAGCGAGCTAACGTTGCCTGTCAGTCGAGAGTTGAACGTGAAACACACTCCGTATTCAGAATCCAGGGGCAGAAACCTGGAAATGATTTAAAACTATAGTTTTGCTATATTTAGTTTTACCCATCGAGCTGCTCTGAAATGTGTTGTGAATGAATGAACGGGGCGGCAATCGGTCTTCAGTTGGTTACCAGTTTCTCCTTTCATTCTCATTCAGCTTTCACCCTTCTTTTATCAATATCGTCATTAATCATTCTTACTAAAGAAGATATTGATAGATTAAAGATTTAAACAATACGCGTTCAGCAATATTCCCCTTACTTTAAACTTAACTTTCTAATTCATCATATTAAATAACAGGGTAACGACACCTGAACTTATTCACAATTAATTTATGAGTGAACACAAACAGTTATCCAAATTAACACAAATCAGTTACATTGCGTTAACCACATTTGATCAAACACCAAAATTTCATATGAGAAAGGACACTCTTGCCAAAATGACAATTATTTATTTATTTATTTATTTATTTATTTATCAACAAAATCTTAACTATCCTTACAGGCTAACTTAACCTAATACGATAGAACAGACTACACTATTTATATTATTTATACTTGTACAATTATTAATAAACTAAAATTACATAATTATATTATACTTATTCTATTTACTTATAGCTAATAAAATATAATGTACATATTGCGAATTCCCTCAAAGAACACGCAAAAATGTCAACTTTCTCGTGTACTACGTTAATTAAGCCCATTGTGCGAACAATGGGCGTTTTAGCCAGTAAGTTGGTTCTGTGTGCGGGCGCAGCCAGCAGGCCCGGGCGCCGCCGCCGCCACACATACCGGTCTGGCACGCTCAGCGGCAGCCGCTGCAGCAGCTCGGGGTGGTGCGCCAGCCCGCGCAGCACACGGACCACGTGCAGTGCCAGCGCGTACTCGCGCCGCACTCTCAGCTGATTGTACCCTACCATACCCAGAACGAATAAAGTAGGGTACATCAAAGGGTATAATGGGTATACCCCATATAGTTTGAAGTACAGATGCCTAGTGAACTTGTTCTGGACCCGTTCTAACATGACACTGTACTTCTCTTCATGGGGAGCCCATATGACTGCGCTGTGCTCTAGATGACTTCGGACTAGTGCATCATATAATACCCGAAGCGTTGTGATGTGTTGTTGTGATTATTATTTGTTACATACATTCGGACCATACATTTATAATTAACGTACTTTCAACTTGTGACATTTTGTTAAGACGGGTGTAAGTCTGTAGTACAACCAAACCGCTGGCATTGTTAATCTATATACATACATACATAAACCAAATCACGCCTATTTCCCAGAGGGGTAAGCAGAGATCACTTTCAGCGATCCACTTTTCACCTCTGTGGGAAACGCGACGTGACGGGTTGTGGTCCACGTCGCCGCCATTCTGCCTTGTGCATTGTTTTAACAAGGTCATTGCGTTAATCTTTCATCCCAAAAGTCATGGGATTAAAGATTTACAATGTGACCTAAGTCGGATTAAAGTCGTAATAGTTTTCCTGAACAAATTAACACAAAGACGGAATACGACCAACTTAACCTAAGTTCAGTTAAGCGCTGAATACGTACACTTTCACTGACTGTGTAACTTCAAAGTTACTGACTAAGCAATCAAACTTGCTGAGTTAATATTACATAACTCGTACTCGTAACTAAGTAGTACTGAATCTATACAACTAAATAAAATTGAAGTGTCTATTTGTATTATTGAAATAACGATCTTTTACAAAATGGGCATGAATCTATATCGGGTACCAATAACAAAAACACAATCGAAAAATGTTTGTCTGTCTGTTTGTTTGTCAAATCTCTAAAACGACTGGACCAATTTCGACGGGACTTTCACTAATAAATAGCAAATTTTACTAAGTACATTAAAAGCTACTATAGTAAATAATTGCTGTCAAAACCATATTTTCACGCGGACGTATAACCAAATGACAATATGATTTCTATACGTTTCTCAGAAGAAGATGACGTATTGATACACGATAATAATAGAGATGGATGTTAATTAGATATGTGCTATCTTGCATTATTATATCTGTGATCTTGCAAAGATTACAGTAAATCGAGATGGAATAGTATTTATTTTACCTTACACAGATGTACGCACTTTACATAAATACCTGAAATATCACATCTTCACATTCTAGTCTTTCTAGTCTAGTAGTGCATCTTTAGGCTAGTCGTTCATTTAGTCTTTAACCCTTTAACCAGTGTACTATTTTGAAATTTTCATTGCTTTTGGACCTTTTTTGAAGGAATAAGGTTTAAATTATGGTGGAAATATTGTGATTGTGAATGCCAAAAATATAAGTAAGTAATCTGCCCTCATTTCGCTGCGCGTGAATGTTACATTAATTTTTTTTTTGAATGTTTTACTTTATATTCTTGAATGAAGATCCGTTGCGTAGTTTTAACAATTAAAGCTTACAATCTTACATAAGTACCTATATAGGGTTAGATAAAGCGATTTTTTTTTACTACGTACTGATAAGGCCTGACACTGACCAAATAATAGGTTTAAGTATTTCACAAACCTCTCACAACATGGGAACGGCTTGTCATCCCACCAGCAGTCAGTCAGCAGTTCCTTGCACCTGGCCCTCACGCTCTTGACAGCAACGTGGAAGTCCTCCAAACAGGTTTGATTTGGCCTGTACAAGAATACAATAGAATAAGAATATTTTATTGCTCACATAAACATTTTACATTATATGGCACTATTACAAAAAGGAAAAAAATAGAAGTAATGGGATGATGGAAGTGACTCAGCTTGTGCTGACATGGGACCGAGATCCTTGCCAGCGCTGATTTTCAGCCACTTCAATGTCAACAAGATGGTAGGTACAAGTACATAATAGTAACAATCTGACTGACGCCCTCACGCCAGGTGGAGTGACGATCTGCGCGGGATGGCTGATAGGAGCTGAATGCGGGTAGCCGAGAATCGAAATAAGTGGCGAGCATTTGGGGAGGTCTATGTCCAACAGTGGACGGTAATGGGCTGATGATGATGATGATGAATGGCTTTATAGCAAATTTGGTTTAGCCTGTCTCCTGTGTCAATAGTCGTGGGTTCGATTTCTACTCGGGACAAATATTAAGTGTGATGAACATTGGTGTTCGTTTATTAACTGTGAATGAATGTGTTACTCATGTCTTTAAATTTATAATACTACTGTACGTGTATGGCTCAACAGATTTGAATGATATATTTTTAACCGACTTCAAAAAAAGGAGGAGGTTCTCAATTCGTCTGTATGTATGTATGTTCACCGATATTTTCGTCAATTATAGACGGATTTCAAAAATTTTTTTTTGGTTGGATAGAGTTTACTTCCGAGGTGGTCCCATTTTCACCAGTCTCGGATCTGATGATGGGATCCAAGAGAAATCGAGGGCAACCTTCAAATTTTATAGGGACATGTACCGCGTTTTTCATATTATCTGAAGTCATATTGGCATTTGCTTCTGGCTATCATAATCTTATGATGCTGAGCTGATGATGGAAGGTCAACTCCTTAATAGTTATGAGTAAAAGAATAATTATTTCAATACTGTATACATATTAAGACTACTAGTTATAATATTAGTAGCATTACAGGTGAGCTAAACTATTAGGCTGACCAGTCTAGGATCTGATGATGGGATCCAGGAGAAATCGAGGGCAACCCTCAAATTTTATAGGCACATGTACCGCGTTTTACATATTTTCTGAAGTTATATTGGCATTTGCTTCTGGCAATCATAATTTTATGATGCTGAGCTGATGATGGAAGGTCAACTCCTTAATAGTTGGGAGTAAAGGGATAATTCTTTCAAATCTGTGTACATATTAATACTAATAAAATAAAAATAAAAATAAAAATCACTTTATTGCTCCAAGAATAAAATTTTGCAAATTACAGAAAAAAAAACAGAACAGTACAATTAATATAAAAAAGAGACAATTTGCAAACAATACAAAGAAAAATCAAAATCAGATGAGCAAAAGGACATGACTCAGCTTGTGCTTACGCAGAATAGATATTCTACGAAGCGCTGATTTTCAGTCATTCCTTCATCTCTCTAGATGTTAGGCGAGAGGAGAGTCGTAAGTGAAGGGGCTACTAAAATATTTATAATTTATATAATTGAAGAAACAATCATCATAATTTATATTTTTACCCGACTACGGCAAAGCAAAAGGAGGGTTATGATTTTGACAGGCTATGTATGTATGTATGTATGTATGTTTGTATGTATGTATGTATGTTCATCTGTTTCCACATAACTTCTAAATTGCTTGTCAGAATTCGACAAATGACATATCATTAGAAGCGTCTTAATTGTCCGCTGGTTATAGGCTATACAGGATTTCACAAAATCTAATGTGGCGCCCACTAGCGGACAAAACATACAGAGTAAAAAAATAAAGTTAAGATAAATACGCCGTGTTTGGTATCATTGGAAAGCGCTTTACTTGTACATTTTAAATATATATATATATTACTAGCATTTGCATGTGACTTTACGTATATTCATGGACTGATTGCATATAGTTCACATCTTTTCGTTCATAGCTTCTTTACTACGTCCCCTTAAAATATAAAACATGTTGGTTCATCAATTTAACTTTTGATAATATTATGCGCCACAAATACACTTTAACACCAAAATAGTACAAATAATAAAAAGTTAAAAACTAAAACCCAACTACGACAAAAAACGACGCTGAAAAAGTATAAAACAAGACTTTTAGAACACTGAACTGAACAAAGTTGCTTATGTAGTTCCAAGTAAATGGACACAGTAGACTCTACCAAAATGCTTATGTTGAAAATTGACAATAATGTCATACAATACTATTTTGAAGTATGCAATATTTACTATGTAGAGATAAGTTTTCATGTTTGGAAAGGCGTAGTCACACGTTCCATACACAAGTACCTACCTACCGTAGCACTTTGACAACGTGTGACTGCGGTTTTCCAAACATGAAAACTTATCTCTACATAGTAAATATTGCATACTTCAAAATAGTATTGTATGACATTATTGTCAATTTTCAACATAAGCATTTTGGTAGAGTCTACTGTGTCCATTTACTTAGAACTACATAAGCAACTTTGTTCAGTTCAGTGTTCTAAAAGTCTTGTTTTATACTTTTTCAGCGTCGTTTTTTGTCGTAGTTGGGTTTTAGTTTTTTGCTTTCTCATTGGGGGAGGTAAGTTGTTCCATATGCTGGCTGCGTAATATTTGAAAGATCCTTGATATCGGGAGGACTTGTGCTTTGGTACCTTGAGCAAATTTTGTCTTGCAGATCGAAGACTCCTTAGGCAATTTTCATTAACCCATTGGAGCTTTTCATACAAGTACTCAGGTTTTTTGTTCCATATTATCCTATGGACTGTGCACGCATAATTAAGTTCTCTTGGGGCTTTCATGTTGAGAATACCTTTTCCGTTTAAATATGGAGTTATAAATTCTCTTCTCGGAACATTATAGCAAAATCGGATGCAAGCATTTTGTACCCGTTGAATGGCTCTCTCTGTGCATGTTCTTAAGTTAGGTCCTATAACGGGGCTACAATAATTGAAAGCAGACAAGACTAGTGAGTCAACCAAGAGGAGCCGCAGCTCTTCTTTCAGGTAAGGCCTCAGTTTATAAAGAGTTTTCAGTTTGAAAAATGCGTTCTTAATTTGCCTGTTCACATGTTGTTCATATTTCTGTTCACTATCCATGATAAGTCCTAGATTTCGAGCTGATTTCACTTTTTCCACGGTGACATTATTGATCAAGATATCCTCTTTACATTTCTGCACTTTTTCTACTTGCTGTTTGGTGCCCAGTATTAATACTTGTGATTTATCGGGGTTTAATACAACGGAGTTTCTTTCCGACCAATCATATACTTTACACAAATCAGCATTTATTTTTTTTAATGGCATTACTAGTATCTATAGGGTCAAATGAGAGGTACAATTGGGTATCATCGGCATATAAGTGATACTTACAGGTCTCAATACTGTTAGGAAGGTCTGCTGTAAAGATTGTAAATAGAATAGGACTTAATATTGAACCTTGAGGAACACCACGACTAACTGTTTTGAGGGGTGAGCTCAGCATTTCACCATTGTTTTGATAGGTCACGACGGATTGCTCTCTTTTAGTCAAAAATGTTTCAAACCACTTGCAAGTGTTATCAGAGAAACCATAATGATTTAACTTAGCAAGTAGTAGCTGCGGGTGTAAGCAGTCAAACGCTCTTGTATAATCTAAAAGTATCGGAAAGTAGCCAGACCCCTGTCCGACGCTTCCACAATATCATCAGTCACATTAAGTAACGCTGTTTCAGTACCATGTCCTCGGCGAAAACCAGACTGAAACTTTGGGATAATATTGTTGCTGTCTAAATAGGTAATCATTTGGTTCAATACAACTTTCTCTAGTACCTTAGATAATATAGGTAGTATAGAAATGGGACGCAAGTCTTTAAGTTCTTCTGCACTACTTTTTTTTGGGATAGGCCTAATAAGCGCTTGTTTCCATTGAAAAGGGAATATGTGGGTTTCAATAGACTTATTAATGATAGCAGTAATTATTGGAAGAGTTATGTGCAATGTCAGTTTAATCATTTTGATACTTATGCCGTCCTGTCCTGAAGAATTGGTTATGATGCTGTTAATAATTTTATGAACGTCTATTTCAGTAATGGGTTTTAGATCAAAAGAAGGTTCTAGTTTAGGATTCTTAATATAATTAGTCACTTTATTTAAATTTACGTCTTTACAACAAGGCAAGGTCAAAAAATGGTCACTAATTTGGTTCGGATCATTTATGTGGTCTGGAATGCAGTTTGCCTGGGCACTATTAAGAACCGTAGTGCTCTTTATATTTTTCCACATAATTTTAGGTTTATTAATATTATTATTTATAGAAGAATTGAAATATGCTTTTTTTTCATGTTTGATAGCATTGGTGACATAGTTTTTGAGACTGCAGTAATATTGTTTTGCAGAGTCGGTTTTACCCTAATGATATCTTATTAAAGCGTTGTCTCTTAAGTCCATCATAAGTTTGATTGTGTCCGTTATCCATGGTTTGCTTGAGTCTTTGACAGTTATTTTTTTTATAGGGGCATGTAAATCAAAAAGTTTTATTACGTAATTATTAAAAGTTGCGACCATTTCCTCAACACTGTCAATTCCTACAATATAGTTCCATGGTAACGAATTCAAGTCTTCGTGAAAAAGTTCAGGGTGAATTTTGTTCAATGACCGTTTATATAACACTTGTTTTGTATACTTAGGTTTCTTAATATTAAAATCTACCCTTAATGTAGCGTGGTCACTTAAGCAACGATTATGCACTACTTTGATTTCTTTACAGAGGGTTGAATCGTCCGTGAGAATTAAATCTATGGTTGATTCGGTCGTGTCAGTAATTCTAGTCGATTCTTTCACTAACTGGGCGAGGTTATGCTGTTCACAGAATGCGAGTAATTCTTTAGCCTGTACCGAGTCTACTTGATTAACATTAATATTTAAATCACCCATCAAGCAAATGAGATTACATGTAGACATAACATTAACGGACTCACTGAGTGAATCTAAAGCTTCTGTCACACTAACGCTCTCAGGTCTGTACGCTGTACCAACCGCCACGTTGACCCCGGGTAATCGCACCTCCAGCCATAGCTGTTCCAACGAGGATTGTGGGTGTTGCCGCACTTTGGTAATTATTTCTTTCCTGACGTAAAAGCCGACGCCACCGCCTTTTTTGTCCTTTCGTGCTCTGTGGATAAATCTATATTGAGGAATAACCGGTGCGAGTGCTTCCTGTCCATCCTTAATCCAGGTTTCATTTATTGCCAATATGTCAAATTGATGCTTTTGTATTGTAACTAAAAATTCATCCTGCCCAGTATTTAATGATCTCACATTCAGCAAGCCAAGTCTCAAACGGTTTCCTATTCGTTTAGCCATTGCACCTAAAAGTAATATACGTTAGGCCGAAAAAAATATAAAACGAATATAAAATAGCTGCAAGTTTGGATGGCTTGAGATGAATGTGTGATCAAAACAGTATGTTGATTGGTATGTACTTCCGCGCTGTTTAAAACGTTCTAAATAGTATGAATGTATATTGTGTGAGTGAGTGTGTGTACGAGTATTGAGACAGAGAATAATTATAATATAAAAGAGTTTTTTCAATAGAAAACAGGTGTGGCATAAATTTTTAAATATATAAAAATTGCAATAAAAACACATAAAAGTCTGATCAAACATGGGATTCACCAAAAACCCTTTGTATGTCCTCCTCAGAGCGCAGCCTGTGGCGGGGTTTGCCATCATTTTGTCGCGTAAATACTTTACCATCCCGCGTCCACTACTAGTTATAATACCACTAGAATTATAGGTGAGCTGAAGTAATAGGGTCCAATCTAGGATCTGATTATGGGATCCAGGAGAAATCGAGGGCAACCCTTAAATTTTATAGGCACATGTACCACGTTTCACATATTTTCTGAAGTTATATTGGCATTGCTTCTTGTAATCATAATGTTATAATGTTTAGCTGATGATGGAAGGTCAACTCCTTAATTGTTTGGAGTAAAAGGATAATTTTTTCAATACTGTATACATATTAAGACTACTAGTTATAATATCAGTAGAATTATAGGTGAGCTGAACTAATCGGGTGCTAAAAAATGTAACACTAAAAAGGATGAAAAAAAATTTTAAACAAAAAAAAAACCGCCTTCAAAAACCCGACTCACTAAAAATTACAAAATAATATAATACGAACATTAATCTGGGTATGAATTTGATATGTTGGTGAAGGCGGTGCCAATTAAATTTTTGAGGAAAACTGCATGAAATATAAACGGCACCGCCTTCAACAACATATCAAATTCATACCCAGATTAATGTTCGTATTATATTATTTTGTAATTTTTAGTGAGTCGGGTTTTTGAAGGCGTTTTTTTTTTGTTTACAATTTTTTGTAATGCGTTTGGGCGCCCTGGACGTTTGGATTCAAAATCAGCCAGTAACACAAATAGCACGGAATCAAAGTTTAATGTACGACCTTTTTGCGTTTTACCTTCAGATGGAGACTGGTGTGGGGTTGTCCTGAACGACGATAATAAATATAATTTAACAGTAACTTAACATTAGACAGCCATGCCAAAATTCACCTTAATGCTTTCGAATAAAGAATTTTACCCGCATGTAGGTCTCAGCAGTTCACCTACGTGTAAAATGTCACTACCATTCATAGCATACATTTATAGTTTACCTATAGCCAGTATATCGTTCGCGACACGATAATAGGTAGTTACTATCTTCCCGTATAGTAATGTAGCCTTCATAATTGGAAAAGCATGTCCAACAATCCGCATCACAGGTAAAGGTACCTATTATGTATATGACACATCATGATACACGGTTTGAGCCTAAGTTTGCAATGAATTTGTAAATCATTTCTGTAATAGGTATGACACAATTAGCAATTTCAGCAAAAGTTTATAAGCAATTCCGAAAGTTTAAGCTTCGAATAAAAAATAAAGCTCCCTAATCTGAACTTTACGAAAGAAGACACCGAAACTTTGTTCATGATAATACAGCTGTTATCTTTTACCTGCAGGTCAAGCAACTTTTGCAGTACTTAGCGTTCCAGAAAGCTACGTCCTTCAGAAACGGGATCAGGGCCACGGGGAGCTTGTGGCTGTAAAAGTTTTGATAATTAGAAGCTTATAAAGCCGATAATATGGCTGGTTGGATGGCTAAGAGTCATCGGTTCGATTTCCACTCACGATTAATATTTTTGTGATGAACATCGGTGTTTGTTCCGTGTCTGGGTCTGTTATTTATATATTTAGGTATAGCTGATACAATCTGCAACACTTGTGTTGTACTTGTACTTAATAACAACTAACTTCGGAATCGAAACAATATTAAGTGTAAGTTGTTTTTGATATTGATTTAAGTTACATTTATAAACAACAAAGCCATAAGTTTCTAAATATTGTTTTTACAAGTTGTAATTAGACCAGTTTATCGCAATTTCTACCCCCAAGATGTCTGTTAAGTTTTAACTTGAGACAAGCGCATCTTGCCTCGTTAACTTGAAACCGAGCGCACTTAATTCTCATAAAAAGTACTTCCATCTTTGTTACACGAGCTTAACCATAAATGAAACTAAATACCATATAACCACAGAAATATTTAGCGATAGAAGGCAAGTTGTTTCTAAATTCTTAACACAAATAAAATTTTTATATTATTAACATATACATTTTCAATTTTCTTACATGCTTTCAATTATTTGTTTTTATTTTATGAATTTTCAGAAAAACTATAAAAATATCTTTTATCTATAATTATAGAGCTCAAATAAAGACTAACACAATTTGATGTGTATTGTGAATATTTTACAATATCAACTTACGACTTTCAAGACTATGACACACAAGAATAAAGAGATCAATACGTACGTTGGGAGTTGAAGAAACTGGATACTCCACCACGCCCAGTTCGCCCACGCGAACCTGCAGATTCAAATTCAGCTGTTGATCCTCGTATTGATTATGTATTAATAAATCCAATGACACTGTATTCGTTAAATATTTCATTATCCCCTGATGAAGCCCAATCACTAAGTAATGAACAAAGAACTCAGTTAAACACACTATTGACTGAATTTAGCGATATATTTGAAGTAAATGAAGGACATGCACTATATACTGAACATAGGATTGAAACTGATAACCATCATCCTATAGCAGTAAAACCAAATAGACTATCCCCAGCTAGACAACAACAGCTAAGGGATAAATTAGATGAGATAATCAGTAATAATGTCATCGAAGAGTGTGATTCACCTTGGTCTGCTCCTGTAATATTAGTACCAAAGGGCAGCGACGATGTAAGATGCAAGCAATTACGCTATTGGAGCAGCTTTGATTCAGGGGGAGAGTCCACAGGAACACCCGATCGAATACGCCAGCAGCTCCTAACAGCACCAGAACGTTACTACACCGTCACAGAAAAAGAAACATGGAAGTTGCCAACACCCAAGAACCTAGAAAATCAATTGGAAGGTTTGAAGGCAAATATAAGAAATGAGGCGAAGAAAGAATCCTCCAGTCCTCTTAATTCCTGCTACTCTCACGGGACGTTAACGAGTAGCAGAGGGGGAGATTGTAGCAAAACAATATTGTAAACAAACAAGTTGGCCGCGCGCGCTGCGCGCGGGCTCGAATACTTTCCCTCTCGCACCAGTGCCCCGTCCCTCTCATCAAGTTTTGCACACGACACTGGCCGCCGGACCCTTTATAAGCCGCCGCGCGCCGCCTCCTCGTCAGATAGCCAACAGCATCGGTTCGTACTGGAGCGGCAATGTCCCATAGCCATTCAGTACAACCAGTCTGGTAAAGGAGCCGGACAGCTTACTGCAGACCCACTCCTGAGCCAAGCTAGGTTTCTCATTAGCTAACGTATAGGTTAAGAGCCGGACAGCTTCCTGCAGACCCACTCTGATACCTGTTAGGTTTTAAGTATGCACTAATGTACCATTTACCTATGTACAAGAAGTTATAAATAAACATCGAGTCAAGACGTTATTGGCGTTTGCATTCACACCCCTTCATAAGTACGTTGAAGAAACTGGATACTCCACCACGCCCAGTTCGCCCACGCGAACCTGCAGATTCAAATTCAGCTGTTGATCCTCGTATTGATTATGTATTAATAAATCCAATGACACTGTACTCTTTAAATATTTCATTACCCCCTAATGAAGCCCTATTGAAGCTTAGTTATGAACAAAGATCTCAGTTAAATACACAATTGACTGAGTTTAGCGATATATTAGAACTAAATGAAGGACATGCACTCTATACTGAACATAGAATTGAAACTGATAACCATTATCCTATAGCAGTAAAGCCAAATAGACTATCCCCAGCTAGACAACAACAGCTAAGGGATAAATTTGATGAGATAATCAGTAATAATGTCATTGAAGAGTGTGATTCACCTTGGTCTGCTCCTGTAATATTAGTACCAAAGGGCAGCGACGATGTAAGATGCAAGCAATTACGCTATTGGAGCAGCTTTGATTCAGGGGGAGGGTCCAAAGGAACACCCGATCGAATACGCCAGCAGCTCCTAACAGCACCAGAACGTTACTACACCGTCACAGAAAAAGAAACATGGAAGTTGCCAACACCCAAGAACCTGGAAAATCAAGTGGAAGGTTTGAAGGCAAATTTAAGAAACGAGGCGAAGAAAGATTCCTCCAGTCCTCTTGATTCCTGCTACTCTTACGGGACGTTAACGAGTAGCAGAGGGGGAGATTGTAGCAAAACAATATTGCAAACAACAAGTTGGCCGCGCGCGCTGCGCGCGGGCTCGAATACTTTCCCTCTCGCACAAATGCCCCGTCCCTCTCATCAAGTTTTGCACACGACACTGGCCGCCGGACCCTTTATAAGCCGCCGCGCGCCGCCTCCTCATCAGATAGCCAACAGCATCGGTTCGTACTGGAGCGGCAATGTCCCATAGCCATTCAGTACAACCAGTCTGGTAAAGGAGCCGGACAGCTTACTGCAGACCCACTCCTGAGCCAAGCTAGGTTTCTCATTAGCTAACGTATAGGTTAAGAGCCGGACAGCTTCCTGCAGACCCACTCTGATACCTGTTAGGTTTTAAGTATGCACTAATGTACCATTTACCTATGTACAAGAAGTTATAAATAAACATCGAGTCAAGACATTATTGGCGTTTAAGTGGCCACTTATGAAGGGGTGTGAATGCAAACGCCAATAATGTCTTGACTCGATGTTTATTTATAACTTCTTGTACATAGGTAAATGGTACATTAGTGCATACTTAAAACAAAACATACTTAAGGGGGAGATTGTAGCAAAACAAAAATATTGTTTTGCTACAATCTCCCCCTCTGCTACTCGTTAACGTCCCGTAAGAGTAGCGGGAATCAAGAGGACTGGAGGATTCTTGGTCGACCTCGCCGTCGAATGGGTGCAATTGGTTCCGGTGTCTCGTCGCCTCGTTTCTCAAATTTGATTATTGCCGATGTATGAAACCTTCCAATTGATTTTCCAGGTTCTTGGGTGCTGGCAACTTCATATATTGAACTTCCATGCTTCTTTATAATAACATAAGGCCCATCGTGACGGGGGGCCAATTTAGCTGAGAATTGCTTTTCTTGATTACTTATCGGATGTGTTTCTACCAAGACCAAATCTCCAGTCTTGTAACCAGGATCCGGTCGTCGTTTCATGTTGGCTCTAATTCTATTGTTGTCTTGCATTATTTCAATGTTTGCTCTTGCAGTTGCTAAATCATTTGCCAATTTCTTTAGATGTGGCGTTATTTCTGGTACAAATTGTTCACTTTGTACAATTTCTCCAAAGTTGTGGGAAATTTCGTAAATAGTTCGCATTTCTCTGCCAAATGTAAGGTAAGCAGATGAAAACCCTGTACTTTGATTATGTGCAGAGTTCATAGAGAACCTTATAGCGGCTAAGGTTTCTGGCCATTTGTCGTGTTTATCCTTTACCATGATTGCGATTCGACTCTTCATGTCTCTGTTCTTTCGTTCTACAATGTTCGGCTCTGGGTGATATACAGGCGTCAGAAATTGTTGAATGTTTAGACAGAATGTCAGCTTTTGCATAACAGCAGATATAAACTGTGTGCCGTTGTCACTTATTATTCGACGTGGTAGGCCATATCTTAGAAATACCTCATTGAGAAGAGTTAGGGCACATTGTTGAGCCGTAGCTTTATTTAATGCGAACAATTCCACCCATCGTGAAGCTGTGTCTTCCACAATAAAGATCCATTTTTCTCCATTTGGTCCTTTAGGTAGCGGTCCAAACAGATCTATGGATAAGACTTCAAATCTTTGATTTGTGGCTGTTGATTGAAATAAGCCAGCTGGTTTTTGATTCGTTGGTTTGTATTTTTGGCATTCAACACAGGTTTTTACGTATCTTATAACATCTTTACGTAATCCTTTCCAAAAGAAATTGTTTTCAATCCGTTTCACAGTTCTGTCTACGCCTAAGTGGCCAGCGGTTGGTGAGTCATGGAATGCTTTTAACACATTGTTTATTTCGTGTTTTGGTACTATTAGTTTTGCACTCTCGTCTTCTTGATCTGGAGTGAATCGGTATAGCACACCCTTGTGGAGGAGATAACCTCTTTTCGACCATTGTTTATAATCTTCGGAATCAGGTTCATCTTCTAATGTTTGTATTATAAGACTGATATCTTCATCTTTCATTTGTTCATCGCGAATATTGGTTTCATTTCTTTTAGGCAAATCGATTTCTACTTGGCAGATTTCACACGTATCAGTATGATTGTCGCATGGGGGTCGTGATAAGCTATCAGCTAATACATTCGTTTTCCCAGGGGAATACTTAATTTCAAAGTTGTAAGGCTGTAGTTGTAGCAAACAAGAAGCCACGTTGGGAGTTGAAGAAACTGGATACTCCACCACGCCCAGTTCGCCCACGCGAACCTGCAGATTCAAATTCAGCTGTTGATCCTCGTATTGATTATGTATTTGTCGGAATAATTACGACGCCAGCGCCACCTGAAGGCAGTGAGTGGAAGCTACGGCACGCAAGCGCCACCTGGTGGCGCTAGACGGAGTCTACGTTAGGGCGGGCGGTCGTGCGCAGCGGCACAGTTATCTCCGGACGACCGCACGGTGCAAATCGTAGAAACTGTCGCGTATCGTTATACTTCCGTTCAGTGTAATTAGTGTCGGGTGTGATTGTGTTCATTGTTCTGTAAATCGATCTAATGGAAATAGTGACCAAGAATAAATCTAGTGCTTTGATATCACGCTACTTTTATTTGCACGATACCTACATTCGCCCACACAATGTCGTTAAACACTTCTGATCCGACATCAGAAGTGGGATCGAATCGTGCAAATGATAGTCGCGGCGATGAAAGTCAGTGGCGGGTACTTTTTGAATAGCAAAATCAACAAATGCGCGAGCTGATTCATGCATTGAAGTCTCCAAATGTGAATAATAGTGTAGTGCTGCCTGATTTCAACCCCGATAAGCAAGATTCTAATGCGAAATCATGGTGCGTGACCGCGGATTTGTGTTTTGCCGATAATTCACTAAGCGGCGGTGAACTTGTTGTTGTGATCAGCAAAGCATTGAAGGGAGCAGCGTCAACATGGCTATCGCAGATTGTATATCAAGGTATGACATGGGAGGAGTTCAAGGTTCTTTTCACGGCCAGATTTGTTACTACAGAGACTTTGGCGGGTACTTTCGTAAATCTTAACGGCAGTAAGCCCAACGAAAAAGAGGCCCTATCCGCCTATGCGAGTCGGTTGATGGCATCGCTAACTAATAGATGGAAGGATGCAGATAAGGAGCAGATTGCAGTAGCAGCTGTATTAGCGCATATTTCGCAGTTCGACTCGCGATTACAACGCTTAGCGTTTACTACCGACATTTCTTCTAGAGATAAATTGCAGAAAGAGCTTTACGCTTTCTCATATCTGAAGCGCCAGATCCATACTCCTGGTCAATCGTCTAGTGAGCCCGATGTGAAGCGAGCTAAGATGCTATAGTTGCGGAAAAATGGGTCACAGACGTTCCGAATGTAGGAGCAAGCCTGTAGATATGAGAGGAAGACCTGCGACGCATGCATCATCGAGTCAAGCAACCCAGCAGTCAGCAGCGAAGCCTTTCATGTGCTTCAAATGTGGGAAGCCGGGACACATCGCGAGCCGGTGCAGCAGCGGCGGCCATCAGGTCGATGGCAGCGGCGGCGGCGGCGGCGGTGCATCCCGGAACGAGCGTCGAGTGGATGTTGCTTTGTAAGCAAACTACATGATCATGTGAGTCTTTTTCATACTGTTGCGATTTTATTTGAAAGTCAGTATTGTCTGTTTCAATGCAAATATTTTCATAATAGTTTCGTTTAAAGTAATGTTTTTTTTTGTAAATTAAAAGTAGCCACATGAAAAGTGTGAAAGATTATGTGAAATGCCTAGCTACCTATTTTGTACCTGATGCCACTAAGTGCTAAAGTTATTAGACACTATGTAATTTTTTTTAATTGTAAGTAGCTATGTAATTTGCTACTCCTATTAACGCGTGTAGACCCATAAAGACAAATATTTAGTGAAAGTTATTAGACCTCAAGCAACTTGTGGTTGTGTGGCTACTGGAAGCCTAGAAAAACAGGAAGTGTGAATCTGGGTGTATGTGCGTGTGAGCATGTGTGCTAGTTAAAATAAGTAAAAAAAAATAACTCGTACAATTAAAGGTTTGGCTGTATGATTTTTATTAATCAAAGCCTTTAAACCGTTATTTCGCTGTCTTTGTTGATTCTACTTCAAACTCAAATACGTAATTGAGCGGTGATTCTCATCACTTTACCATTCAGTTGTCTACTGTTAGAAACCTTTGTTTCAGATGCCAAGCCTTGTACTCCAGGCATCTGTGAACACAGTTGGGAATTGAGATTGAGCTGCAGTACGACAGGCGGCTACGGAGCAACAAATTCCTTATACCAGGAATGCAAGATAGATGCTGAGAGGAAACCTTAAATCAGGTGCATTGTTTTTATGTTTAGACTTTAGACATCCTTTAAGATTGATTTACCTAGGAATTGTGATTCTTTACTGCATCACAGTATGTGATGCTCACTGAACAATGTTTATCCTTGAAAATGAGGAAAGGAATCAGACCAAGTTGGACCCTAAGTACAGAGGCCCTTATAAAGTAATTGAGTATTTGGTTTTGGTTATCCCCATCCGAATGCGGATAGATAATTTTTGAAATCTTTGAATTCAAGTAGAACGATAGGTTCCCATATAGTTGAACAATGCTAATGATAATGATTTAGTTGACGAAAATGATGATTGTTGGTTTATTTAATGACACATGTTGATGGTACGGGTAACCTATGGACTGAGTTACTTTTAGTTGAAATGGCCGATGGACTGAGCCATGAGTATCCGATGGACTGGATACTAGGTGTGTTCGATGGACTGATCACTGTGGGAACCGACGGACTGGTTCTAGGCCGACGGACTGGCCAGAGTGTGTGTGTGTCTAGACTTGTGTTTTTAATTAATTGGATATACTGAGTAATGCCTTAGTTGCAGATTTGAATTTGGGAACTTGTCGGTCATACGTTCAAATGTTAAGTAAAGTAAAATTTTGTAAGCAGAAGCTATTTGTTCACTTTTGGCCGGGATGGCCGAACGGTTTACTCTTATGGTTTCATTTTTATCGTGAGTTATAGGATAGTGATAGGTTAAGAGGATTGCCTAAAAGTCATGTACCAGTCGAAGTTGAAGTTGAGATACATCGTGAGCCTAACGTTGATGAGTAATGTGTAAACAATAAATTGGTGATGTTATGAGAGCTCGAGTGTAAACTCTAACGGCCGTAGTAAAGTCGACTGTGCCAGTAGCTATTTCGTAGTCGTAGCCCGCTAGAAATCGGTGTCTTTTGGGGAAACTCAAGTAGTCCGTGGGTGCGCGATGCGCGTTTGGCTCTGGTGGAGGTCGTGGTCTAACGTAGTGTGTAGTCAGTGGGTGATGCACACGTGCGTGAAGGTTGAAGCGCGTATGAGAGACTTTGGAGTCTCTATCGGCTATGGTGCCGTGGCGTTGAAGTGGTCACTCGAGATTTGTGAGGCTACACAGTTGATTAATAGTGAGAATTAATTTGTACAACGAATGGTACGTGACTCTGGCTACTCGTAAATGTTTTGTTTTCTTTTGTTACAATTGAAATTAATTTTGTTTGATGTGAACTGTAATCTAGTGTGTTCAAACCATGTAAAGATTTGATGAAAATGAAAGTAAATAATTTTAAAAGCTTCCCCTATTTTAAAGTCATTAAATTCAAAGCGTAAATACAAGTAGACGCCCATGACAGGATTAGGCGTATTCCAGAGGGTCAAGTACCAATTGAAGTTGCTGAAGATTAGTCTGAGTTGGAGTAGATTGTCTACTCTTTTTGTTTTAAGCAAGGTTGCACTCTAGTCCTAGACCGGGTCAAAGTTGACCGTATGTGTTGACCGCACCAGGTGTGTCGCTGTAGCCGTAGTTCAGTTGAAATCGGTATGTAAGCTTAGTGATGTTTAGGGATCGTAAGAATTAGTTCTTGCGATTCTCATAGTCTCTTTGTAGTACACCGTGAGCACGCGGTAATGCAGCGAACACTGGCGGGGGTCGGGTCTTATGGGATATTAAGACCGTAGAGTCGGAGATGACTCGGCGATCCTGGTAGATGGAGTCGCATAAGGATGGTTTCCTGGGCTTGTAGAGCCGTATTGGTCTGGATGGATTGAGCTTGTGCTTAAATGGAGATTTAAGAGTGTGTTATGATATGCGTGCAATTGTTACTTGATTCTGTCTGGACCATCTATAATCACTGAATTGTTTGGATTAAATTTCATAGTGTTAGTAAATACAGTTTGATTGTAAAAAAGTGTGTAAATTATGTTCTAGTACTTAGTACTGATGACTGTCTAGAAAATCTAGAAACTGAATGTTTTTGTGTTAGGTCAGGATAGACCGAACGGTAAATACTGTGCTTGGTTTTCTATTGTTTCAGACTATCACACGAGGACGTGTGCAAGCAGGATGGCCGTGTCGGAATAATTACGACGCCAGCGCCACCTGAAGGCAGTGAGTGGAAGCTACGGCACGCAAGCGCCACCTGGTGGCGCTAGACGGAGTCTACGTTAGGGCGGGCGGTCGTGCGCAGCGGCACAGTTATCTCCGGACGACCGCACGGTGCAAATCGTAGAAACTGTCGCGTATCGTTATACTTCCGTTCAGTGTAATTAGTGTCGGGTGTGATTGTGTTCATTGTTCTGTAAATCGATCTAATGGAAATAGTGACCAAGAATAAATCTAGTGCTTTGATATCACGCTACTTTTATTTGCACGATACCTACATTCGCCCACACAATGTCGTTAAACACTTCTGATCCGACATATTAATAAATCCAATGACACTGTATTCGTTAAATATTTCATTATCCCCTGATGAAGCCCAATCACTAAGTAATGAACAAAGAACTCAGTTAAACACACTATTGACTGAATTTAGCGATATATTTGAAGTAAATGAAGGACATGCACTATATACTGAACATAGGATTGAAACTGATAACCATCATCCTATAGCAGTAAAACCAAATAGACTATCCCCAGCTAGACAACAACAGCTAAGGGATAAATTTGATGAGATAATCAGTAATAATGTCATTGAAGAGTGTGATTCACCTTGGTCTGCTCCTGTAATATTAGTACCAAAGGGCAGCGACGATGTAAGATGCAAGCAATTACGCTATTGGAGCAGCTTTGATTCAGGGGGAGAGTCCACAGGAACACCCGATCGAATACGCCAGCAGCTCCTAACAGCACCAGAACGTTACTACACCGTCACAGAAAAAGAAACATGGAAGTTGCCAACACCCAAGAACCTAGAAAATCAATTGGAAGGTTTGAAGGCAAATATAAGAAATGAGGCGAAGAAAGAATCCTCCAGTCCTCTTAATTCCTGCTACTCTCACGGGACGTTAACGAGTAGCAGAGGGGGAGATTGTAGCAAAACAATATTGTAAACAAACAAGATGGCCGCGCGCGCTGCGCGTCGAATACTTTCCTCTCGCACAAGTGCCCCGTCCCTCTCATCAAGTTTTGCACACGACACTGGCCGCCGGACCCTTTATAAGCCGCCGCGCGCCGCCTCCTCGTCAGATAGCCAACAGCATCGGTTCGTACTGGAGCGGCAATGTCCCATAGCCATTCAGTACAACCAGTCTGGTAAAGGAGCCGGACAGCTTACTGCAGACCCACTCCTGAGCCAAGCTAGGTTTCTCATTAGCTAACGTATAGGTTAAGAGCCGGACAGCTTCCTGCAGACCCACTCTGATACCTGTTAGGTGTTAAGTATGCACTAATGTACCATTTACCTATGTACAAGAAGTTATAAATAAACATCGAGTCAAGACATTATTGGCGTTTAAGTGGCCACTTATGAAGGGGTGTGAATGCAAACTCCTTTGCATTCACACCCCTGGCTCCTTTACCAGACTGGTTGTACTGAATGGCTATGGGACATTGCCGCTCCAGTACGAACCGATGCTGTTGGCTATCTGATGAGGAGGCGGCGCGCGGCGGCTTATAAAGGGTCCGGCGGCCAGTGTCGTGTGCAAAACTTGATGAGAGGGACGGGGCATTTGTGCGAGAGGGAAAGTATTCGAGCCCGCGCGCAGCGCGCGCGGCCAACTTGTTGTTTGCAATATTGTTTTGCTACAATCTCCCCCTCTGCTACTCGTTAACGTCCCGTAAGAGTAGCAGGAATCAAGAGGACTGGAGGAATCTTTCTTCGCCTCGTTTCTTAAATTTGCCTTCAAACCTTCCACTTGATTTTCCAGGTTCTTGGGTGTTGGCAACTTCCATGTTTCTTTTTCTGTGACGGTGTAGTAACGTTCTGGTGCTGTTAGGAGCTGCTGGCGTATTCGATCGGGTGTTCCTTTGGACCCTCCCCCTGAATCAAAGCTGCTCCAATAGCGTAATTGCTTGCATCTTACATCGTCGCTGCCCTTTGGTACTAATATTACAGGAGCAGACCAAGGTGAATCACACTCTTCAATGACATTATTACTGATTATCTCATCAAATTTATCCCTTAGCTGTTGTTGTCTAGCTGGGGATAGTCTATTTGGCTTTACTGCTATAGGATAATGGTTATCAGTTTCAATTCTATGTTCAGTATAGAGTGCATGTCCTTCATTTAGTTCTAATATATCGCTAAACTCAGTCAATTGTGTATTTAACTGAGATCTTTGTTCATAACTAAGCTTCAATAGGGCTTCATTAGGGGGTAATGAAATATTTAAAGAGTACAGTGTCATTGGATTTATTAATACATAATCAATACGAGGATCAACAGCTGAATTTGAATCTGCAGGTTCGCGTGGGCGAACTGGGCGTGGTGGAGTATCCAGTTTCTTCAACTCCCAACGTGGCTTCTTGTTTGCTGGGCTGTCATCATTGTTCATTGGTGGTGGTGTTGCTGTTAGAGGAGAGATCATTTGCAGTTCTTTTGACCAACGCAAGAATTCTGATAACCCGGTGTCTTCGAAGTCTATTTTCTTAACAACATTCGTAGGCTTTTCATTATTTAATTGTAGGAATTCGAATGTTTCCATTGGTTTGTCTATAAATGACCAGACTCTTTGAGGCAAATTGAGAGTGATACCAGCCGATTCCAAAAAGTCGATTCCCAGGAGGGTGCGGTTGTCCCTTGCGTTTGGCAACACGGTAAGTGTGATTGGCAAAATTCTATTACCAACAACTACCTCCACAGTGCAAGTGAGGAGTGCCTCCATCCTTATAGTGCCATCGGCCAGACTGATTTCGGCGTTCCGCTCCGTAAACTGTACTCCGGCATTCAGCAGAATTCGGTACAATACATCGCTAGCAATGCTGCAATGCCTTATGAAGGGGTGTGAATGCAAACGCCAATAATGTCTTGACTCGATGTTTATTTATAACTTCTTGTACATAGGTAAATGGTACATTAGTGCATACTTAAAACCTAACAGGTATCAGAGTGGGTCTGCAGGAAGCTGTCCGGCTCTTAACCTATACGTTAGCTAATGAGAAACCTAGCTTGGCTCAGGAGTGGGTCTGCAGTAAGCTGTCCGGCTCCTTTACCAGACTGGTTGTACTGAATGGCTATGGGACATTGCCGCTCCAGTACGAACCGATGCTGTTGGCTATCTGACGTTGAGGCGGCGTGCGGCGGCTTATAAAGGGTCCGGCGGCCAGTGTCGTGTGCAAAACTTGATGAGAGGGACGGGGCACTGGTGCGAGAGGGAAAGTATTCGAGCCCGCGCGCAGCGCGCGCGGCCAACTTGTTTGTTTACAATATTGTTTTGCTACAATCTCCCCCTCTGCTACTCGTTAACGTCCCGTAAGAGTAGCAGGAATTAAGAGGACTGGAGGATTCTTTCTTCGCCTCATTTCTTAAATTTGCCTTCAAACCTTCCAATTGATTTTCCAGGTTCTTGGGTGTTGGCAACTTCCATGTTTCTTTTTCTGTGACGGTGTAGTAACGTTCTGGTGCTGTTAGGAGCTGCTGGCGTATCCGATCGGGTGTTCCTGTGGACCCTCCCCCTGAATCAAAGCTGCTCCAATAGCGTAATTGCTTGCATCTTACATCGTCGCTGCCCTTTGGTACTAATATTACAGGAGCAGACCAAGGTGAATCACACTCTTCGATGACATTATTACTGATTATCTCATCTAATTTATCCCTTAGCTGTTGTTGTCTAGCTGGGGATAGTCTATTTGGTTTTACTGCTATAGGATGATGGTTATCAGTACGTATCACACCCAGACACGGAACCAACACCCATGTTCATCACACAAATATTTGTCCCGAGTGGGAATCGAATCTACGACTCTTGGAACCTCCAGGCAGGGTCACTAACCACTGTTCCACCGAGCCAGTCAATCAGATCAGATACCGATGCTCATTTGCTTTATCGAATTAAACCTACTCACTGAAGCACATAGGACTTGATCCTATCGGTGCTGGCAGAGCTGGTGACCTGTTCGCAGATGGTGACCGCTGGAAATGGCGTGTCAAACTCCAGATAGTCCGTCTCCACCAGGTACGACACCGCTTCGCCAGAGTACAAGCTTAGGACTTGGAGAAGGATCATCGATGCGCATACGCCGCTTGCTATAAGCACGGCCAGCCAGAATAACCTGAAACGTAGGTACTATTAGATTATATCCAAAAAAAAGCGTCTGACTGATTTTGGCTATGGCGGCCGATCTCAATGGAGATCAGCCAACTGCGCAGGAAATATTTAAGTGCACAAGTGTACGCGCAAACACAAGTGCAGTTTCTGTTCCCTTAGTCTCATAGTTCGGAGAAACGGCAATCCGACATGACTGGGCGCAGGACCACCGGCTTAGCTTGCTTTCCGAGCCACAGGCGTGCAACCGCTAAATTCCTGCCTCCGGGCTAAGTAATTTCTTAATAGAAAATCTCACACTACAATATCACCAGGATGGGGATAGACTATTTTTATTGTCTCGATATTTGATACCAGCCTATTATAAATTGGAACCCGCTAAAAATAAAAATACGAAAAAAAAATACAGTTGACTCAAGTAGTAAACTGTATTTTCTTTGTTTTCGATGACTCTACAAAATGAATTTTCATTCCACGGAAGGTATGATATTATACCGTATATTCAATTCAAAATCTTAATAAAATAACTTTTTTTGTAATATTAATAGTGTACCTTCATTTTATTCACGTTTTCAATGTAATAAAACAGAAAATTGTATGTCAGTGTTAAATAACGCTCGCTTAAACTCACAAGTTCTGGAGATCGCAAGCGAAGAGACACTATTTTCAGTGCACTTTATGTTGCTATAAATTCAATATGATTTCTGAATGTGTACCAGTGTAGATATAAATTGTTATGTTCATAATTTTCAAAAAGTAACTAAGTAACAACTTAACTTAACAATAAAATAATCATTATTTTCCAAACTTATGTTTCGGTTTCTTAGAGACTTTAAAGCTTAAGGTTTTCTGTAAATGATAAATCAATTAGATCACTAACATAAATTTTATAAATTTATGCAACAAACAACAAAAAGCCAAATAAATCAATAAACTTGTTAGGTAGGTAAGTACTACATACATAAAAGGATATTAACCTGAATATAGTTTTTATTATACATAATTCTACTTAGAGCAAAAGTTCTATATGACTTCATGATAACAAGAAGGCAAATGCGTAGTTCTGCTTTAAAACTTTCTCCCACTTGGAACCCGCAAGTCGGTAGCATTATGCGCTTGGATTCCCATTTCCCGTGTCACAATGCAATGTGCTACTAAGTTTTCCCTTCGAGATTCATTATTTTACTTGTTGGAATAGGTATATTTCAATAGTGTCTGTGGCAACATTTAAAAATGTTTTTTATTATGCCGCCTGAGATAATGAATAAGGTTTTCCCTTTACCTAAATTTCAATAAAAAGAAAACCTACCCTACTTAGATAAGAAAGTTAATAAACAGAGCTGGACCAAGATCCCAGGGCCGCCAGACCTTTAGCCGTTTAGGCTGTGCGTCGATACGCCCTCAAGCTAGCACTCACAGGGAACCTTTGAGGTGTCTGGCTGAATAATTGGCCCATTGGATTGGTCTGGCAGCTTTACAATTAGTCTGGAAATAGTACCACGTAGTTATATATGTCAAATTTAGGCTTTCTAAAATGACGTAGGTTGCCTCTGTTTTGGGACACCTTTAGTTCGCGCTACCTGTGAAACGGCCCCGCTTTCGAGCAAGTGAGTACGCGTACTCTCCTAAGTACATACTAGACTATAAGTCATGGAAATTCTAGCTTTGCTAAAATGACGTAGGTCTGGCGGCCCTGGGATCTTACTCTAAGCGTGTGTCAGTGTAATCTTATTCAAGTTCAGAGTTCCTCTCCTTTTGTATCAACCTTCTTAATTTAAATATTTCATTACATATGAAAAAGTGCCATAAAACTGCACTAAATATTTGTTGATATTTCACAACATAGCTTAGTCCATTAAAATTATAATTACCACAAGACTCCACTAAATAGTAAAGCCAAGCTGGGCAAGCCACTAAAATTTCATTATTCACTACCCCACCTTTACTAACGGTTCCAAAATAATTAAAAACTTTGTTGACCGCGCTTGAAACTGGCCATGTACAAATTTTTGATTGACGCCATCCCCGACGAAAAACAAACTTAAATTGGCAAAACCGGCACCAGTCAATTGTTTTTCTTTGTATAACAAGTTCATCAATGACTATTGAATATGTTTATTACGAGTATACACCGTGAAATTTTAGTGGTTGTTTTCCCGTGGCAGAAAGGTTTGCCTTTAGTAATACTATCAAATCATGCAAATTATTCACGAAAAAAAAATATTTTTTTTTGTAAATTTTCGAAATAATTATTTTCCAACTCGAAAACGAGAGGAGCTATCGTTCTTTTATAAGCTGTGACGTAATCAGGTACTGTTTGCCGCATGAAATCGATGCTCAAAGCTAAAGAAGCTCGACACCCTAAGTCATAAAGCGGTTCGAACGTGCTTTCGAGTTTCGGTTTAACCTTTCGTAAAATCGGCATTTATTGATTTTCACAAAAAAGAACTGCACAGATCTATTGTGCTACTAAGATAGAATCATTTTACTGCGGGAAAACAACCACTAAAATTTCACGGTGTATAATCTATACTATAATAAAAACGTAGAGGTAAATATTCTTGTACTTTTTTGAAAAACGCAAAAAAAACGAGTCAGGGATATGTTTTGAGAGTAGTAGAACACATCCCCATACTAAAAAAATTTTTTTTCTCTGTCTGTTTGTTTGTTTGTTTCGACTGACCGCCTAAACGGCTGAACCAATTTAAATGAAAGTTTGCACGAAGGTAACTTAAATTCCGGAAAAATACATAGGATACTTGAAATCACTGACAGTTTACTGGTTCCCGTGGGATATTAAAAAAACCCAGATATTTGACTGATCTCTGAAACTGTTACACCGATTTAAATGAAATTTTGCATGGTGGTATCTTACATCCCCGGTCAAGATCTTAAATACTTTTAGTCACAGAAATTCCTGTAGGATCGTTAAAAATCTAACTTTATTAGATCACGTACAAAAATGGTAAAAGTATATCGACCAAAATCAACCTTCTGACTAGGACTATACGGACTACTTTATTAAGAAAAACGTCATAGTAGGGGAGGTAAATAGCTGGATTTGCACTTACTTAAACGACATGGAATCTGAATCGAAAAATAACGCTGAATCAGAAAAAAGTTTATTACACTTTCTTTATAAGTGGGGGGTCAGCGATTAATACAAGGGGGCTGCCTGGTAACAAGCGGTAGAAAGAAAAAAGTTATTTGATCGTGTCAGTCATTCAAAGTGCATGTTAAATAATCCCTAAAAAAATTTTAACGATTTGGATATGGCATAAAGTCATAATTAATGTTTGTGTCTGTTGAAAAACACAAAATCATTATCTTGAGATACTTTAGCGCGTTACAATTTTATGCAGGAGGTTCAAGTTGATATCAAAGTCCTCCTGTACAATAATCTGTATTTTTTTTTCTTAACATGTATCATCTCACTGCTGGGCAAAGGTCTCCTTCAAACCCATCCATTGCTCTCATCCAAGTCTAGGACTTGCCAGTTCTTTGATACGTGGACCAGATCTTCATACCACCTTTTCTTGGGTCTTCCTCTTCGGCGAAAATCGTCTTCAGGCACGCGAATTCTGGTCCATCTATTGTTACTGCAGGATAAAGCAGACACTCCGCGCCCATTGCCACATCAGTTTTGACCAAAAACAACAGCAGTACGGGAGTGGATGGTGGTATATTTTATTTTATCTTTTTACCTAATATCTATGATACTCCGCTCTATAGCGCTTTGAAAAACCTTGAGTTTGGATTTCTGATTTTCGGTGAAGGACCAAGATTCTGCCCCATATGTTAGGATAGGCAGTATGAAAATGTCGATGAGTTTGCGGTTTAGTGATATAAGAAGGTCACCCTTGATATACCCATTCATAGACCAGAAGCTTTTCCAGGCGCTGCTCTACGGAGTATTTCTTTGTCCTGCCTGTATTCGAAGGAGACTGCCTAGCCCAAGTTTATACTCCTCTACATATATTGCTTTACCTGCCTGTTGACTGCTATCCTATCATAGGTGCTGTTGGTCGCGACCTTGGTTTTGGGTCTATTCATCGTCAGTCTAACCTCAAAGCTTTCTGCGCTTAGTTGTTCGAGAATCAACTTAAGTTCTGTCGAAGTATACTTATTTGCGATGAGGAAAATGTCATCTGCTAGGAGAAAGTTTGTGAGTCATCTATCCCATACACCAATTTCTTTTGTTGCCTATAATATCATAGTGACCTGAAGACTTCTTGAAGCGTGCTACTGAAAAGCTTTGATGATAGGGAGTCACCCTGTTGAACTATTTTTTTTGTATTTTGAATGTCAGGCGTTCAGTGAGCAGTTTGATATCGGCTGTGCTTTGTTGGTAAATGATTTGGAGAAGTTTTATGTATGTGGTTTTGACCTTTTTCTGAAGAAGAGAAAACTAATTGGGTTGATGTGGGAGACCAGTTAGAAAAGATTATGAAATTCGCTACATTTCTCTTTTATCTGGTTTTCGTATGGAGGTGGTCAGTTGTCCAATATTTGCTTACTGGCTTGCATTGTTGGTTTGATTTTTTTTTAATTGGTAGGCTGTTTGGTATTATCCGAATGATCAAATAGAGGGATATCGCTATTCTAAGCATAAAGAGGGGAATTTATAAACATTCACGTAAAATTGTTGGATATTATAATATTCCATTTAAAAATCTTACAAGACAGAGTCTGTGTCTGATCAAGACTGCAAAACCCCCGTTGGGCTCCCCAACTATTACGTTTTTAGCTGGCAAGTCATGTCAAATATTGTCAGATTTGATATGAGTGTTTAGTTCTTCGTTAGTTCAAGACATGTCACTGTGCTCTATTACTTCGCAATATTGCTTCAAAAACTAAAAGTAATTAAAAGTTTCCATTTCATTTAACTTACGATGATGAAACAATGAGATAATAACAATAAAAGTTATTATCTCATTGTTTCATTACGAATACAATACAATCTACAAAAGTGGCACATAACAAACTAGCAAAGCAAGTACTAATGTAATTCGTCACATGGCGACACACGTCTTTTATAGATACCTTAAGGCAGTGGATCGGTAGTTTGTATTTTTTACCTTTAGAAGTCATCCTGATATCAAACATCAGTTTTGTGTACTATCTACATAGGTACAGTACGCTGTTTGCAACCATTGAAACCTGTTTCTGTCAAATCAAATACACTTTGGTTTTATAGTTCTAAAATGTGAAAAATAGTTTTGTGAGTCCTAGCTACCACTCTCCTCATTTGGCTAGAGCATTGCTTAGACAAAAAAAATTGGGCGAGTGAATCCTCTTTTAGTTGGCCGATTTGTAATGAAAAATTTTGTATGTTGTTTATCACGGTCTATTAATCAGTAAACAATTTTAGGTTCTTTCCTGGGTATTAATCTAATCAATAACTAAGTTTAATTTTATTTTATTTTCTAATAGTCCTGTAATTACTTTAAAAAATGCTTCCTAAAATCAAAATGCTGGCGAAAGTTACGATTCCACGCAGACGAAGTTGCGGGCACAGCTAGTACTTCATATTATTTTAAGATTCTATTAAGTTTAAAACTGATAAATACGACTACGATATGGCATTACAAATTGTTGTATCTTCAAATTGTTGATTCGAATACAGCCAGTACCTAAGCTACGTCCTATATGTAAGTTACTTTGTTACTCACTTTTTTATGTTAATTTGGGATTAAGATTGCTTGTTTGTTCGTATCTTGACCTAGTATTGCAATTTCCCTAGCTGCCAAACAATATCAAGTCCAAGCGGTCACTTTATTGGGACTAGTTAAGCCGTTAATCTCGGCACATGTGCGGGATACCTATTTGTGGTACGTAATGGTAAATTGTTGTCTTACTGGACTATAGTGAAGACAGCTTAATATACAACATTTATCTCTGTTGCGATATGCTATCTATTGAAATTAGCAACTGTGACCGAAAACTTGATAAGCAGAATCATTATTATTAATTCTACCCGTGTCGAATGCCGGTGAATTGTAAGAACCAAGATAACGCGATGAATTTGACTAAGACGTGTTGCCCTAGTTTAGGGTAGGCTCGTGGGGTGATGATGATGATGACGTTGGATACGTTAATGCTTTCTTATAAAAACTTTACAAACTCTACTTTTAGATACTCTAAGTTTGTCCCTATACAAAAACTAAAATATCCACCCCGTCCACCAAACCCGCTATCTAAGAGATATCAATGATAGATGAAACATAAATATCTAATAGAGATAGAAAAATCCTATATATTGAATACCTAATGTAGATGAAGCATAAATACGAGTACATAATTACTTTGCTCCTAGAAACCGTGTAAGATAATATTATCTTACCAAATTGGAGCCACGACATTTCTACATTTTGGGAAACGTTGATATGAAAACTAACATTGGGGGAGGGTATTGACGACGTCATTAAATATATTATAATCTTAAGCTTATCAGAGTATATAGGCAGGTTCAGTACCCTTCAAGCGTAATATTTTGGATCTTGAACAGTCCTATGTGGTGGGCATAAGCGTTAATATCGAACATACAATGTTACGCCGTACATGAAACCGGTACACTATAATCTAACTGCCTCGTTGGTCTTTTAGTAAGTGCTGAGTAAAGACCGAGAGGTCCCCGGTTCGAGTACGGGGTCAGGCAACTCTGGCCGGATTTAGTGGAAGTTAGCGGTAGCAGGCCCGTGCCTCGGAAAGCACGTTAACCCTGTGGTCGATCTCATCTGTCATGTCGGATTGCCGTCTCACCGAACTATACGAGAGTACGGGAACAGTGAGTGCACTTGTGATTGAGCATTGCATACTTGTGCACTATAATATGTCCACTTGGTTGATCTCAATTGAGATTGGCCGCCATGGCCGAACTCGGTCGGATGCCTTGTATACGTATATAAAACTCGTATAAACCTTCAGGTACAGTTTAATACTTAACATAGATATATTAAAGTAAAGTTAATTTGTAAAGTCAAATATTGTAGCGCAAAAGCAGAGTGGTTTTAATGAAGTCATGTTGGCACGACTTCCATTATGGGAATTGGTTTAGCTTGCGCGAATTGTTTCAACTTCCATTGCATTAAAGCCAGGGGTAAAATAAACTTGCACAGTAACTGTGAACGACAAAGGGAGTCGTTTTGTTTCAACCTCGTTAAAACAAGTTGGTGAGGAAAGAAATTGCAGTGCATAATCGTAATGTTCGTGGAATTTTTACCTGCGATCAGACTGCAAACTTAGCACATATTATACTTATATTTGGAAAATATTAAATAAAATTTATTGTAAGTTCTTCTTTTCATCAAAAGGGTCGAAAACACCTTGCCTGCATATTTACATAAATCCCGTTAGTTAAGCCGAACCCAAAAGTTTTCTTCTGTAGAGTGAAATAATACCTTATAATAATAATAATAATAATACGTTTATTTTCCTTCACAATATAGGCAATTTTTAGTACTAACTTAGGTCTAAGAAACAATTGATTTAAGCCCAAGTGTGAAGGACTGGTGCCTGAAATAGGTTTCGTAGTGAAACCTGTGCTACAGGTCACCAGGCCCCACTCTCTGGCTGTACATAGGATCAGATCAGATACCTAGTGTGAGAGAGTATGAGTTTCTAGCACATATGTGTGTAAATAAAAAAATAAAAATGTAAACAAACAGTTAAAACACAATTATCGTTATCCATGTACGTACAGGGTGTGTTGAACACTTTGTTATTAGTGTGTATATCCGAATGTATGGTGTGTCGTGTGGGCTGTGTTTGTGTAAGAGTTGTGTTTGTACAAGTGTTTATGATTGTGCGCGTGTGTATGATTGTGCTTTTAGGAGTATTTGTGTGATGGAATTGGTAGCGAGCAAATGAGAGGGGAGGATTACATGTGTGGACGAAGGAGTTTCTCTGTTTCTTCGTAGTTAAAGGTTTTAAGATATTTAGTAACCATCTGTTTGCAGCTTGTTGTTTTCAGGGGATAGATATGGATAGCTGCATTTATTTTGTTATATAGGTAGGGGGCCAAGAAATAAAAGGAATTTTGTGCTAAAGAAGTTTTAGTGACAGGGACTTCGCACACTTTGTGTTTCCTACGCTTATCTTTTCCTCTATCAGGATGATAGGGTGTAATGGAGTGTTTTTTAAGGACGATTCGAAGAAGATAGGTTTGTCTCACGGTGAGTATATTCCAGTCTTTGTACAGTTCCATAGTAGGATGTCGGAATGGAAGCCCGGCGGAAACCTTTAGGAGGATGCGTTGGGCTCTCTCTACCGGCAACACGTGTGTTTTTGCGGCCCCACCCCAGACAGTGATACAATATTCTAGGAGTGAATGACATAATGCGAAGTACACAGATTTGATGACGGATCGATCCGCTATATGTCTTAGATGTCTAAAGATGTATATCAGCTTACGCAGTCTAGAAGCTAATACTTCGAGGTGAGGTTTGAAGGTAAGGGCTTGATCAAGTAGGATTCCGAGGTACCTAATGCATTCAGTTTTTTCCAAAATGGGACAAGGGCAAGTGGACTCTGATGACTGAGTGATACATTTATGTGCAACCAGATTATGCGATAGAGTTGGCCCTGTACTGGCTCTTTGCCCAAATGCTACATATTTTGTTTTTGAAACATTAAGTGTAAGTATGTTGCATTTGAGCCACTTGTTTACCTTGTTGAATCCCAGTTGTGCAAAAGCAAAGGTTTCATCCCAGGTGTCACCCTCGAAGAAAAGAGCGGTATCATCAGCGAATGTGAGGACCTTTCCCCCGAGGAGTTGCGTTTGGCATAGATCGTTGATGTACGTTATAAAAAGAGTAGGTCCGATTATGCTGCCCTGTGGTACACCGTAAGTGACTGTTGTCTCATCGCTCGTCCAGCTGCCTATTTTTACTCTCTGAGTCCTGTTTGATAGGTAATCTTTAAAAAGTTCAAGGGGAAAGCCTCTAATGCCTATCCTTTCTAACTTGCCTAGTAGACGTGGAACGGACACGGTGTCGAATGCCTTTGCTAGGTCAAGAAAGAGAACTAAACACTTCTTCTTTTTGTCAAGAGAAGTAACGATAAGGTTGACTAGATCTTGGACTGCATCGTTTGTGGATTTACCACGGCGGAATCCATATTGAGACGGTGATATGAAGGCATTCTGCTCAAGGTAAGTAACTAGTCTTTTATTCATTATTCGCTCAAGGACTTTGGAGAGTGTCGGAAGAATAGCGATAGGTCTATAATTTTCCTTGCAACTTTTATCTCCATTTTTATATATTGGCTTTATTTGGCCTATTTTGAATGCCGAGGGAAATACACCGTTCGACATAGCCAGGTTGCAAACATGTGCCATGGGAGCAGCTAGAACTTGTACGTATCTTTTCACTATGGTACTGGATATGTTGTCTACGCCTACTGCACATCTCTCCCTCAGACCATGTATTATTTGGGTTATCTCCGGTTCATCGGTTGGTATCATAACAAAGGAGCCGGCGGGAGTTATTATGGTTGACTCTTTATTACAGGTACAGGTATTAGGGTCACAGGGTATTATATTTTCTGCAAGTCTTTTACCAACGTTTGCGAAATAATTATTCACATCGTTTATGCTCTGTGTAGGTGTGTGGGGAGACACCAGTGCTGGTGAGTGATCAGTTGGCCGTTTTGAACCACTTATACTCTTGATGACTTCCCAGAGCTGCTTTTTATTGGTTTTTGTCCTGATGATTTCTTCTTTTTCGTATTTTAGTTTCACCTTTTTTAGGATTTTATTACAAAAGTTACGGTATCGCTTGTAAATAATTTTAACAGTTTCATTTTCCGGATTCATTTTTGTTTTTTTAAGTAGTTTGTCTCTTTGTCTCATGCACCGAAGCAGTCCTTTCGTTATCCATGGTTTATCAATCCTTTTTCTTTTAGGTGTTTTTATGGTTTTGGTACTGTTACCTATAGCTATTTTAAGGTGGGAAACAAGGAAATTAGCAGCGAGGTTGGTATCTGTGTACTCGTATATGGGTTGGAAGTCTGTAGCGGACATTAATGTATCAAGGGTCTCGTAGTCGACCAATTGTGTCGCTGCGCTTTTAAAGGTTAATTTTAGTTTTAGGGTCAAACTGAGTGCTATGCAATCATGATCAGTGATCGAGGAATGGAGTAAAAAACAGGTTGCCTCTTGTTTCGTTTTGATGATCATGTGGTCTAGACAAGTCCGACCATGAGTTGGTTCAGTATAACCGGGGAGCATGGAGTGGCTGGCTAACAGGTTTAGGTATTCGTGGGATCGGTTATCCGAGCCAGTTGGGTTAATATCGATATTTATGTCACCACACAATACTATGTGCTTGAAAGATTTTAGCTTGGTAAGTGTCGAATCAAGTGAGTAAAGGAAATTACTCGTGTCGGTATAGCTTGGTGGTCGGTAGATTCCTAAAACACAGGTCTCGTTATTTACTTTCACAAGTATGCAATTTGCGTCGTCTACTTCTGGTTCTTCAATGACAATATCAAGTAGTCTGTTGAAGTAAATTACCACACCCTCATTCTGTGTTTTATGTTTGGTAGTGGTAGCGTGTGAGTAGCCATCAATATTTGGGATGTACTTTGCAGTTTGAAGCCAACATTCTGTTAGGACAATGATGTCCCAGGAGATCTTAGTTCTTTGTAGTAAAGTACTAAAATTGGGCATGTTGCAGTTAATACTGCGAATATTTTGCGAAACAATGTTTAGAGTACAATGTGAACATTGAACATACTTAATTACTTCATCCGCATCGCAATTGATCGTCCTAGATGAGGTCAGGGTGTCTAGATCATGGTTTATTGCTTCTATATTATTATGCATTATTTAGTTTTGTGGAGTGAAATAACATGATTAGGATCACTACAAAAGCGTGACCCAATAAAATGTAAAAATAAATTAATTGTTTGAAGCAATAAGACCATATTCCAGGCCCTGATCCCAATGCACGTGAAATGTAATATATGTGGTAAGTGATGTGTGTCAGTGCATGTGAAATGTGAGTGATGTGTGTGTATTTGTGTATCGTTGAAGTGTGTTAAGATTATAGTTAATGTTTTGTGTTTTGGTGTATATGATTGTATAATATTAAATTTACAGATTTGAAGTGAAGTTTTAAGTACATGGAATTCTTTTATAAAATGAGGCAGATCTCTACAACTTGATGCATCGAGATAAAATATAGTATTTAGTATTGGGAATCTAGATTCAAAAGCATGCATTGATAAGGTTAAAATAACAAAGTAACTAAAAAAGGAGATCAATTTAAACAATTTAAAATTATGATTAGGAACTATTACTAGTATTTGCAATATGACTAGTCATTGTGCAACTCTGTGAAGTTCCTCTTCATCATTTATTCGGACAGGAGACGCACCTTCTTGTTTCTTAATATAGATCTTCCCGTAAGATGTCCACGCGGCGGCCAACTTTTTATCCTTGACACATTCCCTTGCCATATAAAATAATCGTCGAGCCTTAGAAGTAAGGGACTCTGAGATATATATCGCTTTCGTTGCGCCTGGTAGGTTTAAGTGACCGGAGTTTAGAGTAGGTTCCTTTGTGTCCCGCTTGGCTTTATTGAAGATTTTGTAGTGGCGTATGATATCTTCTTTACGTGATGATGTTGTGAAGTCGACTATGATAGATTCTGGCTTCGTCCTGTAGATGTCACGGATCTCTGATTCCTCGATCGGTTTTGCAATACCCAGGGTTGTGGTTGTTTTATTCACCAGGATGATAAGGCTCTTCTTACATTCTTCTTGCTGCTTTGGAATGTTTCGTATTTCCAGTGAGGAAGAAAGAGATTTTTTTTCTAGGGTATCTACTGTTTTTTCTAGCATGGATACTCTGTTTTTGAATGAAGTATTTTCTTCTTCTAGATAGTTTATTCTATTGAGTAATTCCTCCTGCTTTAGTGACATGTTTTGCACAGTTGTTTGTATGGCTTGATTTTGCGTGATTATAGTAAGCATTGCGTTATTTAATTGATCAAATTTACAATTAAAAAGTTCCGTTACGTCCGTAGGGCTAGGTAATGGTTTCTCTGGTGTATACTCATAATTTCGCTTTTGGCGCTTAGTTATATTGGAGTTATTGTTTTCTTCCCCGGCTCCACTGCTCAGAGTATTTAGTGCAGAGTCTGATTTATAGTGCTGAGGTGTAGTTGTACTCAGTGGAACAAGGGTGCTCGGGGGTGATCTTTGTACAGACATTTTCTTTTCTGAGTAGATTCCGGCGGCTATCAGTTAGTCTTATAAACTGAGGTATGACGCTGTTTTCTAAGTAATGTGCTAATAGCGTAAGATGTGAACGCACACACTCAGATAGTGAGCTTATTCACGCTATCGTAGTAACTCGTAGTGCTGTGTGAAATCCGGCTGCTAATTTCGCCGCCGCTGGTCACTGGCTCCTTGGAGTATTGCACCAGACGTCGGTCGGGACGCAGAGCACCCCCGGTTCAAATCCAACCAGAAACTTGCAAAAAGTGTAAATTTTATTTATCAACACTCACTTGGTTTTCTGAGTATGGGGCGCTCCGGAGGTCGGGGGCGAAGTCACAAGCCGATGTTGGTGTCTCGGGGCGAAGTCTCGACAATATTTAAAATCCCAACACAAACAATCAGACACACGTCCGTCCCGTACGCTAGCCGAGAGGCAAGAGCAAAGCCGAAGAGCCTTATATATTATTTATCTCAAAATACCGTATACCAACTTTTTTTAAGAATTCTCATATTTTAGTTTGTAATACCCTTGTGTTTAAAGTAATCCCACCAAACCCAGAAAATATTATTTGTTTCGACGAAAAGTCGACATCGTTTTGATAAATATTAAATAGTCAATAGAAAAAACTCCCTACCAACGAGTTTCTTAGGATTTATCGCAAATAACATATTTATTTACCTTTTATAAAACGGCACTGGACTCAAAGACAATACGTGATGGATTCCATGCAAACTAGAATTGTCACCAAAATATCCTAAGATATTATTGTATTTTTCTATCAAATAACCACAAGATCTTTTTCGTTTACTTCGAAACATAT